>JACYXH010000572.1:2799993-3164993 GCA_026745465.1 Lota lota
TATGTATGTATGTATGTACAGTATTTCTGTATGTATGTACAGTATGTACAGTATGTATGTACAGTATATGTATGCATGTATTTATGTATATATGTTTATTGATTTGGATGAATCAATGTTCTTGCAATTGTTTTAAGTGGCTCTGGATAAACGTGTCAGCTAAGTAATGTCAAGTAATGTAATCTGGGAGTTTGGAAATCCACACACAGGATAAATAATCACATTTTCCCCACTAATCCCCCTCCCATCACCCCGTGATCACCTGCACTGTTTCTCACCGTCTGTCTAGTCCTGATTTCAACATTGCTTTCGGAGAATATGACCATGGGAAATGACCTTATTTGAGTATGACCATATTTGGCATGTTTCTGTAGCAAACGCTCCTTTTACTTACCTGCTCTGCACTATACACTATATTTAACACATAAGAAATATTTGTGTTTTTGTGTGTGTGTGTGTGTGTGTGTGTGTGTGTGTGTGTTTTGCGCAGCGTGCATGCATCCGTGTGTTCAGTGGTGCATTTGTATGTTGGATGTGCAGTGTGTGTGTGTGTGTGTGATAGCACCAAGCATGTAGCCATTATCATCCGTAACCTAGGTTACAGATGCAGGGCCATAGTGTTGCTATTTGGTAGCTAGGACATGTACAGCAGCTAGCTGGGAGGAGTGTGCAGCTCACAAGTATGCCAAACAGAATAGCTAGGCTAGGGCATCAGGCTAGACAGGGATTGCTTCTTGTCAGCAGCCATAGGTATGTGTTGTATCTGATCGCTTGGATAAGACATCCATTTTTAATTTCAATGGAATTCTTACGTTAAAATTGTGCATTTAAAATGTGTGTGTGTTTGTGTGTGTGTTTTTGTGTCTGTGTGTCTGTATGTGTCTATGTGGTCTATGTAGGTCTCATGTATGTTGGTAATTTATTTAAAAGAAAGCTTGAGACCATTTTATGGTTCAGCGATCAGACTTACTGCTAGCTAATGGACCTATAGCACACACGCACACACATACTACCCCCCACCCCCACACACATACACACACACACACACACACACACACACACACACACACACACACACACACACACACATTCATGAACACACTTACAAACACATCCACTCTCAGGCAGCAGTGTGCTGTCACCATGGTAACAACAGATGGAGTGACTTTTGCTGTGCTGGTTGCCCTATTATCGCTCATTTTCTCTCTTTTTCTCTTGCTCTCAATCTATCTCTCTAAATGTTTCTCTCTCTCCTTGTCTCTTGCCTCTGCTTCTCCATTATGCTGGGCCTCTCCCTCTCTCCTCCTGCCTTTTCTATGTTTGCACCTGTTTCTTATTCAACCTTCCAGCTGTCCTTGACTAACTCTTGGCCCTTTATGTTCCTGTTCACTGGTGTCTCCAACACCAGACATCCCGGCAGGCAGGAGGAGAGATAGACCCCTCCTGGGAGTGACCCGTGTATCTTTACAATCGATTTGACATTCACGGGCAACATCTTTCGTTCAACAAACATGCACATTCAAGTGTTTTCTATGGTGGCAGGCACGGCGGGCCACTCACACACACTCTCTCTCTTGTTTCTACTCTATCATAGCGTTGGTGGGCCACTGTAAAGCCATGCACAGGATGTCCATCTTCATCACACACCTGTGTGCACTGTGTGTACTATGTGCCTTTACAGTGCCTCCTCTTCTTCTGCAGGCTCAGCTGACCTGGTTCCGAGACGTCGTGCTACAACCTACCTGGCATGGCCATGTGTGTGTGGTTCCTGGGTGTGTGTGTGCTCACCCTGGCCCACGTGGCTCCCTCGATCCAAGGTAAGATGCACTTCCTTGTTCTGCAGATGTTTTCTAACCACTGCATCATCAGAGACAATGAATGACTCGTCATCATGGTCGCCCAACAGTGGGAAACAAATTCAGGCCCAATGGGGGGCGGAAGAAAGCTGGTCAAATACTTATACGTGCACTGTATATCTTTATTTCACACATTCACACATATTTACTTATGCTATATTTGTAATCGTTCATCTGGTTCATGTTCAGCTCAACTAACAGTACTGCCTTCCATTCAGCACCATGGACAGCATCCAACCTACTGTCACAACTTGATCTATCTGTCTATCTGTCTGTCTGTCTGTCTGTCTGTCTGTCTGTCTGTCTGTCTGTCTGTCTGTCTGTCTGTCTATCTATATATGTCTGAGTCTCTCTATCTGCCAGCCTGTCTGTGTCTCTTTATCTATATATGTCTGAGTCTCTATTTATATATTTCTGTGTCTCTCTATCTCTCTATCTACAACCAACCTCATGCTAACCCCCCCCCCCCCCCCCCCCCCCCCCCCCCAGCCATGTCCCGGGCAGCCATGCCCTTCGGGTTGCTGCGCAGGGAGTTGGCGTGCGAAGGCTACCCCATCGAGCTGCGCTGTCCCGGGAGCGATGTAGTCATGGTGGAGACGGCCAACTACGGACGCACCGATGACAAGATCTGCGACGCGGACCCTTTCCAGATGGAGAACACGCAGTGCTACCTCCCCGACGCACTGAAAATCATGGCCCAGAGGTGCGCACGGGTGGCGGGGACGGATGCTTGGTTGATTGTCAGATAAGGATGTACAAAATGTGATGTCATTCATCCGTTTCTTTATTCGATGACGGGTTGTGATTATCTGTTGTGCTTTTGGACGAGCGGGTGCACAGGTATAGAGGCGAGATGCTTGCGCACCGCTCACGTGCGCACGCTCACGTGCACTCTGCGCACGCTCACGTGCGCTCTGGGCAGCCCGTCTGTTGACAGGGGATTTGTGAGTCAATGACGCTGACCTGGGCATCTTCAGTGTTCAAGGAAGTGACTCTTTTTGGAGGCCATTAGTGGGTATCTGAACGCGCACATCATCACTTGAGCTGCAAAAGCTGTGTACTCAATGTTTACTGAGGAGGCCTGATCAATACACACTCAGAAGGAGAGAGAGAGAGAGAGAGATTGATATAGGAGAGGAAACTGTGCAAAGTCCTCCACAGTTCATTATCTAATGCTCTTTCCCTCCTTTCCTCACATTCCATCACCATTCATCTGCACAATGTCATCCTCCTTTCCTTCCACCCATACACACACACACACACACCGATCCATTCATACTCTAGACACACACACACTCATCAATCCATACTCTATATACACATACACATGCATACACACACGCCCCCCCCCCCCCCCCCCCCCCCCCACACACACACCTTAATACATGTGTACCTCAATCAATGCCTGCGTGGTATGTTTCCTCTGCACCAGGTGTAACAACAGGACTCAGTGTGTAGTGGTAGCAGGTGTGGATGTCTTCCCGGACCCCTGTCCTGGGACCTACAAATACCTGGAGATCCAGTATGAGTGTGTCCCTTACAGTGAGTACCAACACAACTTATTAGAATGTATGGACAACCATTTCAATGATCAAGTGTATACACTGTACAATGTCTGTATGCATGCACATGCACACACACACATACAGACAAGCAGGCACACAGACACACACAGACACACACACACACATACACACATTCACACACACAAACAACCAGCATACAGACAACATACTAAGAAAATGTTCAGTGTTTACCATAAACTGACAAAACAACTGAGCACACCGTGATCCTGGATCAGTTTTCGCTGATGACTTGTGTTTACACCTGCCGTCTCTCAGAGATATTGTCATGATGATGTTTTTTCTTTCTCAGGGAACTGTTGGCGCGAGTGTGTCTGTGCTCATGTGTGTGTGTGTGTGTGTTCATAAAAAAAATAAGAGCATGGCTTGGCCATGTCAGCGTGTATGTGTACACGTGTGTGCACATGCGTGGGTGCGTGTGTATTTTCTCTTTCAGATTCACCCCAAAGGAGTTGCTCTCTTTTCTCCACAGGGGCCTGATAGAGAGGAGGAGAGATGGAGGGAAGGAAAGAGGAGGAGGGAGGGGATGGGGCAGCTGAACCTTTGCTCTTTTTTTGTTGCACTTTATTTTTTTGTTTTATAAACTACTACTATGTGTGTGTAGAAAATAAGTATTTTTCTGTGCAAATATTTCTTCTTTTCTTTTTATCTTTCTTTCTATATTTCTTTCTTTCTTTCTTTTCTTTCCTTCATCCTCTGACTTCTCTTTCTTTTTCTCCCTCTCTTTTTCCTATGCTTGAGTAGAAGTGGACCAAAAAGGTAAAGACAATAAATTGTAGCATCTTGAATTCTCTCTCTTTCTCTCTCTCGCTCTCTCTTTCCCTCTCCCTCTCTCTCTCTCTCTCTTTCCTTATCCCGATTCTTCTTCCGCACCTTCTCTCTCTCTCTCTCTCCTGCCATGTCTCTCTTCCTCCTACCCTAGGACGTTGTTTCGTACTCATGCTGGATGTTGCCCCTGTTTGGTTAATTTATTCTTTTTAATTATTTTTCATTTTCTACCTTACTCCCCTTTTTGTATTCAATCCATCCTCTTGGTGTGTAGAACGCCACCCTTCGTTTTGATCCAGGTTCTCACCTCCCTCCTATGTCTCCTGAGCTTTCCTGACTCTCTCTCCTTCCTGACTCTATCATAACCTCGTTCTTCCTCTCCTAATTCTGCTGACACATCCTTACAAGCCACCCCACTTCTCTCTCTTTCCTACTCTCTAACTCATCGTTCTCATCCGTCCCTCTACGGTTTTCCTTCTTAAACATACATACACACACACACACACACACACACACACACACACACACACACACTCACACTCAGTCTCATTCACTTTCCCTCTCCTCCATAATGACATAAACACGCTGTCACGTGTGCACATACACACATAAGATACAAACACACACACACACACACACACACACACTTTTTCTATTTTCAGAAACACAAACACATGTATGCACACACGCTCATACGTACATATTTTATCTTTTTGATTGTTCTCTCTGTTCCCTGTTTCTCAAACATGGGGGCACTCTCTCTCTCACACACACACAAACACACTCACACACACACACACAATCCTTCTATCAACACACCAGCCCACCCTTTCTTTCAAACACACAGCCCTTTCCGTGTAGCACTCACACGACATTGCCCCACAATCAGTCTCAGTTCTTAGTTTGTCTCTGGCCTCCAACCCTCGCTTCCTCTCTTCTGTGTTTCAGTTTGTTACTCCAGTTCTCTCCAGCAGCTAATCTCTCCCTTTGCCATTCCTCCCTCTTCTGTCTCCTTAATCCTCTCCTATTTATCCTCCATCTTCTTCACTCTCCACATCTCCCCCTACTCTAATGCTCAGCCCCACAATTTTCCTGTATCACACAAACACACGCATGCACGCTCGCACACATTCACATAGACGCACGCTCGCAAATATACACACAGACGCACGCTCCCACGCACACACACACACACACACACACACACGCTCCCATGCACACATACACACACACACAGACTGTAGGCATCCTCTTTTTCTCTCTCCATGCAACATAAATGTACTTGCACTTCTTTTTTTCCTGTTTCTTTGTTTCTTTCCTCCTCTCTTTCCTTCTGTCTTCTTTTCCTTCCCATCCTCCTCATACTTATTTTCCCTTTTCTTTCCCTGTAGGAAGAGCCCTTTATTTACCTTCATAGGGAAACATAAGACCAAATGTGTGTGTTTATCTGTCTGGATGTGGCTTACTAAGCACTGTTTATGCGTATGTGTGTGTGTGTGTGTGTGTGTGTGTGTGTGTGTGTGTGCGCGTGTGTGTATGTGTGTGCATGCCTATTTGCATGCCCGTGTGGGACATTTGTCCAAACAGTATTTTACATGTTGGTGGACCAATCCTTGTGCTCTGTGTGACCTAACTAACCTGCCCTCTCATTCACTTTAAGGCAAATTGTAGCCCCGCCCCTCTGCGCCTCAGATTCTACCTCTCATTCCTCACCCCTACACTAACAACCACTCTCACACAGACACACACAGACACACGCAAACACTGACACACACACGCACACACATACACACACACACGCACACACACACGCACACACACACATACACATACTCTAGCATATTCTGCACAAATACGTTGAATGCACGTGTAAAAACGTACAACACAGACACGCCTCCTATCACCGCTTCCACTGCGTCCCTGTTTTGTTTGGTCGAACACACACATTGTGAAAAGCCCCACGACAACATGTGTGATGTTCAGCACATCTCTTCACCACCTTGAAGAGACTGACAGATGTTTTGAAAAGTCTCTCTTCTTCCTCTCTCCTCTCTCTCTCTCTCTCTCTCCCTCTCGCTCCCTCCTCTATCTGTCTCACTACAACTAATTCCCTTCATTTCCCATGTGTCACTCCACCGCCCCCACCTCCAACCAACCCCCCCCCCCCCCCCCCCCAACCCTGCCCGGTTCTATTAACTTTTTAATCATAATTTCTCCTCCGACTCCCCCCCCCCCACACACATCCCTCTACCCCCTCTCATACTTACCTCTCTCTATATATATCTTTCTTTCTATCTATCATCCTGCCCTCCCTCTCTCTCTCTCTCTCTCTCTCTCTCTCTCTCTCTCTCTCTCTCTCTCTCTCTCTCTCTCTCTCTCTCTCTCTCTCTCTCTCTCTCTCTCTCTCTCTCTCTCCCATTCCCTCTTCTACCCTGCCCTCTCTCCCTGTGTCTTTTTCTCTTTCTATCGATCTCTCTCACTCCCTGCCCTCCCTCTCAATCTCTCTCTTTCTCCTCTCTTCTTCTCTCTTTCTCTCACTCTCTCTTTCTCTCCCTCTCTGTCTCTGTCTGTCTCTCTCTCCCTCTTGGTCTCTGTCTGTCTGTCTGTCTGTCTGTCTGTCTGTCTGTCTGTCTGTCTGTCTGTCTGTCTCTCTCTCTCTCTCTCTCTCTCTCTCTCTCTCTCTCTCTCTCTCTCTCTCTCTCTCTCTCTCTCTCTCTCTCTCTCTCTCTCTCTTTGTCTCTCCAGTCTTCGTGTGTCCTGGGTCACTGCTCAGCATCCAGCCGGCCTCCTCCCTGCTGGAGGCGGAGCATCAGTCGGGGGCGTGGTGCAAGGACCCCCTGCAGGCGGGTGACCGGCTCTACGTCATGCCCTGGACGCCCTACAGGACGGAGGTGCTGTACGAGTACGCCTCCTGGGACGACTACCGCCAGAACCGGGTCACCACCACCTACAAGTGAGTCGCCATGGCAACTAGCACGCAGCCACACGCGGTGGATCGGTGGATTACGGGTCCAGTATATATCTGTATCGATCAACTGATCTTTTCTTTTTATTAGATGTCATTTTATTTCATAAGGCAGGTCTCTTGGTAAGGGTGTTTGGCTCCCAGCCAGTTCTTGGTTTGAATCACAATGCGCACAGTCTACCTGTAGGAATCCTTGAACAAGCCGTTTATAATAACTTCTTCATATAAATGGCTCTGTATAAAATGATAATAGCTGTGTGCTACAGGACCTGACCTTAAAGAGCCAGTAAACCCAAAACCCACTTTTGTTTTGTTTTAAACGTGGTTATTTGTCTTATATGATCGTCAACATAGTAATCTATGCCATTTTATCACTGTTACTGAAATAAGTCCCCAATTTAGAGAAAAAAGGGGTAAAATCCTATGTTTTTGCCATTCTCCCCAAAACACTGAACGTTCCACTCTGCTGCAAACGCAGGTGGCGTTCTTTTCGTGACGTCAGACTACCTTTTCCGAGGTAGTCTGACGTCACGACCAAGGGGCACCGGCGGCGCGGTTTGTGTGGACAGAGAACCAAGGGGACGATAAAGTCAGGCTTTTCGGACACTTATTGAATAACGCCACGGTGTGTGTGGATGATGAAACTCCGTCTGAGCAGCGATTTATTTAATACCCACGTCTGAGGGTTAGGCTTCCCGGACACATACAGTATAACACTACGGTGTGTGTGGATGATGAAACTCCGTCTGAGTAGCTATTGATTTAATACCCACATCCGAGATTAGGCTTACCGGACACATATACTAGCCTATAATGCTGCTACGGTGTGTGTGGATGGTGAAGCTCTGTCTGAGCAGCGATGTATTTAATGTCTGCGTCTGAGTGAGGGTTAGGCTTCCCGGTCACCTACAGTATAATGCTACGGTGTGTGGCGCATTTTATATACAACATCGCTTATTATAATGCTCATAACAGATACACAACGACGGTACTAAAAAAGTATTATAAATTGGCGTGGGTCGTTACCATGGGGATAACACTCCCCCCCCCCCCCCCCCCCCCCCATTTCCTAAAACTCTCAGCCCAAAACACATCTTTTAAAATCACGTAGTGTTCGAATTCCAGCTGAAACAGTGGGTTCACTGGCTCTTTAATGTATAAGTGTGTGCTACAGGGCCTGACCTTAATGAATGCGTATGTGCTTCAGGACTAATCCTAAATGCATGTGGGTGTGCTGTGGGCCTAAACATAATGTAATGTGCACCATCAGGCTGCCCAGCCGCGTGGACGGGACGGGCTTCGTGGTGTACGACGGCGCCGTCTTCTACAATAAGGAGCGCACGCGCAACCTGGTCAAGTACGACCTGCGCACGCGCATCAAGAGCGGCGAGGCGGTGGTGATGAACGCCAACTACCACGACACCTCGCCATACCGCTGGGGCGGCAAGTCGGACATCGACCTGGCCGTGGACGAGAACGGCCTGTGGGTCATCTACTCCACCGAGGCCAACAACGGACGCATCGTGGTCAGCCAGGTAGGACATGAGGAGGAGGATACTAGGGGAGGAGACTAGGGGAGGAGACTAGGTGATCAGATTAGGGGAGGAGACTAAGGGAGGATACTAGGGGAGGGGAGACTAGGGGAGGAGACAAGGGGAGTAGACTAGGGAGGACACTAAGAGAGGAGACTAGGGAGGAGACTAGGAGAGGAGACTTGGAGATCAGCCAAGTAGGATACAAGGGGAGGAGACTAGGAGAGAGGACTAGGAGAAGAGACTAGAGGAGGTGACTAGGGGAGGAGACTAGAGGAGGAGACTAGGAGAGGGGACTAGGTGATCAGCCAGGAAGGGGACAAGGGGAGGAGACTAGGAGTGGGGACGAGGAAAAGAGACTAGAGGAGGAGAGTAGGGGAGGAGACTAGGGTAGGAGACTTGGAGAGGAGACTAGGAGAGGGGACTAGGAGAGGTGACCAGGGTAGGAGACTAGGAGAGGGGAGTAGGAGAGGAGACTAGGGGAGGAGACTAGGAGGGAGGACTAGGAGAAGAGACTAGGAGAGACTAGGAGACATGTTGATCAGCCAGGTGGAAGATGAGGGGTGGAGACTAAGGAAGCCTGGGGGGAAGCCTGGGGAGAAGGAGGAGGAGGTCTGGATCCGAGAATAAGGGAATAGTAGCGCCATGCGGGGAGGGAGGTGGGGGAGGAGAACAGCAGGTGTGACCCTCCTTGCATCCTCCAGGTGAACCCCTACACGCTGCGCTTCGAGGGCACCTGGGCCACGGGGTTCGACAAGCGCGGAGCCAGCAACGCCTTCATGGCGTGCGGCGTGCTGTACGCCGTCCGCTCCGTCTTCCAGGACGACGAGGGCCAGACGGAGGGCCGGGTGGGTGGAGACATGGTGGTCTACGCCTACGACACCAGCCGTGGCCAAGAGCTGCCCGTCCAGATCCCCTTCCCCAACCCCTACCAGTACATCTCCTCCATCGACTACAACCCCCGGGACAACCAGCTGTACGTGTGGAATAACTACTACGTCCTCAGATACCCCCTTCACTTCACACCTCCGCCCCCCACCAAAGGTACCCCATGGAGACGGTCGGAATTTGTATTCATCAAATTCATTGTTTCTGTTTAGAAAGTATTGTACATTACTGTCTGTCTGTCTGTCTGCCTGTCTGTCTGTCTGCCTGTCTGTCTGTCTGTCTGTCTGTCTGCCTGTCTGTCTGTCTGTCTGTCTGCCTGTCTGTCTGTCTGTCTGTCTGTCTGTCTGTCTGTCTGTCTGTCTGTCTGTCTGCCTGCCTGCCTGTCTGTCTGTCTGTATGCATGCCATGCATGCATGCTTTTATGTATGTATTAACTATGTACATCGATCACATCCGTGATTGTTTGGCGCATTCAACAACGTGCTTTGCCCTGCCCAGGTCCGCTGTCGTCTCTGATGACCACCGTGCGCTCCTACACCGCTACCGTGGCCCTGAGCCCCGTGCGACCTTCAGCCTCTCACCCCATAGGTGTGATCAACAGGGGGCCCTTTGACCAGCGGCCAATCACAGCCATGGTCCCTCTGACGCCCCGGCCGCCCCTGCGTGTCCCGCTGGCCCCAGGGGGCCCCGACCAGGTGGGCGGGTGTGAGGGCAGAGTGGCAAGAGGGGTGCAGTGGCCCCCTACTCTGAAGGGAGAGACGGTGGAGAGACCCTGTCCTAAAGGATCACTAGGTGGGCAGCGCGGGATTTACGTGTGTGTGTTGTATTTTGAGTGTGTATGTGTGAGAGTGTGTGTGTGTGTGTGTGTGTACGTGTAGTGTGTTTTGAGTTTGTGTGTGCTTGTGTGTTTGTGTGCGTGCATCCCGTTTCCCTTTGAAATGTAGACCGGTGTCCTCACTTTGAACCTGCCACGAAGACTGGAGAGACAAAGAGAGAGAGAGAGAGAGAGAGAGAGAGAGAGAGATTGGGTGGTACTTTCCCTTGCTGCACAAACTCGTTCTGTTTCCTCTTTCTAATAGATAAAATCTGTTCATGCAGATTATACAAATAGGGAAGTGTAGTGCTAATACTTTTTTATTACATGGCAGTGGATGCTGGGTGAATAGATGAGCTGACATATAAACATCTACATCTTGTTTACAACTAAAACACACCCTCCCCTGACTTGAAAGAAATAAGTGAGAGAGACAATTCAAGACATTGTAGTTTTCTGTAGTATCTTATCTTTCATTAAATAGTATTTATGTATTTTTATATTTTTCACTTCATACCCCCCCCCCTCTCTCTCTCTCTCTCCCTCTCTCTCTCTCTCTCTCTCTCTCTCTCTCTCTCTCTCTCTCTCTCTCTCTCTCTCTCTCTCTCTCTCTCTCTCTCTCTCTCTCTCTCTCTCTCTCTCTCTCTCTCTCTCTCTCTCTCTCTCTCTCTCTCTCTCTCTCTCTCTCTCTCACGTTGTACTCCCTCGCTCATTGTCTCTGCAGGTATAGCCTCCTACCAGTGCATGTTGTCCCCACTGGGCTGGAGCTCCAGAGGCCCTGACCTTTCCAACTGCACCTCTCCCTGGGTTAGCCAGATTGCACAGAAGGTTAGTCACCCCCAACCAACCACCCACAGACACGCACAGACACACACACACACACACACACACACACACAAACATAAAGTGTGTGCAAATGGCCTACAGACAGCCAGTGAGTTCCTCTCTTAAATGTCAAAATGGTTGACCTCATCTCTCTCAAACCCCCACCCACACATACACACTCTTTCTCTTTCTCTCTCACACCTACACCCACACACACATATTCACACTCTCTCTCTCTCCCAAACACACACACACACACTCACACTCACACACACACACACACACACACACACACACACACACACACACACACACACACTCCAACTACCTTGCTTGACCCCCACCTCTTATCTATGTAGATTAAGAGTGGAGAGAACGCAGCAAACATCGCAGGGGAGCTGGTCAACCTGACACGGGGACGGGTCTATGCAGGGGATGTCAGCATGTCCGTCAAGCTGATTGAGCAGCTATTGGACATCTTGGACTCCCAGCTCCAGGCCCTGAGACCAGCCAATAAGGAATCGGCGGCACGCAACTACAACAAGGTTTACAGCCGCCTCGCCAGCAATACAAACCACTGCTTTGACCTTTCTAGGATGTGAATGAGCAAATGCCAAATTGTGACGATTCTAACAAAAGCTGTTGAATGTTGTTTTTTGTCACTCTTTCAGCTGCAGAAGAGGGAGCGGACATGCCGAGCCTATGTTCAGGTGAGCAGGTTTTCACCTCAAGGGAAAGGAGAGGGTCCTACTGGCCACAGCAATATGTGAACACGTTGTGGTTTAATACTAATGGTGTGAGTAATCTGCGTAGTCCTCTTTTCTGCTTCTTTCCTGATCTTCCTTCATCCTTTTTCCACACTAATGCCATGGTCTGAATCCCAAAGAAGATTAAAAACATGTTATCCTCTTTTTTTATTGGGATAGTCCCTGGGTATTTGAGCAGTAGTCACAGTATTAGCAATGTGATGGTAGTAAATAACGTAAAAATTGATCTCTCTCTCTCTCTCTCTCTCTCTCTCTCTCTCTCTCTCTCTCTCTCTCTCTTCTCTCTCTCTCTCTCTCTCTCTCTCTCTCTCTCTCTCTCTCTCTCTCTCTCTCTCTCTCTCTCTCTCTCTCTCTCTCTCTCTCCTCTCTCTCTCTCTCTCTCTCTCTCTCTCTCTCTCTCTCTCTCTCTCTCTCTCTCTCTCTCTCTCTCTCTCTCTCTCTCTCTCTCTCTCTCTCTCTCTCTCAGGCGGTGGTCCAGACGGTGGATAACCTGCTGGGACTCGAGGCGCTGATTTCCTGGGCAGACATGAACAACGCTGACCAGTCTCGCTCTGCCTCTCTGCTATTGGATGCAGTGGAGAAAGGAGCCTTTCTATTGGCTAACAATCTGTATGAAGGCCGCTTCAGCGACAGAGCCCCTAATGTTGGTGCGTGGGCTTATGCTATATTTTGCTCCTATTGCTGTGTGCTTTTAAGTATTTTGGAATTTGCGTGAAGTTGAGTTAATGTTTGATCTATTGTGTGTGTGCGTATATGTGTGTGCATGTATGTGGGTGTGTGAAGATCTGGAGGTGTATGTGTTAAATACAGAAGCAGAGATACAGGACCTGACCTTTCCCCATTCCTACGACAGCGACAGCATTCTCCAGATCTCAGCTTTGGCCCTGCAACAGTACAGCAACAATGGTTCGTAAACCCCATCATAACTTACACGTTCATTTACAGTCACTTAGCAGACGCTTTTACCCAAAATGAGGCTCAGCACAATCAAAGTATACAATGACAATTGGAGTAAGGATACTACAATCCCACGTTTAACCTTACCTATCTGTCTACCTACCTAACCGGCTACCTGCACACACTCTGCCCGTGCACTTAATGCGCAAAACCGGAGTCTTCCACAAGCTTAGACAGACATATTGGTGAAGCTAGCAAGCCAGTCATGTGTTTTGCAGTAGCGGCTTTGGAGGGAGACCTGAAGGAAGGGGTGGGATTTATTTTGATCGGATACGTTCAAAATCTGTCCTACTCGTTGGTGGCTGGTGTCTCCAAAGAACCCTAGCTTTAACAATCAACTTACTGTCACCGTAGTGAGAGTTACTTCATATCCATCTACAGAACTTGGTTTGGACCATGGGTTTGGCATCTAGGCTGGAGCTGTGGTAATATTTTTGAGTAGGAGGGTTAAATATCCAAATGAACATCATACTGAATGCGTATGGATCATTGTGGGAGTGTGTGTGGATGGCCTGAGTCAGACTGATCGGACTCTGGGGCTGGGTGAGGCTGCACACCTGTTGTGCATTGAGAAATCAATGTGCACAGGTTAAACCAGCCATCACCACACGCACTCAGGGAGAAAGATCTCCTGCATGGCAACATGGAGCACCAGGTCATGTATCATTGTCTACAAACTTCTACAATAAACCAGCTTTCAACACATACCACCCTGCGTCCTTTGTCTGGAGGAGCCCAATAAAAGCCACCTATGTGGCATGCAGCAACCGACATTGTTACACTGGCTTGGGCCAGGTGAGGCTGCTTAAACCAGCCATCATCCACACACACTCCCACAATCATTAATTGTAACGTTTCTGGTCTGAGTGATGTTTCGTCTGCTCACATGGTTTCCCAGGCCAGGTGAAGTTGGTGCTGTCGCTCTTCAAGAACCTGGGCTCATTCCTCACCACCAAGAACTCCACCCTGCGGCTGGGGCTGGGCTTGAGCCAGGGGTCGGAGGTCAGGGGGCGGAGCCTGGTGGTCAACTCCCATGTGATCTCTGCCTCCGTTCACCGAGGCGTCAACAGAGTGTACCTGTCTGAGCCTGTGATCTTCACCCTGCGACACCTGCAGGTGAGCGCACCACAACCTCTGGTGTGTGTGTGTGTGTGTGTGTGTGTGTGTGCATACGTGTGCATGCGCGCCCATGTGTCTATGTGTATGGATCTGAGTACATTATGTAAATGATGCCCCCCCCCCCCTCACAGCAGGAGAACCACTATGGCCCTAACTGCTCCTTCTGGAACTCCTCGGGGGCTTCGGGCAGCGGCAGGTGGTCCACGCAGGGCTGCCGCCTCCTGCACTCCAACAACACACACACCACCTGCGCCTGCAACCACCTCTCCAGCTACGCCGTGCTCATGACGTACCAGCAGCCTGCTGTGGGTGCTCAACCCCCTCCCCCTTCACACTCATCCTCCATTTCATGGGCTTTACTTGGGCCGGGAGTCATGGCCAAATGGATTATCCCATTATTAATTATTATTAATTGTTGTTGTATTGTTAGTATCATTATGGATTTAATACTCCATTCTAAACAGTCCAACTGAGGGTGATTACATTAAAGTGTATGGCATTTTTGGGTATGGTATTAGACTAAACATTTCTGTTGTACAGCTTGTGTCATTGAAATTAGTCCTTGTTACGGCCCATTTCAGAACACATTTGCTCTGACCCATTTTTCTTTTTGATTCTTTTTGTCAAATTCACAGAATGAATCCACCATCTATTCATAGTGTGTGTACCTACCTTGTCTTCTGTGTGCATGGTGTCCCTTTATAAGGACGGCTGGTGGTGATGGAGAACCTTCTACAGAAATACATATAGTACTCCAAAGCTTAAGACACTAAAGGGCCAGCACAACAAATCACAAGCCATTTCCTAACACACTAATACAAAACTAAAGAAACCACATGGAACTCTATATTAAAAGCACCTGGTAGTGGTTAATGATATGAGTGTAAACAGCAGCCTATTGCTCATTAACTCCGGTACACCTAACCTAACAAGGCACATTTATTTTAATGCAAGCAATATAAAGAAAAATCTGCATTAACTGCACAGTAGCTTGCCAGAGAGATGCAATTTAATGGATGACACTATTTGTTAGCAGGTCTATTTAGAGGTAATTTGCTTTACATAATGTGGAGTCTCTCTTCTTTTTCTATAGTGCTGCAAGTTACATTTTGAGTCGAGTCCCATTTTATATTTAGTTGCTGCTGACGTGGAGGTTTTGTAAAGTTAGTTCTTCCAACAAAACCTCTAGATCGCTACCATCAGTGCTATGCACGCACGCAGACACTGCAAATGCTACCTCCCTGGTCGGTTCATTTCGATGATGTATCGGGATGTCTGGAGTTCTGGTGACGCAGGGCCAGAGCGTGACTGACGTCACACATAGATCCTGTTGTGACACTTTGCACTGGCCACTGTTATCTGGGTGATGCTACTCTTTTAAATGACAGAAAAACAAATCTTTCTATTCTTTCCCGATTCCCTCCCTATACCAGACGAATTGGTGCAATGCTGCTGAAATATTAACATAAATACAAACACAGCAAAACTAACGAAACAAAACAATGATTCAACATTTTTTAATTGAAACTTGATATGTATCCAGCTCTGGGCAGGATAGTCTCGTGGGTAGGGATGTTTGACTCCCAACTGAAAGGTTGTAGCTTTGAACCCCACTGTAGGCATCATGGAGAAAGTGTCTGCTAGATGATAAGATGGTAGCTAGTATGTCTACAAAAGCCAAAGCATCCATCTTTTTGCTATTCTCCCTCCCAGTCCGGGGTGGGGGTAGAGGAGCTGCTGGTGTCCGGGGTCTCGTGGGTGGGCATCTCAGTGGCTCTGGTGTGCCTGGCCGGCTGTCTTACCACGCTGTGCTGCCAGGGAGCGCCATGGCACAGCGACCACAGCAACATCCACTGCAACCTGTGGGCCAACCTCCTCATCACTGAGCTGCTCTTCCTCGTTGGGGCCAACAAGACACAGTTCACAGTGAGTGCTGACGTGCACATCTGAATACGGGGCAGTGGTCCATGCCGGGACGGGGATGTTATCATTATTCAATAAGCCTTCGTCATGGAGGTATAACACTATTTGGGATGAGAACAGGTGTAGCTCATTAAGTTAATTATGGGTCTGTATGCCATTGGCCATAATTAATGTCATAGGATACACCTGTGTTCGCCCCTACTATTACGCCTCTGTGATAAAGGCGTATTATACTGAATAGTTCTAGCTCAGCTTAGTGCATTGATTGTGCTGAACAACAGGACAGCAGTCAGTTCAGTCCTCATTGATCTCTCTCTGTCTCCTTTTTCTCCCTCTGTTTCACTCCCCTCTCCCTCCCACACATACCCCCTCTCTATATTCATCCCTCTTTCCCCATCCCCACCTCTGTTTCTCTTCTCTCACCCCCCATCTCCTGGCTCACTCCCCACCTCACTCTCCCTCTCCTCACCCCCACACCCCCCCTCTCTGTCTCCCTCCCTCCCCCATCTCCCCCTCTCTCTCTCTGTCCCTCTCTTCTCTACAATCTCCACCTCTCTCTCCCTCCCTCCCTCCCTTCCCTCTCCCACTATCTCGCTCTCTCACCCCTTATCTCCCCCCATCACCCACCCTCCACCTCGATCTCTCTCCCTCTCTCTCTCTCTCTCTCTCTCTCTCTCTGTGGGCCTCCTCTCTCCCTTGACCGTCTGCAGGTGGCGTGCTCCATTGTGGCTGGCATGCTGCACTTCTCTCTGCTCTCTGTGTTCTGCTGGTTATGCCTGGAGGCGGTGGAGTTGTACCTGCTGCAGAGGGAGGTGTTTGAGGGTCAGAACTCCAGGAGGAAGTACTTCTACCTGTCTGGTTACTCTGTTCCCGTGCTGGTGGTGGCCGTCTCCACAGCCATAGACTTCAGAGGATACGGCTCCAGCATCACGTAGGTGGTGGAACGCGTGCGTGCATGTGTGTGTTTGTGCTTGTCTTGATTGGGCACACTACCTACATGGTTAGAACCTATTGTTTACTGTTATTTGTGTTTTTACTAAATCAATGTGTGTGTGTGTGTGTGTGTGTTTGTGTGTGTATGTCTGTGCTGTGTACTTGTTGTTCTTGTTTTAAAAGGTGCTGGCTTCGAACAGACAATTATTTCATATGGAGTTTCCTTGGACCCGTAGCTGTCATAATAACGGTAAGCGGTCACTTGCGTCCTACAATATTATCAAATAGGATCAGTATGGACATACTGTACATCTGACATCTGTACGTTTGACTGCAGCTCAACCTGGTTGTCTTGGTGATGACCCTGCACAAGATGCACAGCTCTGCTGCCCTCAAGCCAGACTCCAATCGACATGATAACCTCAGGTTGGTAGTACGTATATCATCATGTCATCATCATCATTATCATCACGTCACCATCATCGTCGTCATTTTCACCATAATCCCGTCATCACCATCATAGTCTTCAACGTCATCGTCGTTGTTTGCATCGTCGTCATCACCTGCATCATCGTCATCCCTATTATCACCATCATCACCACCATCATCATCATTGTCATCACCATTCACATCATCATCATCATCATCATTGCCCGTATCATCACATCATCATCCTCATCACAACCTTCATCACCATCATCCCCATCATCATCATCATCACCACCACCATTATCACCATTCCCATCACACTCACAACCAACCCACTCCATTTGACTTAGTCTATCTTTTGCCATTGCTCTATAGTTACAGGTGTATCAACTTGAGGACTGTCTCAAAGTGTGAACTGTGTGTTCCTTACAGGGCGTGGGCGGTGGGCTCGCTCACCCTTCTCTTCCTCCAGTGTGTGACGTGGTCTGCAGGCCTGGTCTTCCTCTCCGCTCCCTCCCTCCTCCTGGCCTACCTCTTCTCCTCCCTCAACACTGCCCAGGGTCTCCTCATCACCATACTGCACTGCACCCTGGCCAGGAAGGTTCGTCTGTGTGTATGTGTGAGTGTGTGTGAGTGTGTGTGTGTGTGTGTGTGTGTGTGTGTGTGTGTTTGTGTGTTTAGTCTGTGGTGAGGTGTTTTTGCATTGCTTTGCGTGTCATGGTGTCAAGCATACTGTATTGTATTGTATTTTATTGCACCTTATCGTATCATATTGTACCAAGTAATATGTTATTGTTTTGTATCATACCGTATCATATTGTATCATGTTATCATATCTTATTACACATCTTTGTTGAATACTTGATTCTTATTGGTCTTATTACGGCATTCAGCAGTCTGTTATTTCTGAATAGCAGACTACTGCTATGAATAACAGACTGTTGCTATGGATACTGTTTCCAACTGTAGAATTTAATGGAATTTGTTTTTTGCAGAAGCAATAAAATCTTTTTAAAATAATCTTCAGGGTGATTCAAAACCCCTTGAATAACGCCGGGGTCCTGCATCACCCTGTCTGGGTTTATCTTGTCATTCTTGTGTCGATGAGGGGCCAAATAACGCAGAGAAAGAGATGTGATGGTATAATGGCATCCAACCACCTATAGACAGTTAGATGAACTCCACCGTAATCCCTTCCACCAGGGCTTCACAAACAGGCAGTCATGGCTTCCGCTCGCTTTCATCATATCATCAGGTGAGATAAGCACCACATCCTATGGTATTGTGTTGCTGTGTGCAGGGCCAGAAGGACTACGGCCGCTGCCTGCGTCTCTCCCAGTGCTGTGGTGCGTCCTCCTCCAGCTCCCCAGACTCTGTTAAGGGATCGGCTCTGCGCTCCAACAACCGCTACAGCAGCAGCCAGGCCCGCAGAGCCACCGCTAACAGACAGGTAGCGGGATGTCCGTGCCCTCTCTGGCTGGCTCTCTCTTTCAGTGTGTCCCTCTCAATTTAGTTCAGTTCATTTTAAGCTTTTTGGAGAAATACAGATATGGGAATATGGGGAATACAGATTCACATCGCCAAAGCAGATGGACAGGGATGGGTTATTTGGATTTATTTACATTGTTTAGTTATTTCGATTTTCTAATACATGACCTATCTGTATTATAACAGAGTCGCATCAGGAGGATGTGGAACGACACCGTTCGCCGGCAGACCGAGTCGTCCTTCATTGCCGCAGACGTCAACAACACCCCCACCCTCAACAGAGGTAATGGACAATCTGCACTGCACTCAACACCACTCAAAGACCCACAGTCTATTTCTAATTGAAATTGAATGAATGTCCTTCCTACTCCTCCTCCTCCTGCTCCTCCTCCTCTTCCTCTTTCTCCTTTTCCTCCACCTCCTCCTCCTACTCTTCCTCCTTTTTTTCCTCTTCCTCTTCCACCTCCACCTCCACCTCCTCCGCCCATTTCTCCTCCTCCTGCTCCTGCTCCTCCTCCTAATCTTATTTTCCATCCTACTACTCCTGGTGCTGCCCCTCCTCCTCCACCTACACTTCCTCCTGCTCCTTCTCCTGTTTTTCCTCTTCCTCCTCCACCTCCACATCCTCCTCCTCTTCCTGCTCCTCCACCTCTTTCCTCTCCTCCTTAGCTGCCTTGGGAAACCACTTCCTGACTAATCCTGTGCTGCAGACCCATCCTGGAGCGTCCCCCTACGACACTCTGCTAGCCCAGGGCTACAGTCAACCCTTCACCTCCACAGGTACACCCAAGCATAGAGCCGTGTCCATCTAGCCAATCTGTCAGCACACGTTTTGACCCAACCTCTGTCTTATGTTGGCTGCATTAGTTTTCTCTGGTGATTACCTAGGACATGTTGAAAGTGCAATATGCGTTTTTGCTTCTGTTGCTAATGTTTTGAGTAAAGTAGTAAATACACCCTGAGTGACTACACACACACACACACATATATATATATCCACACACACACATTCTGTTACTACTGTATAAGTGCGAAGCATTGGAGCATGGATGTGTATATGTAGTGTATGTGTGAGTGTGTTGGACAATTGAATTTCCCTGAACACAATCAAGTAAAGATCTTTTTTCTTTTACAACCTGAAATGTTTGTTTGTCTTTTTTCTTTTTGCCTTTTTCCTGTCTTCCTGATTCTCTGTGTCACACGGACCAATAGGAACCTTCAGAAACAAGCCGAGTATGAGCACTGTTTTTCTTGCTCACTTTCTAGCCATTCTAACTCCACCTCCGTAGAAACATCATGAAGACAGAACATCTCCATGTGGTTGTTTCATGACTCACCAAAGGATTGAATCCCTGCCCAAAGTATTTGGCCAACCCAAATATCCCTTCCAGGCTAATCATAAATCCCAAACGCCCAAACGAACCAAACTCAAAGCCCCATTCTCTCATACATTCGCTCATCTCCAACTCTGCTACCTGATGCCAGTATTGTACCATTTCTCTGTTTCTCCTCACCATGTCCTGTGCTGCGTTTCCCCAGAGGCCGGTGTGTCCCAGGGCCAGGAGTCCTGCGGCCTGGACAGCGTGTGTCTCAACGGCGGCTACACCCCCAACACCTTCACCCTGCACGGCCTGGCGTCGGCCCCGGGCTCCCGAGCCGGGGTGGTGGGCAGCACCGACCTCCTGAGGGAGGGGGGAGGTGGGATGGGAGGGGACGACGACGTCTCCCCCACGCTCCTCTCCCCCCACTCTGGGGGGGGGGTCCCGGAGTTGGGCGGCGGGGTCGGCGGTGGAATGCGCCGAAACCTGTCGGACGCGGCGGCGCTGGAGAAGATGATCATCTCGGAGCTGGTGCAGAGTAACCTGAGGCCGGCGGCGCCGATGCCCGTCCCCCCGGAGCGCTACGGCAGCCTGGCCCGGCCCCCTCACGAGCGTCCCGGCCACGGCCACAGCGCCACGCTGACCCGCCACTCGCAGCAGCAGCAGCAGCAGCAGCAGCAGCAGCAGCAGCAGCACCCCCACGAGGGATGGGCGCCGACCATGGCCCCGCACCTCGCCCGCCCGGGCGCGCCCGACGGCTGGTCCGCCGCCCGGCCCCAGACCGGAGACCCCGAGCAGCACCCCCCCGCGCTGAGGCTCCAGGACCTCCACCCAGTCGCTGCTGTGCAGGCGCGCCTACAGGAAGGCTGGGCCCACGCGCACGCGCCTGGGAACGCCGAGCCCAAGGAGAAGCCGAAGGACGGGGACAGGGCGCAGCTGCAATGCACTCTGGGTCGCCGCGGGCTGCAGGACCGGCAGCAGGCGCGTCCCCCGGACATCCAAGCCCGTCCCTACTCCACCATCAGCCGCACCCCCGGGACGCTGTCGCGACACCGCGGTGCCGAGGTGGGCGGAGCGGTGGGGGAGAGGGAGCGGGAGCGGGAGAGGGAGAGGGACAGGGAGAGGGACAGGGACCGCTACCGGGACAGACCCCTGCCCCCTCCTCCGCCCCCTCCTCCCCAGGAGGCGGAGCCCCTGTACAAGGCTCTGGAGGAGCCGCTGCTGCACAAACAGAGGGACGCAGCCATAGCGGAGTGGAGAGCAGGACAGGAGAAGGACGAGATGTTCCTCCTGAAGAGAGACGGCCTGGTAGAGGACTGGAGGGACCGGGGGGGGGAGTCCCACCTGTCTCAGAAGACGGAAGACGGGATGGATGAATGGAGAAGCGGGACCGAGCGAGGGAGAGAGGACCCCCTCCTCCTGGAGAAGAGAGACGGCAGGCTGGAGGTGTGGCGCGGTGGCGGAGAGGAGTCCGACAAGGAGGAGACTTTTATCACGCAGAAGAATGAATTTGCCATGGACAGATGGAGGGGCGGGATGGAGCGGGAGAAGGAGGAGCCCTTGTTTCTGAAGGAGCGGGACGGGTGGAGGAGCCTGGTGGAGCAAGACAGCGAGGAATTCAAGCCGAAGGACGGGGCACTGGAGGTGTGGCGAGGAGGCGTGGACATGGACAGGGACGAGTCCTTCCTGTTTGACAGCAAGGACGCCAGCGGCGGCAGCGCCGGGGGCCTGGACGGGTGGCAGCGAGGCGCGGAGCGAGGGTCGTTCCGCTACCACGGTGACCGAGAGGACTCCGACACCTTCACCCTGCCGCTGAGCCCCGATGTTGACCTGGACCCGGATTCCTCGCCCATCTACGCCCGGGACTCCAACCCCTCGCCCCTCTACCCCGGCGACCGGCGCTCCCCGCCGATCAGCATCTTCCCGCACGGTTCACCTCCCACCAACATCTTCGCCTCGCGCGACCCCAGCCCGCCTCCCAGCAGCCTCTACACCCGCCACTCCCCGCAGGTGTACAGCCGCAGCAGCTCCCCGCCCCGCTTCTACACGCGCACCACGCCGCCCTCCCTCTCCTACCCCGACAGCAGCCCCGAGGGCCAGGAGGAGGTGAGTCCCACGGGGCAGCCGCAGCGGCCCGCCCTGGACCCGCCCTACAGCATGGGGCGACCCCCGCTCGGCCCACGACCCAACCACTTGCAGACCTTCTACCAGCCGCCGCCGCCGCCGCTGGCCGCTAACGGGGAGCCGGGCTACCTGGCAGACGCCGGGTGCGATGGGGAGGACGGACAGATGCAGCGGGTGACCAGTCTGTGACTAGGGCGGTGGTGATCGGGGGCTTAGAAACCAGGAAGGAAGAGGAGGCAGAAGAGAGCCATTGAAACACACACACACACATAAAGAAATGACAAGCTACAATTCTGAACGAGTGAAATGCCGATCACTAATCAGCATGACTGTGTATAAAGGTCAAGACAAGACAGTATATCAGCAATGGCTGATGATGATGATGACGATGATGACGATGATGATGATGATGATGATGATGATGATGATGATGATATTGAGTTTGACGGCTCCTTCCTGCTTCTATCTGCCGATCACCACGAGAAGGTTATCCCCCTATTCATGTTTTGTTACTTTTCTATGACTGTGATCCATTTACAATATCCCTTCTTCCTCTCGGTCTCCTCCCTTGTGCCCCTCTCCTAAGCCCTCCTGTTCTCTCCCTTCTCATTGGTGCTTGATCCTCATTCGGTCATTGTCTTCGATTCTATTGGTTCCTCCGCTGGGTGTCGCCCTTCCCCGTAGCAAGCAAACAGTGTGTCAAAGAAGCACTTGTGTGTTGCCAAAAAAAAATCATTTTTAAAGAACATGTGCATGACTTTATAGTGGCTTTTCAAGGCTGCATACTATAAGAGGAAAGAGCGAAAGTGTATGTGTGCGTGTGCGTGTGTGTGTGTGTGTGTGCGCACGTATGCGCACGTATGTCTGTGTGTGTGCGTGCAAGTCCGAGTGTGTGTGCGTGTGTGGGTCTATACATCCTTCTTATATAATTAACGTGTCACAGTGGAACATTTTATTAATATCAACGGAGGCTCATGAAACGCCTCTTCCTGCTGATTCTTAACTCTTGACCAGTCCCAGTTCATATCCAGACCAAAATGTCAGCTCTCTGCCACAGACTGCTGGGGATGAACTACGTGCCCTTGGCTTGTGTCACGGCAACAGAACGATTGACTCCAGAAGCGATCACAAACTTTAACGCGATCTCGGGAGCCTTGTACATAACAACCCTAAAGTGTTCTGATTGTCTTGTATTGTTATTGAAGTAAAAGTAAATATGTGAACAAAATAAAGTGTGTCTTTCTTTCTTCCAAGTATTCATTGGATACTTATTACTTATGGGACTGTTTTAATTCCTCTACCTGTTTGTTCTCTGTGTCATCTCTCCAAGGTACAGGGTTAAACTTATTAAGGCATATTAGTGTGTGTAATGGATTGTCTTAACACAATGGAATAAGACCAGGCTTCTGGGGGGAAAACTATCAAAAAAAACACCACTGTCTTTAATGCACTGTTGGATCAGAGCAACGAAGATGCAACTGACACAAATATTCTACAAACATGGATTACAAATTATACAATACAAACGTGGATTATTTACATGGACTGTATTACTGCTTTTCTGTTAGAGTGACCTACATGTAAACTCTTGTTATTTATAATATATACATGAATCATGGTATAAACCTTCAGAATGACTTGCATCTACACTGTTAGTACATCCTTTAGTATACTTACATTCACACAGATTTGTGTGAATAATTGTATTGCATATCTGTATGATACAACTTTTTTACATGAAGTTTATATGTATTACATTATTTAGCGTTTCCTCATATTTGTAGATAATGTCAATGTAAAAATACAGAATGTGTATAATCAGTTTACATTTAAGCTCCATCAACATATTATGTGTTGGGCTGTTTTTCAGTTACAGCTAATGGAGAGTGATTTGAATCATTTTAAATGTAACTACATTCTCACAGGCTATCCACACAACAACCAAACCTGTTCAAGGTCCGTAAAGAACCTATAAAGGACCTTCTATTAATTCCTGCTGTCAATCTAGCGTTCAAGACAGAGTATTCCCGTGGGATTTTACAACAAAACAAACCCATCAAACAGGTCCAGGGTGGAGCCAAACAGTGACTGTGCCATGCCTGAGTTTCAGCCCATTTCATTTGTTTTTCACCCAAGCAACTGTTTCAGCGTCCATCATGGAAAATCAAAATGGGGACATAAAAACAATCCTGAACGTCTGTATTGAACTGAAGATGCGTGTGCATGGATAAGCCCCCATTATGAGTGGGTGGACGTGTGCTCTAACAGATGGTGTGGTGGGCAGACAGAGGGGGTAGGGCAGACGATAACACACGTCTGGAGCTTTTGAACATGGAGGACACATGGAACGCCTGGGACAGAAACACACAAATAAACAGCGATGAGACACATGTTGGCCTGACTACACACAGACACACACACACACACACACACACACGCATGCATGCAGACACACACACACAAACACACACACACACATGCATGCAGAAAAGCACACACACAAACACACACACATGCATGCAGACACACACACACATACACATACATACAAACTCACACACACACACACACACACACACACACACACACACACACAACCACATAAGCAACAAGGCAGAGTCAACTGACCACCCAGTAGGCGGTGAGTGCTCCCTGCGCGTAGCCAGTCAGCACGTCGGAGGGGTGGTGTCTGTGGTCGGAGACGCGGGTCAGGCCTGTGTACACCGCCAGCAGCAGCAGGAGGAACTGGAGCAAAGGCCTCAGCAGCCGCGCCCCGCGCCAACGCAGCCGCGCCTGCAGGTAGAACTGCAGGACAAAACAAGCGCACCACACACACACACACACACACACACACACACACACACACACACACACACACGTACATGTTGATAAACAAATACACTGACCACATCAAAGGATTGTTGTCGGCTAAAGTTGATGAAAAGCGTAGCGAGTGCAACATGATCCTTTTTTTTCATTTCCATTCTTGTAGGCACTACTTCATTCAAACCAGGTGTTTAAATTGCATGGAAATTTAAATAAATCACATTTCACATTTAACCTAATTATGTGGGCTGGTTTATCAGTGGAGATTTGTATCTGGGTTCAAACTCATTTTTCAGTGGTTACAAGAAGAAAACATTAAATATCTCAAATTCCAATATGACTGGAGCAGGCCTTCACTATTCTGTTTTCTTTTCATCTAAACCATATCATTAGCAAAAACAAAAGAGTAAAGCAGATCACTAAGCAGAGCTCTGTTCTCTGTTCTCATGCCCGCAAACAAGCATGCACAAAAAGGCATTCATACACACACACACACACACACACACACACACAATGGAGGAGAGCAGTGAGCCAGGGAGAGGAGGTCAGACTGCTCCCGGCTTTGAACAAAGCAGCCTCTGTGTCCCACATCTCTTTTCAACATGTTTCTCTCTCTCCCATACCTCCTTCTATTCACCCGCTCCTCTAAGCTGGACTGACGATGGGCCCCCATTATGCGTGCTAGTGACATGCAGTAAAGAGGGGATGGACGGCGGAGCCATCACTAGGTCCAAGGTGTTTACTCACTGCAAGGTAGAGGGCGGTGTACATCGCGAATGAGGCATGGCCCGAGAAGAAAGACTTCCTGGAGGATAGAAAGATGGAAATAAGGAAAGATAGAACGAAAGAACGTTAAAAAGAACTAAGTAAAATAGATATTATTTATAGAATAGAAAAGAATATATCTTTATTTGCTCCAAGGGGGAATTTATCCTTGGGGGTCAACAGAACTAACCAACACCAGGAACCACCACACAAATACACACACACACACACACACACACACACACAAACTCACGCAAAAAAGACACACACATACCTGGCCTCCTCGACCCTCTTCGATGGGTGGGGGCTGTTGTGGCAGCTCACGCTCGCCACGTATGTCCCAGGTGTGCAGTTCAGCGAGGCGTAGGTGACGCCGCACACCGTCAGGAAGTGGGGCCGCAGTCGACCCACGCTCAGCTTGGCCATGTTGGTCAGCGATTGGCCGACGAAGCAGCCAAACAGGAAGCCTCCGAGCTCCTTGTACAGCCGGGAGACGTACAGGTTCCTCACGAAAGCCCTGGAGCTGATGCCAAGGAAGCGCACGCGAAAGCACTCGCCGATGACAATCTGCACAGAGAGCAGACCACCACACCGTGACCACCCGCTGTCGGTAGCACTTCATCACTCACGCTGTAGCAGCGGTCCACTGCCATCCACTACTGTCCTATATCAGCGGATGTCGATCTATAACAACGGGTCCATCGACTGATCGAGCGATACCGATTGAAACCGATCAATGGCCGATGACCTAAGGGTGGCACAGCGCCAAATCCTTTGGTATTCGTGAGACCACCACTGAGTAGACAACACAACACGAAGGGAAAGAAAAATGGAGAGCAAAGAAATGACAATGGGTCTACCTTTAGCAATGATTGTGAAATGTTGATGATGTTGATGATGTTAAAGATGTTGATTATGAAATTTCAGAATGTCTATGCTTCTATTCACTATTTACTTAATTTTGCTGACTTTGGGGATTGAACCCCAATTAGCCTTTTCCCTCGGAATTGAACCTATCCCCATTGACTACACTACATTATCACTACTAAGCGAATGCACTCACAGTGAGGGCGGTGATGAGGATGCCTCCAGCGATGAGCAGTGTGTCAGACACCACCTCCTTGTGGTTGTAAGGGTAGGTGATGCTGGGGTCTCCACAGATGAAGCCGGTTCGGTGAGGTCTCACTGCATTCAGCTCACACGTGAGAAACGGGATGGAAGCTGCATGGTGTGTGTGTGTGTGTGTGTGTGTGTGTGTGTGTGTGTGTGTGTGTGTGTGTGTGTGTGTGTGTGTGTGTGTGTGTGTGTGTGTGTGTGTGTGTGTGTGTGTGTGTGTGTGTGTGTGTGTAAAGGAAGAAAGGATCGAAGAAAGGAAAGGAGAGCGGGGTTGGGTGTAGAAGGTGTGATGGACAATGTTTAATTGAATATCACCAGATGTTTTACTTTATTCTACTGCATTGTTTAAGCACAGTTGTTGGAACAGGCAAAGTAAGCATGTCACGTGTAGTTGTACATGTATGAATGTTGTATGCAACATAAAACTTGACCTTGAACTTGAGATTTGAGAGCAGAGATCTAGTGTGGGAGTGTCAATAGCACATCTTGCCAGGAAGAAGAAATATTGTTGAGGGGAGGACATTGATACCACCACATATCGTGTGGGATTTCATGAAGTCCACCTGTAGTCAAGGGTCTTCTTATGTGTGAGCACACGCAAATTAAACACGCTTACAAACACACATGTATATGCACAAGTATGAATATATAAAGATGAGCATTTGCTGGAATGCAACACATATATATGTGGATTTCCATGAAAAGGGAATATATTTAGAGAGGGTGCATGACCTCCTTCTAGCTGAGTAGAAAGAGGCTCCAGGAGTTTGAGGGTCCTTTGGGGCTATATTCACTGAGCAAAAGTAAGAAGGGAAAAGTAAATCAAGATACCAAAGTGTGTGTGTGTGTGTGTGTGTGTGTGTGTGTGTGTGTGTGTGTGTGTGTGTGTGTGTGTGTGTGTGTGTGTGTGTGTGTGTGTTTGTGTGTTCACTCCAGTCTTGTCAACAGAACAAAGAGCAACTGTGGCAGCAGCCTGAACCATCCTTGCACTGTCCCTCCTCCATTCTCTAGCTCTCTCTCTCTCTCTCTCTCTCTCTCTCTCTCTCTCTCTCTCTCTCTCCCCCTGTCTCACACATACAAAAATACACACACACAATACATACATTTAGCTGACACTTTCATCGTTAGCGAAAGCTTCAACCATGAAGACATCATGAGAGTACATACAATTCATCAAATAAGCAAACTTTCTCTCTCTCTCACCCCCCCCCCCCCCCCCCCCCCCCCCCCCCCCCCCCCACCACCACCACCACCACCACAGGGATTTTATTTGTATTTATTTCTACTGGAATCCCCTGGGCACAACTCTTCCCTGAGAACTTTTGGTTGTCATGGAAACGATAGAATTCCCGGAGCAATGCAGAAAGCAGCTGGCATGGAGAAGAGAACTTGAGAGCGCACGATGCAGATAAAGGGGGGGGGGGGGGGGGGGTGGGGGGGTTAGCAGAGGCGAACAATTTGAGGAAATTAAGTCCATTAAGTTCAGTAAAATACTTTTTTTGTTTCCTTGCTGCAAAAAAAAACACAAGTCACCATACAATCGAAGTCTATAGCACCTCAAATTCCTCAATATCGTCAACAATTTAGTCTTTAAAACAAGAAGCCTAAAATGTATAGATATTTGAATATACAGTGAATAGACAATTTCAGATAGATAGATAGATAGATAGATAGATAGATAGATAGATAGATAGATAGATAGATAGATAGATAGATAGATAGATAGATAGATAGATAGATAGATAGATAGATATGAAATATTACTTACCAAGTAATAGACACAGAAGATCTAACCCGACTAAAAGTTTCCGTTTGGACAGTGCCTGTCCGGTCATGTCGCAGAATCTCCTGCCAATTCCATGATCCATCCCAATGTCTTTATTATCCGCTGGTTTGATCTGTAGATCCTGGTTTGTGACATGCACGGAGACACTTCGCTGCCCAAATGCATCCAACATGATGATGGTGAGTGTATACTGTACAGAGAAGGGGAGGTGATGCTGTTATAACACTCACTTGTTTGGGCCTATTAAATGCATTCGCTGCAACGAGAAGCTTCGACTACAGCCTTTGATCTACCCAGACAGTAAGTGGGTGCGGACTTAATCCGATATGGAAAGGCTTGAAATAATGCTGCTGTAACGCGATGCCATCTCAAATAGTCTCCATGAGCAGAAACCGCAGATAAATGGTATCGGTTTTGAATTGCATCACACATTCCACAAAATCCGCCCCGACTCACTTCGCAAAGTAAAGTCACCCCTAAATGATGTGGGGACTCGGTGTTACGGCAACGTGAAAAACGTAGTTGCGCAAACTTTATTTGACGCGGGACATCCGCAAGAGGGGGTCCTAACAACTGACAGAAGACCTCCATGCGCGCTTGTATATTGTCATAGCTTGTTTTCAGAGTCTCATATTGTTGCTGTTCTATTTTTGTTGTTGTTGCGTGTCTTTGTTTCACTGTGTTGACACGGAGATCCCAGCCCAGCCCAGCCGCAAATCACTTGCACAAGTGTGTTTTGTTTGTATTTTTTACTTTCAGATGGGAAACCCGTTGATTTTGTGGTCAACACCTGTCGAGCGGAAATTGGAGAGGCTTGACGTCATCTGTCGCCAACTCATCATCATCTCGGATGGACTCATAACGACGAAATACAAATAGGAAACGGACACGACGCGTCACGTATGGGGCGGAGCGTGGATTTTTATCCAAGTGATAATGGCGTTTGGCAGGGTTTGGAAGTGTATGCTATATTCACTGGTACTGGATTAATAACCTAATGGTTTTAACCACTGGATCATCGATACACATTGCTTTGATTGATTTATTTGAATGTGCGGGACGCCGTAAGGGTGTGGCGATCACGGTGCGGAACTTTTAAGTGGTAAACGTTAGTGGTGAAATTGATTTCCCCAGTCATGTTATGGGACCATTATACATATGCCATTGCAATGCGTTGACGTATAGGCTTTAAGCCTAATACCCTACTGGAGGCTGCTAATAAAAAGCATATCGTTCATGGTTCCCGACCCGTGCCCTGTGTCCAGCTTTGGTGACAATATATTATGATAATAGGCCACTATTATTATTAATGTCAGCAAAGTTCAAATGCTGTTCCCCCACTAACTGTTTATTTATCCATTTGTAATGGATAACTAAACGAGCCTACACTGTCAGGAATAGTATTTATAGGTGTCACTACATGTTTATCTGAATCATAGTCAAACAAGTTCACTCATATCATTCAAAAATGTGTAGGCCTAATGATGAACTCTTTGGGACTCGAATGTGATCTGTGGATGTTGCCAGTATGGGTTGCTGGGGGCGCTGGGGGTCCTGATTACTTAGGGATAGGGTTACTAACCCTAACCCTATCAGAAGGGGAATAAAATAAGTTGGGGTAACGGTCACTGTTCTTCATGGCATCACAGAGACAGCCCACTTCCTCATCTCTTCTGAAAGCGCAGTAGTTTCTGATGCCTAATGGAAAAAACATCCGTGAGATAGTTGCGTAACTTCAGACACACACACACACACACACACACACACACACACACACACACACACACACACACACACACACACAAACACACGCCCCAAATCTCCCACAACAGCTGTAATTTATGTCTTTGAAGGACAGCGAAAGAGTGATGTCAGAGGGAAACTGGGAGAGAGTGAGAGAGACAGAGATTAACTTATTGAGTAAAAACCACAGTTCACTGACTAAAGAGAAACTATACTTCCCTAAAAAATCGTTCCCTTGTCAAAATAACCAACACGTCACAGGACCACAGAAAATCCAGCTAGTGAGGTTATGCGAACTGTTCTCGGTATATTCGTGAATAGTACGCTTTCTGAAGGCGTTGAAAGTGGGCCTACATCAAGCGGCATTCTTTCATGATTTTTATCTTTCAACAATTGTGTAGCACACACATTTGTTTAGTAAATGTATCATGTGACGGTTGCACAACTTTGAAGTTTATTGATGTATAAAGCAACTTAAAAGTAAACAAAGTTTACACCAAGGTGCATATAAAGAGAAAAAAACAGTCCGACCTAATATATATATATATATATATTTTAATTTGGTCTGTATAGGTATGTATATATAAAGGACTATATTAGGCCTATATATATACATACACACACACACACACACATATATATATATATATATATATATATATATATATATATATATATATATATATATATATATATATATATACGTATGTATGTATGTATGTATGTATGTATGTATGTATGTATGTATGTATATATATATTCCGTCCTCAAAACTTTCATTTTCCATATCACTGGCCTACATCCTTTGTGTTGCGCCACTGCAGGGAGAGAGTAACGGAAAGTATTTTCTCTCGACTCTCATCACATGAGCGTGAAGTGGAGGCGACGACAGGGAAACCCATGACTTCCTCGTTTTTCCTCCGTCCTCGTTCTTATAAAAGTCAACATGGTGTACCTGGGTGACCGAGAACAGAGGAGGGTTTACATGGTGGAGAAGACAACAGTCAATCATCGCGCAGCTGAAGACACTATCAAAGAGGCTCTGGGTTTCTTCTGCACTCATTGGACTTCAGAGCGGATTTATCCTCGGCCAAGGCAAATATTTTGCCGTTGAAGTAAAAGAAGAAAACAACAAGCAACAATTCAACGATGATGGATGTCGAAAGTATCAGAAAGAGTGGAAGCTCGCGTCTTAGGTGCCTGGACGTGTTTCTAGTCGTTTCCATTGTGTTTCTGTTTGTGGCGGTCGGGTTTGTGACGGTCGGACTCGTCGTCTTCTACATGTGCGACAAGACAGCGTCCAGCCGTCAGCCGCACACTTCTGATGCCTACAAGGTTTGTCATATTCTCCCACATGCGTGTTACACTCGCTCCTTTTCCCCCCGTATGCTGTTTACGTTTTTGGATTCGTTTTCTTTTTTAATTCTTTGTTGTTATTTGTTTTTCTATCATGTCAACAGATGCAGAATTTTGCGTACCTGCAAGCAGACACAAGTAAGTCTACACATTTGATCAATCACTCTTTTTCTTATCGCACGAACTGGATGCTTGATGTCTTTCTTGGTGATAGTAAATCGTTTCTAATACATAGGCTATTATTAGCCTTTTATGTATTATACATGTGCCATATTTTTGTATACAATCATACTGTCAAAACAACAAACAAGTGACACCAATAACGTCATTCATTTAGTCATTCATTTATTTCATTGGTATTTATCCATATTGTATTTATTGATCAATAAAGGCTACTAACTAACCAACTAACTTAATAAAAAAATATATATAACTAACCTACCGATTGTTCTACTTTACAGAGGAGTTGAAAAACGGCACCATGAAGTGGACCATCATCAGACACGGAGAGGGGACGTCTGTCGGAAGCCTCTTCGTCTTCCACAAAGACCATCACTCCATTAAGACGACGCAGGACGGCCACTACTTCATCTACATCGACCTCAAACTCACCTGCAGCTTCAACTGCAACGCTGGTCAGTTCACCATAAGCATCGGTGACCGCCTCACTTGCACCTTTGAGCTCCCACAGTGGGCGGAAACGACTCCCGTCTACAGGAAGTGCTGGCAGGTGACCAGGATGGACAAAGATGAGCGTTTGATCACTCAGATGTCTGCCCCGAAACAGCTGGACAAATGGACGATTGACGTGGCGGCTTCTGGACTGGGGATTTACCTAGTGGACTAAGTAACCCACTCAAGGAGGCCAGTTAAAGCCAGTTCGGGACATCTTTGGTAGTCTAAAAACAGTACAAGAGGTTACCACCTCTGGATAGGCGATTGTTCGATTTTAACCCGGAAACTGGATGAAATGTCTCCATTGTTTAAGCTGTAAGTATCGGGACATTGACCATCAAGACAACAACAATTCAATTCTACAGAGTATGCATCTTATTGCACTTGATGTTAGTTAATTAGTTAGTTAATTAGTTTGTTAAGTTATTTATGTAATTTATGTAATATGTGTATGTAAACCTACATGCATGTGGGTATGCATTTATCAAGCTATTTCGTCAAAGAAATGTTTTTTGATCTAGATAACACTACATTAGTGTTGATTTGCAGTGCACTGCAATCATTTCTTGGGTTGTAAGACCTGATATTTCTGTTTTTAATTTGTAGGAAGATATTGTCGAGATAAGACTTGCATTATTTATTTAGCTTGACAGCTTTTCTACAGCAGGTTCAGTGAGGGCATGTGCATTAATATCTATCTAAGTTTATGATACAATATTAAATATTTATCAATTTATGGGACAATCTAAAGCAATGTATGTGTTGTTTTGTGTTATCTTTTCTGAGATAATTTACGTCCTATGGACAATAGTATACATTGAGTTATCAACGTAAGGTATTCCATATTTGGAATGGAAATACATTTGTTCTATAAAGACAAGCAATGGACATGTGTGATGTGGCTAAGTTGAAATGGAATACTTTGAAATCTGAAAAGGTTTGAACGTTACCTGCTAACACACCACATCCTGTTTGTTATGATCAGCATTCAGCGTTGTGGTTTAGCTACAAGACTATCCAACATATCTAGGTAGTTACACCGATACGCTATAGTAGTTAACCCATTGATGCCGATCGGATTAAAAAGTATTTAAATATCCCAGAAAATAATGATGCTTACAAAGTTGATTAAGCTGTGTTTAAAAGAATGACTTATTTGCTTACATCATTAGGCCTACTGTTACTGTATTTGACTGTAACTGTGATTAAGGGCTATACAAATAAAATTGAAATGACTCGTTAAAAGTTTGTATTTCTTTTTAGTGTTTGTGTGTGTGTGTGTGTGTGTGTGTGTGTGTGTGTGTGTGTGTGTGTGTGTGTGTGTGTGTGTGTGTGTGTGCAATAAGCTGTTAGGGGGTATGTGTGTCCGACTGTACATGCCTGTTGAAAGCTGGCTGAGGGTGTGTGTCCTAGTCTGGTCTGTTCCCATATTCAGTTACCGTAGAGGAAGTGAATGGCGGAGGGTGGCACTTTAACAACTGTGTGTGTGTGTATGTGTGTGTCTTTAACTGCCTTATTGCTTCCCCCTTGTGTGCGATAAATGAAAAGTGTATTTGTAATAGCACATACAAGTTCAAGGTTATATTTAATTTATATATATTTTAATTTATTTATTTAAAATACTTTGTCAAGTAATTTAGATACAACAAAACTAATGACACCACATGATCCTAAACCTGCACATCAGCTAATGTTTAACAATATGAACACTTAAAGGCAGCATTTTACTATATTATAAAGCACAAAATATCCAGTATAATAATAATCATCATAATCATAGTGATCATTGTAATCATAGACCTGTCAGCTATTAGTGAGTGAAATGTTAGGTACTGGTTGACTGTGCCTGCCTCTATATGAGAACATGTACGTCCCATATTTCTGCTGGCTAATTTCTGAACAATCAGGGCATCTCTTTCATGTATCGTTCGAGAGGTGAGGCAGAGATTGAGGAGGTGATTTTGGGGGGGTTGTTTATTTCCAAATCCCGCTCTCATCTACTCTTTTCCGACCCCTCTCTTTACAACTCTCAAATCATACTTACAACAATCTTTAAATCAACCCAAACCATGTTAAGTGAATCTTACTATTTAATGAGTCAGCAATTAATAATAAAACAATTATTCATACTAGTATAACATAAAGGCTCCCATGAAACTCTCAATGTTTTGCTGTTTCATTGCCTTATTCTCAAGAGTTACATAAACCTTATCCTTAGGCATCAGATGGAAGATACCGCACAGAAAAGTTTCCATAACAGTGGATCTCCCATTGTCAGGGCAGCTGAACCTGAAATAGGTGGGAAAGAAGCAGAAGATGATGGTTGCAGAATACTTGCTTGGCTCACATCCTGCCAAATCAGTTACCAGTCAGCCACACACACATGCACATTTACACCCACATTTGTTTTGTGACATTTTGTCCGACATCATCCAATATTTCATATCTCTGGGGTAGAAAATTAAGCTCTTCTGACCAGTGAATGAAAGGCTTATTGTTATATAACAATTGTTGATGGTTACAGATAGACGTAACTTTATTAAAAAATGTTTTAGCATAACGCTCTATATTACATTATGTATTATATTATATATATATTTAATAAGAGCTGAATATAATTTAACCTTGTAGTTTACAACTTTGCAGGAAAGGAGTCGATAACTTACAAACAAGAAGGAAATGGTTCAGACAAGAAAGCAGCACTGAAGTCATTCTAGAAAGAGGTAGGCTCACCTTTTAGAACGTATCAGCTCTATTGGTTTATTGTATGCCGCTGTTCTCTTCATGAACTTCATGAGCTGGAAGGATGTGCATCCCTCTGACAGATCCAGGTACACTTTGGAGTACAAAAAATAGAATCCTTTCTTTGGGACCATCAAGTGTCCATTTTTGTAGTCCATCTGGTAGGTGAAGGTGGCAGTGGAATTAATATTATTCCACTGTATGATGCCTTCCGTTAGATTGGTGGACCCTGATGTTAAGACAAAAGAGAGACAATTTGTTGTGTGTGTGTGTGTGTGTGTGTGAGTGTGTGTGTGTGTTTGTGTTGTACGTGTGTGTGTGTGTGTGTGTTTGTATTGTACGTGTGAGTGTGTGTGTGTGTGCATGCGTGTGTGTGTGTTCCTTCTGACCGCTGAGGTGTGCAGAGGGCTTTTGTTGAGTCTTTGGCTGGTCCCCCATAGCCGTTGGTAGGTTATCTGTGTTCTCTGTACAAGTAAACACTGCTCTTTCAATACATCAATAGTCAATAAATATCAGATTTATGAATTAATAGGTTATTCTACAGACACTAGTTAAAGCATACATAGATTTAGACTGTACCTTTATCACCAATTTGACTCATGGTGGTACCAACCTGCAAGAATGGATTGAAAAGGAAGCAGGCATCAACATCACAATATTACCAATAACTCTGCTTACACTAGCAATACTATTGCCCTTGCCGTGTAGTAAAGTAAAGGCCAGAAAATAAAAAGAAAGAAAGAACATATATATATAAATCAGTAAAACATGTTTAAAATACATTTAAATGAAATGTAAAATAGTATGACGCATGGGGCAAGTTTGGGGAATTCTGTAGAAGAGGAATTCAATTCAATGTCAGCAGTTTCCAACTTACGTCACATTTTAAACCCACAAATGAACATCCCGCCACCTACACACACACGCACACATACACACACACACACTCACACACCCACATGCACACACAAACACACACAAACCAATGCCAACCTGGGTTTTGCTGTACAGGTAGTAGATGAAAACTCCCTCAACGAAAACTCCTAACAAAGCGAGGACCACAAGAAGGAGCAGAAGAATTTGGATAGTGCTGGGTTTCCTACTGCGCCTACCACTGGGCAGGTGAACATATGGAGCCTGGCTGTCCACAACAAAAAGCTGGGGAAGGGTGTCTGATCCAGCCACTGACATTCCTCTAGATCCCCACTGCTCTCTGTCTCTCTGTATACCGTGTCTTCCAGAGAGTCTGCATTGAAAGTCAGAGGCAATACAAAGAATGAGCTGTGGGGCAGTGATGGAACAGCAGTGTTTACTGTAATTTAAATGATGATGTCAAAATGATGAGTAGTACTCCTCCATCCACGAAGCCAACCACATGTCTGTCTTGCAATAAATTTGATTTGTGGAGAAAATATTGCACAAATAGGGTGGCTGTGGCTGGCTAGTTGGTTGTTTTGGGTTTTTTTGTTGGTACTTCTTTCACCAGTTCGATACAGCATCATAACCTCTTGGAAAATAATTTCCCAACACTTTCAGTTCAGTGACATGTGGAAATGCAGCAACAGAAGTTGTTATGCAACTTATTCAAAAAGTTTGAATACAACTCAAATACAATCTTGAAGTATTCTGGAATTTAAGCAAGCAGAGGCCTTACTTTGAATTTGGATGCTCCTCAAATTTCCCTCTGCTCCTCCATTTGATCAATCAGTACTTGGTTGATGGTCCTCATATTTTGAATGCTGATAAAAACAAAACAGATACTCTGGTGTCTCCCCTGGCCTCTTGTGGCTTCACTTGTGAATAACCTTGTAAGATGTTACTGTCCGATGTGTCCTCCGAGCGGATGTCAGGTCCCTGTCTTCTCTATCTGACTCACGAATGCAAGCTCATGCAAGGAGGAAATGTAGCAAATTGTAACACTTTACTTGTGCATGTCTAAATAAGGCACTCCCTTACAAAACGCTATCATCCATTCACTGACACTTCCTGTCTTGCTCTCATTCTCGTTCTCCCTGGTTGTTTTTTGTTGTTGTCTTTGAGCTAAAATTCATCTTTGTTGTTCTTTTTCTCTGCAAATGCAGCTATTTGGGTCTTACCTAAATACATGTAAACTAAAAAATGAGCTAAATAGAGCACAGACCTCTGCCAAGGCATCAGCTTGTTCATAAAGTGCTGTCTTACATATCTTTCCGATCCTTCTCCACTCCTCCACTTTTTTTTCACGAGCACTCGTCTGCATTTTGATCCTATCCCTTTTTGTTTCCGCTGTCCCACCAGCACTGGTCGTGGCAGAACGAACCGACCATAACCATGTGTGGCAACACGGCTCCCTGAGTGGCCCGCCTTCCCCCAGTGAATACAAATATTTTAGACGTGTCGGCTCTTTTATTCAAAGTCAAAGAAAAACGTTGGGCTGTGCCCAAGCTAAAACAAAAGGTGTCGTGGCTCCGTCGATATGGAGAAACGGTGCTTGTGAACATTAGAGGTTGAGCGAGAGAGAGAGAGAGAGAGAGAGCGAGAGAGAGAGAGAGAGAGCGAGAGAGGGAGAGAGCGAGAGAGAGCGCGTGCGAGAGAGAGCGAGAGAGAGAGAGCGACACTCACAGTGGGAGAATATGCAAGAGTGAATGTTTGCTGAAACAGTCTGGTACACTTGACCTCTTAGCTCTATTTTTGTTAACCATCTCCCTCCATGGTTAACTCTGACCAGATCTATCACAATACAACACAATATTCACTCCAGAAAAGAAATGCCTCCAACAACAGTTGACACTGAGTAGAAGGCTGTTTTGCACGTATGTTCATGTTAATCAGAATTCATGAAAATACGAAACAATGCACGGTACAAGTGCCACTAAATACTGAGCCTTATCCGTGAAAAGAAATGCCTTGCCATCCTTAAACCTCCACATTATTCTGTGTTACCACTACAATAAATGTAAGTCCTGACTTGACCGTATTAAGAAGACCTGTCATGTACCAGTGTTGGGGAAAGAGACGTCCTCAGTCAGCGAGTCGTCCCTCTCGACTCGGCTCCGTATCCGTCGGGCTTTAGGCGACGTTGTCCCTCCTCGAACCGACGACATTCACTCCGGCGTCTTTCACGTTGACTCACATACTCACGAACCCTCCCACGAGTGCCGCGTCTGCTTCTCCTCCTGCTCTTCTCTCGCAGGTGTTTCTTATAGCGTTGAGTGCCTCACTCAGCGCTAATGGGTTCAGGTGTGCGATCTCGGGGAGAGCGGCGGTAAAGCCCTTCTACCACCGCTCCCCTGAGCCGCCTGGGGGCGCTGCGCTGGAGCCGGGTTGCAACACATGGATCCAGCAGATGGTTTGACGGATGATGAACTGCATCATTTATCATTCACTCTCCTGTGCGTCCAAGGTTGTTGGAAGAGGGCCCCTAATCATGAGCACAGAGAGGCAGGTCTGAGAATGGCACACAAGAAAGTGTCCGCTAAGCCTTGGCTCAGGAACATGTTATCTGGGTGGGCTAAGGACTTCCTCAACAACCAGTCAGTCTGCAGCCCCTGCTGCCCCACCGCCAGACCATCAGTCGGACACATTCGCCGACCTACCGCCAGACCATGGGTCGGCCATCTCAGCCAATCCACCGCCAGACCATGGGTCGGCCATCTCAGCCAATCCACTGCCAGACCATGGGTCGGCCATCTCAGCCAATCCACCGCCAGACCATGGGTCGGCCATCTCAGCCAATCCACTGCCAGACCATGGGTCGGCCATCTCAGCCAATCCACCGCCAGACCATGGGTCGGCCATCTCACCCAATCCACTGCCAGACCATGGGTCGGCCATCTCCGTCGCCCCACTGCCGTCCCTCAAGCCGCCGGTTTCCGGTCAGGTTTTCGGTCAGGTTTTCTTTCCTGTCAACAAGCCTCGTCGCCGGGCTCTGGAGCGGTCCCGCCTACGTCACCGGAATCTGCCGTGGTTCTGCCTATGACGACGACCTACTGAGTGGTTCCTCCTACTCCGCCGGCCTCCTCGGCGCTCCCTCCTACGCCGCCGGCCTCCTCGGCGCTCCCTCCTACGCCGCCGGCCTCCTCGGCGCTCCCTCCTACGCCGCCGGCCTCCTCGGCGCTCCCTCCTCAGCGCTCCCTCCTCGGCGCTCCCTCCTCGGCGCTCCCTCCTCGGCGCTCCCTCCTACGCCGCCGGCCTCCTCGGCGCTCCCTCCTACGCCACCGGCCTCCTGAGCGCCAGTACTGGGTGTGACAGTTACGTGAATCTATGGGAAGATATGGACCTTTTTGTGATATGTCACGTCCACTTCCATGCTCCCTTTTGGCTGATTGGCATCAAATGTTAATCACTTATTACTTGGCTCATAACCAAACTATTGCACCAATTTGGTGCAAAACTCGTGCTCTACTTTTGGAGACATCCGGCAAACAGACACACAGATGGGTGGAAACATGACATCCTTGGCGTTGGTTTCATTTTTCAATATTGCTTTGTAGCAATGTCAGAGCAGTAAACCCAGCCAGAGTCTAATCAGTCTGACTCAGGCCAGGTTAGGCTGCTTAAACCAGCCATCATCCACACACACTCAACATGCCTCTTATATATACTAATAGTATATTGATTTGTGTAGATGTGTAAATGATTTATTTTATTTTATTACTGGCAATCAATGACTTTAGTCCTGAAAGTGACATAAATGAATGAAGGATTTGACAGGGCACCAATGTGGATTACTCCACCTCAATGTATGAGTGTCCCCTCACTTCTGCAGGAACAAACACGTGTTTATTTCACCATCTGATCACTAATCAAGACCAAATAACTTGTTGATGTTAGGAAGAAGGGGCCATTGGTGATCCTTATTTAAGGGCTGGCCATCTTTCCTGGTTGGCCCAGGAGCGGCACATGATAACACAGGGGGTTCAGGGCCAGACCACAACACTGTATCTTTGCAGAGACTGTTTACAAAATGAGCTTGTTTTGTCTAAGATCCTATCCACTGCCCAATTTAGTTAATAGGTGGCACTCTAGCGAAGGCACCCCTGAACACACCCCTGCCTGGGCATCCAAGTTGATAACAGGATGGACTGGAAGAAAAACAAATACAGTGCTATCTTTCAGAGGGCCTCGGGAAGCTCAGCTGCTTGGACATCAGCAGGTCTCTGTCTGTCTTAAGTGCTTTACTTTATTGTATGCTGTGCTGCAGTCTATTGGCTCGGGGAGCGGCCTAATCACAGAGGTCAAGAACCAGCCAAACAAGCTAGTCGGGAAGGCTTGTTCCATTATTGGCCTGATCCCTGTGCTGCTAGAGGTGATTACAGAGCAGAGAATATAAAGGAAGCCTATTTTTTTTTTTTGCTGGTGTTAAAGTTAAAAAGCTGTTTTAGCTACATGCTGGTCATGCCCAGGCTCATCCGTGAGATTCAGGACACACACACACACACACACACACACACACACACACACACACACACACACACACACACACACACACACACACACACACACACACACACACACAAACACACGTACACGGTTTAGTGCATTATTGTATTATACATAATAACCATTTGCGATCAATTCTGCAGGGACAACTCTACCTGAAGAATTAATTAACTAAAAAACGAATGAGGCAACGCTGACGTTTTAAACGAATCAAACTAGATGATGCCTTAACAAATATCACATTATATTGATACTTGAGTTAATTGTACTGTAAATCATAACGGGATACCCCATTACATGATAGAACATGTGGACATTGTGCGATCTAAAGACACTACCAGCACAAATGACAGGTTGGCCTTGGAAGCGTCGCAAAGAAGATTGGATACTCTTCGGCTTTCGATTGGTTTATGAGAATGAGGAAACAACCCTATCACAGTCGCCGAAAGTTCTGATGCGGAAGTGAGATGGAATCGGATGGTCGTTGGTTGTAGTTAACGTTATTTATTCACATTTACGCCATGGAGCTATGTTTTGGAAAACGGGAGGGTGGAAAAAGCTTTACTTTTCTTTCTATATTGTTACATTCCTGGTTTGGAATGGTGTGTTCTTTCGGACAGACCCAAGACACCGAATTCACCTTCCTCTTACCAGCCGGAACCACTGAGTGTTTTTTCCAAACCGCTAAGAATAATGGAACGATGGAGGTTGAGTTTCAGGTACGTGGGATGTTGTGCTTTGGTGCTGGACGTGGGTCTGATGCCAGGATGAAGATGTATAGCGATTTCAGGGCAATGACCGTTCTCTTGCCGATACAGTTCGTATCCCATCCATCCACCCATCCACTTAAATCCATATTTTTACTCTCCTGGTTTTAGCTGCTGAAAAATAAAGGCTCCCCCACCCCCCTTGAAATCGAAATAATCGCAGGGTGAGCGATACTTACGAATTACGAGACACTAGTGTGATGTGTCTTAAAAACCCAAGTAACTAATGATATGCCTTTTTGTAACATTGTTTTCTATTCTCTGTAATTCACGCTTTAACACGGAGCCTAACATTCATACTAGTTGTCCTCTAAAACTTTAAATTGGGCAGCTCAGTACATGCACGTCGTGTTGGATTGTCATATTGTTTATTTAGAGGGAAGGACTAGCCGTATGCTTCCGCTATGGAAATAAACGAGGGCGTGGTTTATACCATGTTGCACTCTGATCTCTTCCATAATTACATTCAAGTTGTATACATGTTTTTTTACGTGTCATCATCGCGAATCAACGTGTTGCATTTTTCTGTTCATGTGACACCCAGGTGATAGCGGGAGCAGGTATGGATGTAGACTTCGCCATTCTCTCCCCCCAAGGCTTCCAGCTTATCTCCGAGTTGCGACGTTCTGACGGGGTCCACATGTCCGTGTTACCTCTGACTAACTTCACTTATTTATTGTTCACCATCACAAATCTAACGATACTTGTCCCGAGACGTGGATCTGATTTGATTCCTTGTTGTTCTAGGGTGGAGCCAACGGAGGGTGGAGACTACCAGATCTGCTTTGACAACAGTTTTAGTCGCTTCTCTGAGAAAATTGTGTTCTTTGAGGTTATAATTGAGGGGCAAGGAGGAGATACTGGGATGGACGAGGAGTTGGGAGGGCTAGTGGAACCAGAAGGCAGCTTACTGGAGTACAAACTGGAAGACATCCGGGTAAGAATCAGTAGGCCTACAATATTACCCCATAGGCACAACATGACCTCATTTATATTGTTAGACTAGTTGCATGCTAGCCACCCCTTGCCCTCAAATAGCTCGCTTCCCACAAATCTTTCCTCTCTACTACTACCATTTGTTTAGAAGCAGGTTTCATTAAATGGGACTAGCATTGAATGGACCATTTTCAAACAGGTGTCGCAAATGATGGGTCTGCTACTATTATGTACCAGAGCACAGGTAGTAGACTAAACTAGTGAAGATGAGTCTCCTACTCGTGCCCTGGTACATAAATTAAAGGATCAGACTCATAATTTGTGTTATGATCGACACCTGTGTTTGTCCTACGATGACACCTCTGAAATGGGTCTGTTAGGGTGCATTTCATTAAAGGGTAAGTAAACCCCTGTTTTAGCTGGGTAATTTCCACCTTGGAGTTTCAGAAAATGCAATCTGAGTTGTAAAGGTTTTAGAAAAAACTAAAAACTGTCCTGCTAGGGTGCACAGGCAATAGAAAACTACCGCTGCAAACGTTTTTTTTTTTGCCAGATTCTTGTAGCAGACTTATTATATATTACAGAAATTTACAATGCTAAACATTTTAGTCATAAATATTAAAAATAAATCACCAACACGAATGGACCCATTTTCAACTGAAAAGGGTAATTTGGGGGTTTACTTACTCTTTAAAGAGCAAGGGAGGGGCTAGGGCATCGCACTCGAGGATGCCCAACAAGTAGACTGTGGACTATTTGTTTCTTTTAACCTACAATCTGGTAGTGGAACACCAGAACACCTTAACCACCAGACTATCCTCCCCTGTCCTTCAGGACTCCATGGACTCTGTGCATCGCCGCCTGGAGCGCAGCCGGCAGATGCAGACCGTGCTGCGGGCTTTCGAGGCCCGGGACAGGAACCTCCTGGAGAACAACCTCTGGAGGGTCTCCTTCTGGTCCTGCGCCAGCCTGCTGGTGATGCTATGCGTGGCCCTCACACAGGTAATTTGGAGAACAATGACTGAGCACACCGATTGCTCAGCGCTCTCTAGTTCAGAGATTACGAACATTTCAAGCATGCAAGAATATGAGTAATAAAGATAGAAGTTGGATTAGCATTTTATTTATTTTTTTGTCCACCTAATTTAACCATGCAGCCTTTGATGCTGATACATTACATGATTATTTTATCATGACTGCCTTGACAGGTTTATACAGTCCGCAAGCTGTTCGATGACAAGAGGAGGGTCTGCACATAGACATCCCATGGTGACACATGTGGCACACGACACGAGCCATGAAACGAAATGGTGTCATTCTTGGGCCTACATCCATGTACTGTTGCATTACTGAGCGGGAAACACAATCATTTTTTGGATACAAGTTTATGCCGTTTTTTTATTTGGATAGTTTTTGTGTTCATGATAATATGTATCGAGGTTAAGTTTAACAGACACAACAAAACTCCTGGCAAGCCTGCGTTTATTCACGTTTGTGGCTTTACTCCAAAAGTCATGCCACCAATGCTACTGCTGAGTTTGGATGCACAGCAAGAGGACTGAATATCCACATTGGCAATTATTCATATTTTGAAAAGTCCTGCTGTTTACACTTCATGAACACAAAGCGGGTCTACAGTTCTGATATTTTACAACATAAGGGATGGGTTAATGAAAAAGGCCAAAAGACTATTACTGATGTGTGATTGGTTTGTACTACTGGAATGTACATCTTTATGTTATGTAAGTATTGGAGGGATGTCTGAATGTGCAATACTATTGTCTCTGCTCTTCCAGTGTCACATGAGACGTGCTCAGTGGCCTCTTAGTTTCCTCAGTTGTGGTTTAGCTGGTTTGGTGCTGACTTTGTCTTTGTTTGGTTTTTCTTTATGTGCTAATCTGTAGTCACAAGAGACTTGGAAAATGAAACAATTTGACTAAGCCTTACATGCACCGCTAGCAGCCAGAATTTTTGTAAATCGGGAGTTTTTTCACAAAAAATAAGTGTTGTTTTTATGGAAATGTATGCATCTTCTGAAGGATCTGTTTACTTTGTCTAAAAGATGTAGGACATTTTGATTGTACTTAAAGAGACGTTTTGTGGAGTACTCCATCTATGTGACTTTCATTTTATACTGTGCATAAACAATGGCAGTAAATCATTTTAATAAAGGCAGTTTTCAAAATCCTGTGGCACATTATAATGACTGCTTTGCTCTGAAAAAAAAGAAAGAAGAAACGACCGGTGCATTTATTGTGTGTTCTTTACCTGGCAAAGTTAAACATGTGTGACCCCAGGGCAGGCTAGTATATGTATAATTTGCTTAAAAAATGTGTTACCCTAGGGAATGCTAGTTGATTTATTTTTAGCGGAAGGCCGTGTCGGTAGGGTAAACACTTGCAAAGTCTCATCTGAGGTGAACACAAGGCCGTCATTTTCATACTTGAAGGCAGTTCATCCTTCAAGCCCGGATGAACAATAGCATAGTGACAGTCTTTACATTGGAATTAAAAACACTCAGAGAGAAGGATTCCAACTTGGAACAGATCACTCTTCTACTTTACTATAATCAAAAGGAGTGTATATAGGTGCTATCTATTGGTTTGTGAAACAAGTACTTTAAGAATATGTGTGATTTGATCTGCTAGAAGTGGGTAGATGGAGGATAGTATAAAGGAATAACCGAGGAAACACTGCAGGAGAATTCTTTACTTTGGATGGTGTGTTAAAACAACAGCTTTAGTTCCTTTATTTGGTCCCAGTTCATTCATGATCACACAAGGCCTCATCCATATTGGCACTTGTGTCCTGTTTTAACCATTCTGGGCTCTACCAGCACACAGTCAGTCAATCAATAGGACAAAACTTGGATTCATGTTTTTCCAGCAACATGAATCCAAATAACTCAAATTATAAAACTACTAGAACCTTGATGTTGGACATTATGAACTCTCTGATGTCTGCTCTTTATCCCTTCAGCTTTTAGTTGATCCATGAAATAAAAGCATTTTGACAGCCAATAAAACACCAATACTGACAATCTATTTACGCATTACATACTATACATATTACATTTGGACCAAATGGAGTCTTCTGACATGTCATAACAATGTCGTGCAACAATTACAGTTGTGAATATAGGGCAGTATACCAAATCTACATTTGATCAAAATAAACATTTGATTGTTTATTTTACTTCTTGTGCAATTTTGCCATTGGGTATACAAACAATACAGCTTTCTCAGTTAAAAAAGATGCAGCATAAATTCGATTTCAGATAATTTCCTATTCCCAAAATTAAATGATTCCCTAAAAAACAATCATCCCTTTTTATAACCCAGAATATTGAAAGTGTGAAAATGCCTACTATCAAACTATCAAAATGACATGCAGGGTCTTTTTGAAACATCTGCATATTACTTATTTAACGGTAAGTAAAACCCTGTTTTAGCAGAACTTCCGCCTAAAAGTTGTAACCACTGAGATCCGAGCAGACGTGACAGTCGTAAAGGTTTTTGAAAAAATGGACAGACTGGGTTCCACGGCAGCAAGTGCGAGGGGCGTTCATAACCTGTGTCACACTTGCTCGAGCCACGGTGCTCAGCCAATAGAAAACTACCACTCTGGAAAAGCGTTATAAGCCGGAAGTAGCAGACTTTTTGTATTTTACAGAGAATATCTCCCATTTAGGAACTTTATTTATTTTAGTAAAAAATATTAGAAATGTTCACCAACACTTCATGAGACCCATCGGAACCATTTTCAACAGAAAAAAAGATTGATTTTGGGGTTTACTTACCTTTAAGGATTACCAAACATAACATTTAAGTAGTAATACATTGATAAAATACAAGAATATAAAATGGATTACATCCCTAACATCCTATTTAGACCAATTTAAGTAAAGGAGAACATAATGTAAACAAATGTAAGTGTAAATATGTCTAGTCAAGCAAGGATGGCTCGGAAGGGCGTATGATAGTAGGTCTGGTTGGAGCAGCAGGGGGTCTTCGACTGCAGAGAGAGAGAATGCAGTTGAGCGATGGAGGAAAATCTATAGTGTGATGCCATCAGCAAGGTACAACTCTCCACTCGCAACACCAACCAGTCCTTAATGTCCTTCTTCACCTAACACACATTTTGCTTATTCTATCTTCTTAAGTTGTTATTATATGTGTATTTCGATTCTAATTCCTTCTTAAAACTGTTTGAAGCACTATTAAGGATGTGTGATGTGTTTTTGGTTGTTGCATACTGTATGTGTTCATGTGCCCACTCTCACCCTGGAATGACGGGGGGGATGCGGGCAGGTCTGGAGGGCAACCTCTGGGCAGAGCTGGGGTCTGCGGGGGGTCCGTAGGCCACAGGGGGACCCGGTCTGGAAGGGATGGACGGGACCCCAAATGCGGGGGACGGGTTGAGGGGGAGGGGAGGGCCCCCGGCGGCTGTCCCCCTTGCCACGGGGGGCCGGATGGGTGGGGGAGCTATGGTGGCGGCCATGCGAGACGTCGTGGGAGGACTGAGACAAGAGATGACATGGAGACACCCAAGAGGTCACTACAGGTACTCTCGCTAATGTTGGCCAAACATTGGATAAGGAACGTAATCCTATCACTGCTATCACTCTCTTTTCTATGATGACTTGATGACCTCCATAGATACACAACCCTATTGTGGCAAGCATTGTTACCTGCTGGTTATTGTTAGAATCAAGCACTTGTTTTTGGACCGTTCTGTCAGCTGTTGTTACCTGGTTTCCTTGGCCAGCCAGTCATTGTTCACTGGAGGCGGGAGGGGAGCAGAGATGGTGCTGGTGCTGATGTCTCCTATGATGACCAGGGCCTCCTTGAGGGCCTGGTACATCTTCAGCATCTCATCTCTCCTCTGGGCCTGCTCGGGCGACTCCTCCATCAGGCTGTTCTGGTCTTCATACAGGTAGGCCAGCAGCTCGGCGTGGATGAAGTTCTTAGCCTGGCGGAGGGTATAAGGAGTTATGTTGTAACCCCCATCGATTTTAGCTGGAATTCGAACACTGAGATTAAAGAAAAATAATGTTTTAGGCTGAGAATTCTAGGAAAGAAGGGGGTGTGTTATGACCCACAGCAACTTTCTGATACTTTTTTAGCTCCACACATCCGGAGCTCCACACATCCACACACACCGTGGCGTTTTACTAAAAGTGTCCTAGAAGCTTAACCCTCTCTGGGACGTGGACATCAACCGCTGTACAGACGGTACAAAAGTGTGTGTACATTTCTTTAATTCAACGTTAGTTTTTGAGGTTGTTTCCCTGTTTGGTAACTAAAAGTAGGCTCTCACTCTTTCAGATAAAGTTGGTATCCAAAAATAAACAACCGCACAACGTCATGTTATCAAAAGCAACATATTCACGTACCGCAGTGCAAGTAAACATTGGCTTGTAGCCAATTGACTGCAATCGACATGAATCATCAATACATATAACAGAAAGCAATAATTATAGGTGTATGAATGTAGTTTACCACTATGGATGCAATAAGAGGACTGTGTGTGAGTAACGTAGAAGGATGTTACCTCCGCCATGTCCTACAACATGAACAGTGAGTGTCAATGGTGACTACGACAACTATACGAGTGTGAGTGGTTCAACTGATTTATTCGCAGGCTAAAAAGCCATGAAAAATCGACCGTGGTGCGATTAAAATTAATGTCCCCTTTTCGCAAAACGGAAATTGCGAAGTATGTGTACAGTCCCATTCAGGTCCACCCGTTTGTAATTATTCTATTGACGTGGAAAAAAACCGCAATAAACAATCGCGTTCAATGTTAAATAACCTTTACCTGAAAGCTATGACCTATAGTTTTACATTTAAATGCTGTATAAATAACTAAATACAATTCAGAAATCTATCAAAAAACCTCATCACTTGACACATGGCTCCTCGATACTGTCGTAAACGATCGCATCATTTTGGAAGTACCTAAGGGCACCTTACACAGTACAGGCCACCGTAGTCGCTGGAACGGGAGGAATGACGGCCGGGGTTCAGTTTGTTGCAATCTGCAACCTCACCGCTAGTGGCCACCTCAATTTTACACACTGGACCTTTAACCCTCAGTCGTCCGCGGACATCAAAATAAACTGCTGCTCAGACAGAGCTCCACACAACGCAGCTATATACTTTAGGTGCCCGGGAAGCCTAACCCCCCCCCCCGGACACGATCATCCAAATCAACGGCTGTCCAGAATGAGCTCCACACATCCGCACATCCACACACACCGTGGCGTTATACTATAAGTGTCCGAGAAGCTTTACCCTCTCTCGGACGCCGCAGTCAACAGAGCTCTACACGTCCACACACATCTCACCCCCTGTGTCCCTTGGCGTGACGTTGAAGTTTACACTAAGTATACTAACTTCGACGTCACAAAAAGATAGTTACCTGCATTTGAAGCAGAGGATTCCTACACCTGTTTTATCTAAAACACGGTCTTATTTTAGGAACAGTGACAAAATGACATTGCCAGTGAACTTAAAACCGTTGTTGTAATATGTCTTATATGATTGTGAACATAGTATGTTCACAATCATATAAGACATATTACAACAACGGTTTTAAGTTCACTGGCTCTTTAAGTTAACCTTCTGTTTCAGCTCGATTTCAAACACTATGCTAGTACCGCCATTGGGTATGACGTTTCAATGAGCGCGATGTTGTATATGAAATGCGGCACACACCGTGGCGTTATACTATAAGTGTCCGAGAAGCTTAACCCTCTCCCCGAGGGGGCCATCAACATCAACCGCTGCCCAGACGGAGCACCACACACTCTGCGTTACTGATTGATAATTATCTGGAAGCGAGACACGGCGACGGCCTCATAACTAGGAAGCATACTTAGTGAAAGACCTACGCTGTTAATCATGAGGTGCATGATGGTTTTGGGCATGAAGTCCCGGATGGACTTGTTGACGATGCCGATGTAGGAGTCCACCAGGTTGCGGATGGTCTCCACCTGTCTCTCCAGCTGGGGGTCCATGGACACACTGTCCCCAGAGGTCATTGTCTCATCGCCGTCGCCCTGGCAAGTCAAAGGTCAAACACTTTAGCTTTCACAAAAATCACAGCCGTTCAGGAATAGGGCAGCATGGCTTTCCTACTTAGACATTTTATAGGGATTTTGTGTGTAACCTTAATTTGTCAATGGAATATTTAGGTAAAACCCTGATTATTGAATCCATTGGGACTGCCAAAAAAGTTGTTTCTTTATTGGCTGCTATTCAAAAGTAATGATTATTGCATAATCGCACAATCACTTGGTTCCAAGATTTGTAGTATAGTTTTATTTAGCATCTATTTCAGCATCGGTTTATAGTAACAGATGTTTCTGTTTGAACTGTACTTTATTTCTGCCTGTGGCATACATATCTGTACAGCCTGAATGAGTAAAAGCGCTTTCTTGGAAACTTGGAAAACTGCAACACAGATGGCTTCAACTTTTGACAAACGTAAAACCTTCTCTATTCTCTCGGTTATGTTTTATAACTAGGGGTGGAGGAAAAATGTATTCATGTGAGTATCAGGATTCTTTGCCTCCGCATTATTTGTATCTCAGGTTGACTCAAGAATGGATTCCGTGGAAACTTACTAATGGTGCATCTTACAGAGGGCGCTATAGTGTATTCACCTGTAGCTGAGTCACATCACCTATGTTCTGTTCTGTTCATCCACTGTCACATAAAAAATAACAGTGACACGGACAGATCTGTAGAACCGAACCCCAACGTTTAACCCATACGTTAAACCACACCAAAGATAAAATGGCACATCAGAAACGTAATATTTGATCAAAATCCTTACACAATCCTAATGTTTACAGAATGACCTTACTAGCGCATCAGCACTCAAATATCGTTGTAATATTGTATCATGAATTCCCTGCTGATTGCTATCCGTAATTATATCCTACCCACTCATTGCGTGTGAATAAACCGTGTGAACTCTGTAAATGTAGGGAGCACCTGGCTTTTCTCAGGGTGCACCCCAGCTCGGAGGAGGGAGGCCTTCCAGCTGTCCACATCCTCCTGGGTGTCACAGCCCAGCTCGATCTGACGGAGGTCTTTATACACGTTCCTGTAGCAACACACACACACAAACAGGCACACACACAGACACACACACAAGCAAGCACACGCAAACAGAGACACACACACGCAGGCACGCGCACGCATGCACACAATGTGAACTAATCAATCCATTGGTTCACATTGTGTGTATGTGTCTGTGTTTGCGTGTGCTTGCTTGTGAATGTGAACCAATGGATTGTATACAATTGCACACAAACACACACCTCTGCTCAGTGTTGAAGATGGCGAACACGTGTTTGCTGGACATGAAGCCCTTCTCCACATCCCTTAGATTCAGATTGTCAAGAGGCAGCATGTACTTCTTCTCTTTCTCCTTACAAGACCCCCACACACACACATACACACAGACAAGAGGTCAATAAAGCACACACACACACACACACACACACACACACAAACAACAGGTCAATCAAGCACGCACACACACATGCAGACACACACAGTCACAAGATTCCACGCATGTACACACAGACGCAGACACACACACAGTTACCTCTTCATCCTTATACCAGGAGAGGGACTCGGCGGTGAGGACAAACCAGTAGTCCTTGGATCCTCCCTTCATAATGCTGATGTTAATAGTCAGCCACCCTCTGCGGATCACCTGAGCACACAAATGACCAGCTGATTGGTTAAACACATCCATAGGTATCATGTATAGTTTGTAGGCACCCTGAGCAAGATCTCTAACCCCTACCTGCTCACTTCTGACATTTATCTGATTACTCAGATAAATGACTCAAATGAAAAGGCATAAATATGAATGCACTAACCAAATAATAAGAATAATTATTATTATTATACCAAAAGCCTTATATTATGTTTTACTTTAGTTAAATGTTTAGATTTAAGTCGCAATGTGTATGATTTATCCCCTCCCAGTTAATAGGCAGGGGACTTTCAGAATTATAAAAGCTAAATAACAGTGTTCTTTCCACTCTTACTGGCTGTGCAACTGTGACGTGAACTAGCGTAGCTCGACTGGCTGGCATGAGTGGGAGGGGTTTTGGGAGTGTCTAAAGTAATATTCTTGTAAACATATAGCGGTACGAGCTGGCCAGCATTTTGTATTTGTAGAATATATCAGTTATAAGATGTCATTTTATTTATAACATCATTGAAATCCCTCGATCAACATTGAATACAGATACGACCGAGTTGTTTTAAGCTATTCGTTTGTTGAAAAGTTACACATTGAGACTTTAAAGGTACAATGTTTAAATAAAATAGTAAAATACTTTCTGGTGAGCCGTGTATTTGTATTCAGTACCTGGTTAGGCATAACTCTCTTCTTAGTCGCATTTGATGCACTTCTTTGTTGTGCACTGGAAAAGGGATATAACATTTTAGTCATTCCAACATATCCAGAAAATCTGTACAATTTCTCAGGAATGACAAAAGTCTAGTCTATTTTATACTTGGCAAAACCGATGAAGTCCTCGTGGTTCGTGTTGATGTAGGAGAGCTCTATGTCAATCAGCAGCAACACCTGTATGCACACATTGATGACATGTGACATTCACACATAAACACACACGCACATACACACAATCACAGACACGTCCGAATGCACACATTCAGTTGGTCAATTCATGTTTCGGTTTCCCAACATGGTTACGTAAAGTTAGGACACGCACATATACACTCGTCATTTGTTTACTAATTAATGCATCCTGCATTCACCCCAGGAACTTGAGGTGCACACCTGATCTTTCGTTTTACTCTCTCTATCTCTGACGTGGGTGGTGACGATCCGCTCCGTCTCCTCTCTCAGTCTGGGGTAGGAGGTCAGCTGTGGGAACATGCACACACAGCTGCAGGTACCCACGTTGTGTTGGTGGACAGAATAAACGGGCCTGACACATGCGTACACGCCGAGTGGAGCCGCTACACTCGGGACAGCTACACCGGGACGACAATACGAATGGGATTTACAGTATAGGGATTTCATACAGGAATACATGCAGGTGGCTGGGTTTTTTTTGCGACAGGTTGCAGGGCAGCATAAACATGCAGGATTGTTTTCCCCTTCTTCATCTTGAAGAGAGCACAATGTCACATATCAATTTGGATCGTAAAAAGAAAAAGAAAAAGAACAGTTAGCTAGGTTAGCTTTGCTAGGACACAACACAACATGGAGCCCCTATTGTTAATTAATAATCATACGTGGGTGCAGTGCTGAATCCCAGGGTGTTATGATCAGGACTAGAATACGGTAGGTACGCATAAAAGGAATGAAGAGGTGATCCAATGTTAATGCAGGGGTTTGAGGTATTATGACTGTGTGTGTGTGTGTGTGTCTATGTGAGTGTGTCTGGGATGAGGGTGAGACAAGGAAAGGGATTGCTCCATACTCTGACTGGAGACCTTTCAAGCTCTCTTTGACAACACAAGGTAGTGAGAGACACGGACACTGCGGTGAAAGCATTGACACTCAAGTAGAATTCCTTCTTAATGTGAGTAAGGGATTATGATAGGCTGTGCAGGGCGGCAGAGTCTGGGATTGAAAGAGGAATCAATCAGGGACGTGAATTAGCTGGGGCTAATGCTGGGGGGGGGGATTGCTCAATGAAGAAAATCCAGAGAACCGAAACAACATCCAGGCAGCTGGTGTTGGCAAAGGGTGTGACTCAAGCCTTTTATTAGGGAGGGGTAGTGATGACACAAGATTAGACGAAGATAGGGGAACAACACTAGACAAGGACAAGCAAGAAAGTAGTCTGTGTTTTCTGTAATCTTTATGTACAGTCAGTCTATAAGCTATTAGCGCATCTCTCCAGCCTGCGCTTTGACTGATTCAATTTTGTCCGCATTGGGTTCTGGTTGGCCTGTTTACCTTATCCGTGCACTTCATGATCAGCGCCGCGAGCTCGGAGACGACGAGGTCAACGCATTTCAGACAAGGGTCTTTCAGCTTAATGATCTGCTTTTTCACTATGGCCTCAAACGCCAGGTCTGGGGTGAACAGGCCTGTCCTGCAGTGAGCATCATGGGAGTTGGGGTTTTAATGGGAGGTGTAGGAGGACAAAGTGGGGGCGCAGTTGAAAGCCAAAGTGGAAGTAAGAGAAGAAGGAGGGAGTGAATGGGGTAGTGAAGTGCATGTTTAAAACGTATAAAATGCAAATAAAACAGGCAGATGCAAGAATGTAGCAGCACTAAGATTTTTACCACAGACAATATGCAAGTTCCTTCTCAGAAATAAGGAGTAAAGATTTACTTAAATGGCTGACCACTATTTGTCAAAGTGCGACTTGTCTTTAATGGAACTGAAATTCTCAGCATCCCATAAACCTGTTGAAGTCACGAACCACAGCAAGTTGTTCATTGCCATCCAAGTTGCGTTGTGTTTTGTGTATGGGCATGTGTGTGTGAGACTGTATGCACATGTGTGTGTGGTAGGGGTGTAACGATTCAGGTGAGTCACGGTTCGGTTAGTTTCACGGTATTTCGTCACGGTTTCCGGTTCGATTCGGTACTATACGTTTATTTTATATTAATGAACCCAGGGCAAGCGCACTATGGCATCAAATGCTAGGTTTCCCGTCCGTGCCCTAACATGAACGTCTGTCCTAACATAGAAGAGTATATTTAGTACTTTATATATATGTACTATTGTGTATCTTTCCTTTCTAAAATGTTAAAATGAAAAATAAACATTACACAAAATAAACCAATGGGTCTATGTGAAGTGTGTGTGAATGATGGCTGGTTTAAGCAGCCTCACCTGGCCCGAGTCAGACTGATTGGACTCTGGGGCTGGGTGAGGCTGCACACCTTTTGTACTTTGCGCAATCAATGTGCACAGGTTAAACCAGCCATCACAACACACACAATCTCCTGCATGGCAGCATGGATCACCTGCTTCGTGTATCATTGTCATCAAACTCTACAATAAACCGGTGGAGGAGCACGGTAAAAGCCACCTCGGTTGAGTGTGGCAGCCACCTAGGTGGCGTTTAGCATCGTCTTTGCTACAGCCTATAGCAACGATGTATGTTTCTAAATTCCCACGTCTTCAACTGCCTATTATGGTTGTAAATGCTGAACACGCTGAAGCCTTTAGTGATTTCCTAGTATCGATCGAAGATGTATGTTGGCTGAAGGCTTTAGGGAGAGTTAATATGTTAGTAATAAAAGTATAAATAGTGCGCGTCGAGGACGGCTGCTGACTGGTCTGCCACTTTTTGGCCATCACATTTGTCAACGCGGCAGCCCAAATGTTCCCGGACATAAATAACTGCTCGCTCTCTCCGCTCACCATTCTCTACCTTTATGTTCTCTACTGACCAGTGATCCCTCAGTGCCGCAATCACAGGTAATAATAGAGTATAACTATAGTGCTAATGAAGTCCTGCTAATATAAAGTATCACTCTTTATAATAATGATATGGCTGCAAATCCAAAATGTACTCAAATCAGATATGTTTTTTTCCTGCCCTGACCGCATTTCAATCTGTCCCGGACATTACAAGTTTGTGCACCAAGCTATGCTCGTCGTCCCGTAGGATACGGTTTATTTGACAGGAACCGTGACACCCCTAGTGTGTGGGGTGCGTGTGTGGTCTTGTGTGTGTATATGTTATGTGAAGTAAAACACATCAGCTTGTATTGCATGTGCCAGGTTGTGGTGTGCGGTGGTGGAGTCCAGGCAGGCATCCATGCAGCCGCTATACCTTGTCGGTACACTGTCTGAAAGTATTGATGAGCTCCTGGATGACCAGGTCGATGCATTTCAGACACGGCCCTTTCAGCTTTATGATCTGCTTTTTCACTATGGCCTCAAACGCCAGGTCAGGGGTGAACAGGCCTGTCCTACAGGACAGACAGACACACGGATGACGAACATACAGAAAGAGACACACGTACAGACATACACAAACACACACAAACGTGGAGACACACACAGAAGGAGATGAAGGACAGACGAATAGACAGCAGTGTTGAAAACAGAAAACACGGGGATGACTTGTAAATAGCAGAGTAAAACACACACCTCAGGGATGACAAGTAGATAGAGTAAAAAAACACAGACAACGCAGGGATGACAAGTAGATAGCAGAGTGAAACTCAGACTACACAGAAATGACGCGTTGACAGAGTAAAACAGAAGTAGACCGCAGAGTAACACACCCAGACAACAGGGGAATGAGGGATAGACAGAGTAAAACAAAGACATCACAGGGATGACGAGTAGACTGCAGAGTAAAACACAAAGAGACAACACAGGGATGATGAGAGAGAAGCGGACAGAAGCTCAAAGAGACAAAAGACGGCAATTCCTCAGCAGGATCTGCAGTTCAGTACATTGGCCACAGAGCAGATCCAGGGACAAAGATAACAGCAAAACACATGAATCATAACCAGACACAGATGACACACACAGGAACTTCTACATCTGTATGATGATTTGGAACTTTGGAATCTAAAACTGATATGGTTTATTTGTAGGTCAAGAAATAAGGCTATTTTCCCTAAACAGTTTAAATGAAACAATGTGAAAATGATTCTTCATCTACTATGAAGAAAAGAGAAACTGGGGGTGGGGGGCCCATACGGAATTCCTTTCATGGGGCCCTATATTCCTGGCTATGCCCCTGTCGGTAGGAAGGAGGTAGGCAAATAGGCAGAACAGGCCGAGAGACATACAGAGAGAGGGCAAAAGTGTGTGTGTGTGTGTGTGTGTGTGTGTGTGTGTGTGTGTGTGTGTGTGTGTGTGTGTGTGTGTGTGCGTGTGCGTGTTTGCGGGGATGCCAAACTGCGTCGACTTGCCTGACTCCATGGATGTTTTTGATGGCGTAACTGATCTCTTTCCTCAGCTCCTTCTCGTCAAACTCCATCTGAGACATGCGCCGCACACAGTCACACACATAAACATAAGGCATGTTCTTTGTGCTGTACACAACACAATAGCGATTAACCACATTTGCTATTGCTATAGAAGGTTTAAAATCCTAATTTATAGTGGGCATGTATGAACCGCGCGTAAGGGCCAAATTGACGTAGTTTTCGCCTCCCGCCTGCTAGTGCAGTTCACGTACGGCCACTGTAAATTATGTTCAATGGTTATAGTTGGACTCACCCTGACCAACTCGTAGGGGAAGCGCTCATGGAAGATGCGGTTTATTTTGGCTCCGCCAGACAGGTTAGAAGTGTCCACCTGGTCACCTGATCCCTCGATGCACTTCTCAAAGTCCACGCCAAACTGCTGCACCATCCTGCATGCACCCACAAACAGCATGAATGCATGTGTGTGTGTGTGTGTTACTATGTGTGTGCGTGTTTGTGTGTGTGTGTGAATTTATATATGTGTGTGTGGGTGCATGCATGTGCGTGGGTGTGTGTGGATTTATATGTGTGGGTTTGTGTGTGTGTGTGCGTGCATGCATGTATGTGCGCGCGTCTATAGGGCTGTAGTGGAGGCTAGAAGCACATAAACTGCATTTATGTACCTCCTACATTTCTGAAATAGCATTTACTCACCTCTAAATAGCGTTGACGCACTTCTAAGTAAAGTTTATGCAACTTCAAAATTTGCTGGAGTTGTTGTTTTACCAGCGCAAGCCGTTGTATATTCAAAATTGCGCTGCATTATCAGTATTTACGGTATCTGTGACACGGTATCTTTGACCAATCATATTGTCCCTTGCAGCAGCCGGGCTGGCGACAGAGCCGTAGAATGGGGCTTGCTCTTGCTAGCCAGCTCTATCTGTCAAAGGTTGACTAACGTGTCTGGATTCTTATCAAATGGATAAACAGCGATTTCTAAATCGTCAAAAAAGCAAGTCTCCTCCTGTCGATGCCAGCATAAGATCTCGACCTCAAAGTGAGCGCAAAACAAGTAAAGTTAGAATCACTCAGATGTGTTACAAACTTTTAAATGCTAATAAAGTGATACTTGACAAGATACGGTGTGACGGTGTAAGCCCTCTTCGTCATTTTAAACATTGTTTCTCAGACAGTGGTGAGCAGGCAGTGATGCAGGAAGCACAGAGAACACAGGGAGAGGAGGAACAGAGCGAGGAGGAACAGAGCGAGGAGGAACAGAGCAAGGAGAGACAGAGAGAGGAGAGAGAGAGAGGAGAGACAGAGAGAGGACAAACTGAGAGAAGACAAACAGGAGGAACAGAGACAGAGAGAGGACAAACAGAGAGAAGACAAACAGGAGGAACAGAGACAGGAGAGACAGTGAGCAGATGCCACCCACTGCTCACAATTTGTAAACTGCTGCTCTTCCTACTGTTTTTATACTATATAGACATATGTTACATCAAAACGTTTATCTTCTTCTACTGTCACTCACATTTAAATATCTAAGTGATGTGATCTTTAAGCTTTAGCAATTTGTTTGAGAGTCATGCTCCCAATACACATACATTGCAAATGTTCAGAATTCCACTCTAGATGCAATTTGTAATTCACATTTCATGGTCCACCTTACCTTGATCACAGAATTCATAGTTCACCCACCTCTTTTTTTACCACTACACCCCTTCGTGTGTATGTGTGTGTCTGGGTGCTTATGTGAGTACTGACTGCAGCAGGGCCTTGGTCTTGCGGTTGGGGTCATCCGGGCGGAAGTTCTTGTGTTCCTCCACCTCCTTCTCCAGTGACAGCAGCTGGCTCTGCATCTTGCTGCGTAGCGCGGGCAGGGTGTCCCTGATGTGATTGGTGAGTTGCTGCAGGGAACCATGGGAGTTGTAGTGAAGACGAGATCTAGATCGAGCTCTGTGGTTGACATAATTTCACTTCAACTGATTTTTTTCTATTTTACTGTAGTGTAGAAAAATGAAATATAAGGATAAATATATATACACTGAGTCAGTCAAACAGTGTGAATGCAGGCGTGTGTGTGTGTGTCAGCGAGTATGCGTCTGTTTGTGTCTCTGAATGTGCTTGTGTGTGTGTGTATGCGTGTGTGTGTGTCAGTGAGTATGCGTCTGTGTCTCTGAGTACGCCTGTGTGTGTGCGTGTGTATGTGTGTGTGAGCGTGTCAGTGAGTATGCGTCTGTCTGTGTCTCTGAATACACCTGTGTGTGTGTGTCTGTGTGTGTGTGTGTGTGTGTGTGTGTGTGTGTTCTGACCTGGTTGAGGGTCTTCTGCAGGTGTGGTGTGCCCATGTGTTCAGCAATGTGTCTGTAGGCAGGATGCGACAGGAAGAACTTCCTCTCTGCGGCCAACGCCGCGGAGATGTCCTTTCTGCCATCGATGTCCTTCTGACTGCGGTTCACCACTCCAATGTAACCTGCAGAGGGCAGCCCATCACACTTCTCACCATAGGCACAACATACCACTTGCACCAAAGATCAATATGTGTGTGTGTGTGTGTGTGTGTGTGGGTGCGTGTGTGTGTGTGTGTGTGCGTGTTCTTACCCCTGCGAAGTGGGAGGAGCTTGTTTTCCAGTATGTCCCGAGCATCTGTGCCCTCATCCATCAGGTCCAGCTTGGTGATCACACCGATGGTCCGCAAGCCTGAAAACAAAGCTCACTGTTACCACGGTAGCATACTCGACATTAAAGTCACCATAAACACACACCACCATGTTACCTTGCGGGTCCACCTCCTTGGCGATCTTAAGGGCATCAGAGTTGGCCAGGTCCGTGTTGGCCGGGGTCACGGCCAGGATCAGACAGCTCTCCTTGGTGATGAACTGCAGCAGCATGTCCCTGATCTGGTGCTCGATGTCAACCGGCTGGTCGCCCACGGCAACCTTAGTCATCCCCGGCAGGTCGATCAGCGTCAGATTCAGGACTGGTGCAAAGACGCAGGAATTACGATGTTAATCAACTTTATTAGTATAGCCCTTGATCACAGCCAGTCTCAAACGGCTTCACAGGCCACGTTATACGACACCCCGACTTCTAAGACCTCTAAAGGAAAAACTCCCCTTACTATCAAGGAAGAACTAATTACCTTGGGAAGGAACACAGAAGATTGTAGTGTGTTTTTCCTTGCTTGGCCCATTGATCTTGCACATCACAATAGGCTATATCTTGATCTTAGTTTGCCATAATGCTGCTTAACACTTAATCAAATGTGTGGTTAAACAAATGATTTGTGTACATCTACTAAAATGGTTACCGTTTGGAGAGTAGACACACAGGTTGATGGGGACGGGAGAGATGCCCTTGTTGGATCCGGTGATCCTGTCCGTCTCCGCCTCGATCTCTGCACGAACTTCCTCAAAGTCCACGAACTTACGGCTCTTACAGTGCAAGAACTCAGCATATTCTAAACGGAGGATGTTGCAGACCAGTGGAGAGGAAGGAGGAGTTTGCGGTTGTGGTTGAGCAGTGGTAGGAGGAACGAGCAAAAAGAGACAGCAAGAGCATAAAGACAGGATGCCGGTCAAATGAGTCATATTGATCCATCTCTATTTAATGGTCTTAACAGTGTGTTTGTGCATTATTGTGTGTGTGTGTGTCTGTGTGTGTGTGTGTGTGTGTGTGTGTGTGTGTGTGGCGCGCGCGTCAGTCCTTGCCTGATTTACTGTTAATGAGCTGCAGGATGAGGGGGCGGCGGGTGACGATGCCAGAGCCTCTGGGCAAGAAGTCCCTGTGGTGAAGAAAGATAGTTTCATTACAATCACACATCAACACATAAACACACACACACACACACACAAGTCAGCACACACACACACACATAAACACATCAACACTAAGTAACAAATGTCAGCACACACACGTCAACCCACACACCCAAACACCGACATCCACACACACACGTATAAGCCCGTCAACACACAAACATCAACCCACGAACCCGAACACCCACACACAAACTTCAGCTCAAACACACACACATACACACACACAGACTACAATGCCATTTTTTTCCAATAACATGCAGCCTTAACCCACACCGAAACAGAGACATGAACACACACAGCCACCCACCCACCCACCCACCCAGCCACACACACACACACACAAACACACACACACACACACACACACACACACTTAAACAAGACCAGAATATTCTTTATCTTCATCTTTTTAATGGTTTGCATCAATGAGGAATCAGCAAGCTGAGAGTGAACCAAGCAATAATACTGCTTCAGTTGTCAACTGGCATGGTTGCAGAATGTGTACCAAAGACAAACACTGTTGCGTTGCCCTGCGCATATTAATGAAACTCATGACTCTTTCTTTGTAAAGTTGATGATTTATTTCTGTGTTTTTTTTATAAGTCTTCATGTTGGCCTTTTGCCTTGTTTTGACTCATTTCATTTGTAATGTTGACCTCTTTCTATGTGGTATAAACAATCAAAGGGTTTAAACATAAGCAAACGTCTTTCAGACAAACACATTTCCCCATTTATATTGTATTCTTTGTATGTTTTCATTATCGATTCTTTGTTTTTATTGTAATGTTTGTGTTCTGTTGTGTTCTATGCATAGTTACCAAAATAGTATGTCAATCACTTTCAATCCATGCCTTTAAGTTTCTGTACATGTGTACGTAAATGCATGCATGTAGAATTGAATATAACTGGAGCATGAACATAGTATAGATGCCATTTATTATGAATAATTCTGTGTACAAAACCTATTTTGTGACTTTTATCTCTGTCTCACTATGTCACTGTGATTACAAACATACTCACTAGAATGGAAATTGACATTCAGTGGAACTGTAATGTTTCCAGGCCAGTGACTGTACATCTCCCTGGGCACTGTGTGTGTGTGTGTGTGTGTGTGTGTGTGTGTGTGTGTGTGTGTGTGTGTGTGTGTGTGTGTGTGTGTGTGTGTGTGTGTGTCTACGCCCAATGGGATTGACAGGTAGCTCTCTCTCTCTCTGTCTCACTCGTTCACTCACTCACTCACTCACTCACACACACACACACACACACACACGCCCTATGCTGTGCTGCTGACCAAGCACTGGGGGATGTTGCATTGTTCTCCTCCGCTGCTCACTTCCTCTTGCTCACTGGCTCTCTGGAAGAGCAGCTAGAATACCAACAACTCTCATCTCACCCACCCATCAATGAGGCTCTCTGCTTCGGCGGGGGATTCGTGCTAACGTGTGTGTGCGCGGGCGCGTGTGTATGTGTGCGTGCACTTGTGTGTGTGCGCATGGAGGTGGCAGTGTGTCATGGGCATAAGTCACTGCAGCTGGTGACATCACCAGCGCTAGCCTATCAATGCCCCCACTGTCTTCCTCAGACCACCCCCCCCCCCCCCCCCCCCCCCCCCCCCAGCGGACAAAGGCAACGCAACCAGAGACCTGACATGGACCCTCACTGCGACTGACATCAATCTAAACTAAGATGAGTTTGGAAAAGAGTCGAAGCATCTTTTGTGTAATTACATTCTGTGATTACTTACGCGCATGTTACCACACACATTGTTATTGCCAACAGCTTCGACTTGAAGCACAATAGACTCAAATGCTGAGCCTGTTAGTCATCTTTTTTGGTTGTTTATTCTATCTGGTAGACTTACTCAAAATCTTCAATTAAATACAATACTGGTGTTTGTGCTGCTAACAACATAGCGCGGTTACTTTGACAAGAGTTCAAATTCCCAGGATGTTTATCAGGGATGACAAAATCATGTTGTACCTTGCCCTAAAGTGTAGCATATTTACCTGAATGCCTGCGTAATACGGGAGCTTTCAAATGTTTTTACAACCCTGGTCTGTCGTTCTCAAAGAGACATAACCTTTGTAAATGTGTGACATAACCTATTAAGTGACGGGTCAGCACATTTTTAAGCAACAACTCTGATTTAGAAAGTTTCTGGTCTGGTACTCCGTTGCAGCCAGTCATGACTCTGTATGCTTCTATGCACTTGAATTATGCTTCTTGGGATGTTTTCTTTTCGGTTAGTCCGCTTAGTAAGTCATAGGCGTATTGGTTGAATAAGAACAATGACGCGGTTCGGCTTTTATAACTGTATTGTAACAATTGTTGTAACAAAGTCCCCAGTTTTGTCCACGGCGGTTTCCGTTATTCCCGGATTCGTAGAAAAGCTGGAAGACTGGACGGAAGACTCATTTAGCGACTTTAGATTTGCGCAGGACTTTGCAATTGGCTTCAATAATGACCTGATTTGGAAACACAGTATAGACAGAACTCAATTTGATTCCGTATTCGTGGTTATTACTTAGTCCTCAGTAAGGAGTTATAAGTTATATACAACCTGCCCACAAAATTTTCCAAGACGGAGCTTTTCCCTGCGCTCTGCCCGCCGACGACAGCTATCTGGGGTAGGTCCAGGTTGCAGCTCTGGCCGATGGAGCTGAACGCGTCGTGGAGTTTGTTGATGAGAGGAATCAGATCTTCCATTCCCCTGTTCCCCATAGCGGCACGTCGGCCCAACGGGCTCTGCTCTGCTCCCCTCGCTGTCTGAACACAACGCGACGCTTAGCTTTTCTCTGGCCAAACCAAAACTTTTTTTTTTTTACAATTTAATTTGATAAGAGCATACAGCTAAAACCCCAGTGTTGATAAGAGCAAAAAAAATCGATATCGATATATGACAATTGATTGTAAAACGTTAAGCTACTTGAGAGTAAGTAACTTAAATTCTGTCATCATCCGGTCAGGCGACAGCCAGCCTTGCGCTGGAGACACCCCGCCCTGTGCGTTCATTGGTCGGGTAAAATGTCTATCTAGGCCAGGGGTCTGCAACCTTCACCATCTTAAGAGACAATTGTGGTCCCTCTTCCACCAAATAAAATTCATCCGGAGCCACAAAACCGATTTGACCCCTAAAATGAAGATAACACCGCGTATATACTATGTATAAAATCAATACTAGCCTATATTTTGTTGCATTTTTGCAATTTGTAGTTGTATGGATGTGACGATTATTTTTGGTTGACACATTTTTTTTTGTTATTTCCGTGTCACAGTATCACTTTGATCTCCAAAATAAGAGGTGTTCCCTTTGAAATAAAATAAATAAAATCGCCATTATGTATTTCCATTTGTTTCAAAGCTAGCCACGGCATAGGGGTGGAAGAGCCACATGCGGCTCCAGAGCCGCAGGTTGCTGACCCCTGATCTTGGCGAACGTTTTAGTCCGTTATTGTTGACAGTAGAGAATACTGCGGTTTTTCTGATGTTGGGGGTTGACTTCTGTACCCACAACCCTTAAGTAGGCCTAGACCTATCACTTTAAATGACATTGCCAGTAGATGCAGAATGAAAAAGGTGGACGAGGTGCAGATGGAGCAGTGAAGCGAAGTGGACGGAGTCAGTCTCTAATGAAGGCAAAGTCAGAGTGGAATAATCCAAAACTAAATCATCCCCCAAATCTGACGCTGGAGGGCGCTCGATCTGTGGAAGAGAGAGGATTGACAATCTAAAACACACAAATGCCTGATTAAAACCAGTTCTATTTGGCTTGCCATATACATTTCTGTTTCCAATATACGGCGTCGTGTGCCCTGTTCCCGCTGTAAAACATTCATATCACTGACGTTTAATGATTAATAAATGTTAGGCTATTATTGCAGCAATTCGAATGCTGCATTCTGGATTTAATGCAAAACAACTAGTAACTCTGACCTTGTGCCTCCCTCTGTCTGTGTCTGTATATCATGAATGATAGGATGAGACAGCCCAGCAGCAACACACTCAGGATCCCAGACACAACTGCACTTAGTGAGCTTCCTGCAGTTTAGACACACAGTATAATACATATGCATATATTTAACTGCCCAACTCGTTAAAATATAAGCAACATCGATGTATATTATATTTAGAGTGTGTCTGGCGGGGGAGTCAGAAGTCAAACCAGGTGGTATTCTCGGGGAAGCGGCCTGGATAGAGGGTTTCACACACACACGCACGCACACACACACACACACACACACACACACACACACACACACACACACACAATCTGAAATGTCCCTATGGCAATAAGTGACCATCCAGTTAAATGTGAAGGATACAGCAAAGGCCTACATTTACGTGCATGTAGACGTGAGTTTTGTCGCCGCGATATCATCTTCAGAAGTGATAGGAATTATGTTTGGACAACATGACTCGATCATTTCCTTCTCACCTGTCAGGTGGATTTTGGCATAATTTGCTGGTGGCCATCCTCGGTCAGAGAGACACCAGTATGTCCCAGAGTCCTCTCCTTTCAGAGGCACGACGGTCACGGTGAACCTCTTATATCTCACATTGCTATCCCAGTCTGAGATCAAGATTAGATTAGATTCGATTTTTTAGAAATAAATATTTAGATAGATTAGATACAATTTGATTAAACTCAATTTAAATTATATCAGATTCGATTTAGATTAAGATTTAGATTTAGATAGATTCGATATAAGTCGAAAAGGGTTCGATATTCGATTATATTAGATAGATTGTATACAATTTAGATGGATTACATTATATTCAAATTAAGATTTGGATTAGATTAGGTTATATTATATTTGGATAGGTAAGATTAGATAACGTTTATATTAGATTGGATTAGGCTACATTTAAATTCGTTGTAGATTATACTAAATTAGGATTTGGTTACATTAGATACAATAAGGCTCAATTAGATTAGAACAGAATGCAATGCAATACCTACTCTCTGGATTCTCATGGTCAAAGGGGACAGGTCCTCTGAGATCCATACCCGCTGATGTCTTGCAACAATAGCCTGAAAGGTAAATCCAAAACATTTTAGGCTTATCTGTAAAATTGTAAATAAAAAAATATTAAGAAATATTAATATCAGAAAATTGCAATTATTTGAAATTTGGGCAGGATAGTCTAGTAACGTATGATACAACCTAAAAGAAGGAACTGATGTATTTGTCTTTCAAGACTTTTGCCTTTACAGACACCTTAACCTTTTACAAACCCCAACCCTAGTACTAACTATTAATAGAGCCAGAGTCTACCATGGCCTAACAAGAAAGATTATGCTTGGCCTACCCGATATTAAGGACAGGAAAAGTTTTTGCAATAACGTTTTTGCAATAATTGCCATTTGATGGCCATAGTCTTCGACTAAAGTCACTCTTAAACTGTATAGTAGCTTTGCAAAGCGGATTTGTTCTTAGCCAAAATATAGTGTTTATAATGCTACACAAACGATTGCATGAAATGTCCTTCTTTCCGTTATATTATTATATAATGCATCATTAGATTTAAATGTCGTTTTAAAATGAGAAAAGTGATTGATAGATTAATTATGAATCAATGGTTTGCAGCAATTACTACTTGACACAAGATAAATATTAGTTTTATTTAATCATTATTCTTACAATAATGGATTTATTAATTATTTATGCCCATGTCCTTTTCAAACATGACAAATATTTCGTGCGAATTATTATTTAATTCATTTGGTAAGAAACACTGTCCTCTGGTGGCCAATGTATGTAGTAATCACGTAAAACGCTGCCTTTGCTCTGGACCATAGATCACGTTCTACGCTGTGATTCTCTCAAGCGGTGACTAGGATAACATTTTGAAGCTATGATACCTTCAAGGGTCAAACTGGTGAGGTAGGTACATTTTGTGTTGGTTTCATCAAGCTTATATTTTGTGTTTGTCATTGCAGCTAATACCAGTCCTTGGCCATTGTCCTGGAGGACTTTAAGGTGTGACTACTTGTCACCTCATGTTAAATAGATGGATGTGCCTGCATAACTCTCTAGTAAAGCGTTATTAGCCTCTCTGTGAAGAGTTACTGAAGGATATGGTTGGTTCTCAAAAGGAGAGTATTGTAAAAATATTTGTCCTTCTATGATTGTTGATTCACTCTTTGCATTGTTTTTTCAAATGTGTGCATGTGTGCAGGTTTTTACATCTGTGTGGTTGTGTGTGGGTGTGTGTGTGTGTGTGTGTGTGTGTGTGTGTGTGTGTGTGTGTGTGTGCTTGTTTGCCTGCATGCACACAATTGTGTTCATTTCAGTTTCCCACATTCACCGAAGGAAATTCCAGTCACATAAGAATCTGAATGACTAAAGACCATGACGAATAACTAATGAATGAATAGAAAATAGGAAACGTTTTGATTTATTATCCTGACACTACTAAATAAACAACAATGTTAGTAGTAGTAGTAGTAGTATAAACATTATTACTACTAGTATTTTCCGACAGCAGAATCACTCTTACTTCTGATCGGACACAGCAGTCATAAGTCATCCAGGCCCTGAGTAATTTTAATAGTAGAATACATGACAGATTCTGTGTCCGTTATGAGAGCAACACTCGTGGAACCATAGTTGTAGTTCACAGTGGAGTAGAAGACACTGGGCTGCTCTGGACTGGAGGGGACAGACACACTCTCATCTGGTTGGTCTTGAGGCTTTGGAAACCCACTGACATTGGCGTAAATACTGCTATCAGGGTGCGGGTTGGTCAATGAGGCGGGAAGGGGGCCGTTCCTCTTTTGGTTTTCCAGACTTTCGTTGGTGCCTTGGTTTTTGTCTGCAAAGAAAGTAAGGACAAGACCAAGTATAGATATATAGTAGTGTAGTAAATGGCTTGACAGTGATTGTTTCCGTGTGTTTGTTGGGAAGGAAACCTGGAGGTGGGTCTATTTCGGTCATACCCGAAGGAAACACGGTTCTTCTGCGTTTTAGCCTGCAGAAGATCAGAAGAACCAGGGCCAGCACCAACACAGCAACACCAAGGGCTGCTCCTATATATGTCAAAGGATCTGTTGAGGAGGATGTATTTTTCTTTATTAGGTATTTAAGCGTAATGCACCAATTCACCAGCAGGTGGCAGGATTTCACAGAAGACACCTCCCTTAACGTGATACAATTTTTGGTGTCGATATCCCATTCCATGACGTCACAGTGTCAATTAATGTGATTTTTCTTAAGGTTATTGCACCAATTCGCCAGCAGATGGGAGTATATCACACATAAACGGCATCTACTATGTCACCACTGCGTCTGTGGCAAAATATCACACATAAACCCCATCTACTATGAAACCACCTCGTCTGTGTGTTTGTGTGTGTGTGTGTTTGCCTTTGTGTGTGTGTCTCTATGTCTTTGATTATTTAGATGTGTTTAATTCCAGTAAACCGGTTTATAAGTCATACATTTGCCACTATCGGAAGACCGCTCCCTCTCAAAACATAGTGTGATTGAAACCAATTAATTCACATGTCCACATAGTGTAGTGGTACAGCTCATGCCTCACAAATGTAGGGTCACCGGTTCGAATCTGACCTCCACCTTGATGTTTTTTGAGACGCTGCACGGACGCCGCGTCGCCGGTTCGAGTCTGATCTCGACCGTGCATTTTGCAAGACATGGCTCGAAATGGGCGGCCGCCGGGAAAGGCGGTGCGTGGGCTGTGAATACCTTGTGTGACTGCTTGCAGTCCTAGGTCATTTTCACACTCTCTCATACACACACTTACAATACAGATTAGCAGCAATGCTTTCTCCTTGTGAGCTTTCATTTTCGAAGTCTGTTGGGCGCTCTAAAGAAAGAAAGAACAAAAGAAAGAAAGATTCCATTCACTATACCGCACAGTGCCATACTAAAACCTGTTTATCATGCGTCTGATATTTACCTGTTGGTTTAAACTCTGTTGTAACTGTCTCTTTGACAGTATGAACATCACTATTCCCAACTTCAATAAAGATGGTTTGAAAGGAAGAAGTAGGTCATTAAATTGCATAATCTTAGATATGGTTACCAAGCAGACTACTAATATATAATTGAACCTATAAGCTATAAGTCAGGCGGTTTGAGGTCTGATTCCACTTTCCAATAAATGTGAACTTCAAACATTAATAAATAAAGGGAACTAAACCAAAGTCATAGATGTGGTACCTCACACTCTGATAGAGGAAGTATAACAATGTACTTTGTCAAACCAGCTCAAAATAAATAAGTAAATACATAAAAAGGGAGCCTCTCACCATTGTTAATCTTGAGATACACATTCACATATGTGTCGAACGTTACCCTGTCTATTCCACACCAATAATTCCCAGTGTCTTCCAGGCGCAGATCCCTAATAGTTATGAAGAATGTGTTTCCTTTGTCTTCGATAGAGTACCTCTTGCTTGGCAAAAACGGAACTTTTCTAGACCTACTACTTATGAGAACGTCCTGGTCACGACATGTGTAGTTACAGAAGTATTTGACGTTGCTAACCGCATTGGTATGAGAGCATTCGATTCTAACTGTTTCCCCGACCTTTCCAGTTACGGTCAGGGCCTTTGTCGAAAACATGCCTGTTAAAAAAAAAATTGTTATCCGTTATAACAACCACTTGATGATGTACAGTAAAAAAAAAAAAAGAATAACAGAATATGGCGGAATCAAGATGGATATAAACTGACCGTGAGCGAACCTTACCACTCAGCAAAAAGAGGAAAAGGACATGTTACTGACACACCCCTCTGCTCACCATAACCCCCTCAACGTCTGTAATGGCTACGCATTTGAGTATTGGTTCCTCTTTCCTATGTTGGCTGCTAATTTCCCGTCGCACTTTCCATTGCCAAACACTTCTGTGGTGTTTTATTAAAATGTTGTTACATTTTGTTGACTTTCTAACATGACGCATGACAGGCCTATTCGTTTAAGCATGTTAGATATTAAAAGAGATGTGGTTATTCATATATTTTGTACATGTAATTAATAAAAACAAACTCAAGAAAAAGGTTATGAGCGGTTTATTCTATATAAGTGATAAGGGTTAGGCCTACACACAAAGCAGAATGGTGCAATATTAAATTTGGTTCACACTTCTTTTTCTTTTTTTGAAATCGTAGCCTTCTAGCGACCAGTGACATTCTTTATAATAAGGGTCATTATTTTTGGATCAAACCACTTTCGGGGTGACTCTTGTGGTTCCACGAAAGTACCAACTGTGAATTAGTCTGAAAAAGTGTCCAGAAAAAATTTATTATGTATTCCACATTAGATTACTAGATAGGCCTACATCATACATGACATGCAGATTTGACCAGAAATGAAGAGGGCATTCTATATATATATAATGTTGTTGTTTTTTTAAACCATTGTGTGATATATATTCTCTTCGTTCAGGTTGAGATTCAGGCTTTGGTAGTGACACGTCTGTCCGTGAACAGCGGGAACATCAGCGTAGTCATTGAGGTCTATGGTAATACAGGCGCTGACTGTGTGACGCCGCTGCTTGGGGCCGGTGCTCAGGGGGAGGGTGTTCGGCGCGGGTGGCGGCGGGGCTCTTTTCGTACAATCAGAAGGTACACACTTGGACTCCAGCCGAGGAGTTTCAAGAGGGCTCATCGTCTCATAGTCCGATGCGCTCTAGGCAAAGAAAAAGACAACACAGAGATGTCACGTTCTCACACGGCCACGAATGTGCCTCCTCGTCTTTTAGGTAACGACGACGCATAAAAGGCTCCGAGTAGCTGCACTGCCGGACCGATAGCTAATGTTAACTAATGAGGGCTACCGCTTTCAGCACGTGATTGGTCAACGCAGCTGACCACGCTGCTGGCTAATGTACCCGTTTTGTAGCTAACATCGCGCTGTGCACAGTGGCACTGTGGAGTGAGTTTGGAAAGTTATTGGTGGTTTCAGTTGTGCGTCCGTGATGTATATGTGAGTTGCTAGTTAATGTTGTTACTTATATACATTCTGTGTGTGTGTGTGTGTGTGTGTGTGTGTGTGTGTGTGTGTGTGTGTGTGTGTGTGTGTGTGTGTGTGTGTGTGTGTGTGTGTGTGTGTGTGTGTGTGTGTGTGTGTGTGTGTGTGTTAACCTTCAATTGGGTGATTCTTTGGTTGTCCATTCGTTGCGATTGCGGGTTCGGTTTCATGCGTGTTCGCGAATGTCGGCAGTATGTGTGGTGTGACGACTGGTCGCGTCGTTTTTTGTGTATGCTCATTTGTGCCGTATGTAGCCTTGGTTAATTTTACGTTCCAAACCTTGGGGTTAAGTTAAGGGATGTCTTTGCAATGCATACGGTCACGGGCCTTTCAACTGCGAGCGTTTATTAATGCGGCCGCGGACACACCGTGGCTCGGCCGTAGTCAACTTCATGGCATCGATAGACTTATTTGATTTATATACTTTCTAATCCATATTATAGACATCAATGGGGCTCTCGTCAGTGGTGTTTGTTTGTTTAACTGGTCCGCCGTGGTGTCAAATAATAATGTCATTACTGTATTTGTTGTTACAGAACCACAACTATTACCTCGAGAAACCTATAAAACACCGTTAAACTTTCTCCTGCCGTCCGTGAGGATTTTATTCTAATGGAGTTTTGATTGACACCCGGGAGTGGATGCTGCTCATCATAAACCTAATATACAAAGCTCTCCACAACAGACGATGATCATGTTTACAACGTGTGTAGCCCCACCTCCTGTCTCTGGTGCCTGGTGGTATTCCTCACGTGTTTAACGATCAGCTGCAGCAAGAAGGTGAACAGGCAAACAAATAGCAACGCCACCACACACATCGCAACGGTCAAGATCGAAGAAACCTGTGACCCTGGAACAAAAGAGGAAACCTAGAAGTAACTGGAGGCTAAAATGCCAACTGTAAATCATACATAAAAGACACATAAAATCTAGACATACACGCCACATCCATCCACATAGCATTCGGCCCCGGCCCACGAGGGGTCTTAAGGGAGATTAGCCCACTCAGTTGTATTTTTTGCCCCCCTCCCCCTCTGTTTAAGCTTTATGTAGGCCTATCCTATAGAAAAATGACAATGTAATAATAATTTCAGTAGTCGTATTTCTGTCCAATTTGCTAAAGTTTTGCAATGTTCAATACAGGGGTTTAAAGTACAGTGCAGATAGTAAGAAAGCTGTATAGGGATTGTTAAACAGAATGCATCATGAGAGGTTTTTTTGGAGATGCTCCGCCATATTGCACAGTTAAATCAAGTCATTTTATTTAATGAAAGGAATTGCTCCTCCCCTGCAAATTTTAACAGCCCCCACAGTAACTTAACCTGGGATGTGGGACCACAGGGTTGTGTAGAATACAGTAAATTACATTACATTACATTGCATTACATACGAACACACATACACACATGCACATTACTCACTTGTAAGGTGAAGGCCCTCTATTGGAACATCTGAAAAGAAGCATAAACATTTATTTTAGACAGAATTTGTACAGTAGGGATACTTATAATAATATGAATAACACCATTATTCTATGATAATTATTAATATTAGGCTTACTTTTTTTTTTTCCCCCGCTAATCATATGAATCAATCATGACATGAAAGTTTAAACAATCTCAAAATGCACTGGTATATCCACCATCATGGATCACCTGATGAACTGTTGTTCCTGCCTTTCAATCCATCAACAGTGGGGGTAGAATCCATGACGATTGTCCTTATAGGTCACTTACAACAAGCTGGGTTATTACCAACCTGCGATGTTTATTCGATATTGAGATATTTAACATGCATTCCGATTACTGCCAATTCATCTCAATACACCCTCTCAACTGCTGGCTTGGAATGAAACATCCTGGAAGATTTGGGACTTTTATTTCTCTTACGCACGCACACATATACATACACACGCACGCACTCTCACAAATACAAAGAATACATCTCTTCCTCTTTCAAAATAAAAAGGTTTCACACACCTAAACCTCAGCTTAACTGAAGTGAACAACATAAGTGTTCCTCATGCATCTCCTGAGAGAGAGAGAGAGAGAGAGAGAGCTTAATAGCTTATAAAACATGAATTACCAAATTACACTCTTGGTGATAATATACAAGGCCAATACACTGCATGGAAAATACATGTTTTTATTTTGTATACATGATACAGAGTGAAGGACGATTTTATTTCAATCTGAGCCAACATCATACTCATAGAAGACTCTGATTTTTGTAAGGACCTTCCTACGAAAGGAAAAGGAACTAGTCTTCAGTTCTCGGTCATATGCACAATGAGATCTGAAAACTGTGAAAATGGTAAACTTCTCTTTTCCCCAGGTGAACCACTTGATCAGCTGAACTAAAAGTTGTACAATGTAATTGAATTTGTACTGTATAGTAGAATTGCTCATGTTTTTCCCTCTAGAATTCTGGGATAGATCACTGTTAGTCACAGGTAGATGGAAGCACATTGGGCCACGTCTGCTGGTCCTGAGTCCATGTGTTCTGCTTCAGGCCGCGACCCCATCTCCTGCTCTTTATTGTTCTCCTTGTAGCCAGCCTACATACAGACAGATTACACAGGTTCTAAGACCGTTGTGTTTTAGCACTGGAATACATATATTATGGTTATGGTTTAAATCAGGTTTGGTAATGGTTAAGCAGAGTCAAATCGTAACAACAGTTACAGTCTCAAAGGGCTTAAAAAAGGGGTTTACATGTAACCTTGAAACTACCACTCCACTAGTTGAATGACAGCACCATGTGACAAAAAATTGTTAGAGGAGAGTATGCATCTTGACATTGTGATTGAGTTGTAACACATCCTGCTTAGATGTGATCACTTCCTTTCACAAGGTCACTTACCTCTGCTCTCCTGCCTTTCTCTGTATCTGGCTGTCTCGGACCTAAAGATCAAACAAGGACATTGTTTGGTAAGTGTGTGTGTTTATTTGTGTGTGTTTGTGTGTGCATGCGCCTCTGTGTCTGTTAGGTTACCTTTGATGCTCCTCCAACGGCCATAGAAGATGACAGGGATCAGAGCACATACGAGGAGAGCCAGGCTCACTGAGATGATGATGACCACCATGGTACCTGCACAGAGACATGCTCTACATCTGCTATAGGCTAGTGTAATCCTAAACTTTCCCACAGGTTCTGCTTTCATATCATTCAATGACGGACAATAAGGCATGTTGTGAATCTGGATGTGCCTGATATTAGCATATTGTTTATATTTCTTTATATTTACAATAATTTGTCTATATGCATCTGTATGATATATCTCTGAATGCGTTTGATTGTATTTATAACTATAATTGCTCCGGATGAACTGGCTGTTTCGTTGCATGGTTGACACTGCTGTCGGTGTATGAATGTGTGTATGCATGGATGAATTAGTTATTTGTACAGCACTTTATGTGGCCACAGGACAGAAAAACACAATATAAATGCAGTCCATTTACAGTTTATGATTAGGGTGAAGGTGCAGGCAGTTGCTAATAGGTGTCAGTAAACAGACCTCGTGGGAGACCCCTATGTGATAATACTTTTAGGTTTAAAGTAATCTGCCAATGGAGGTATGCATCTGAAATATGAATGCCTGTCACCTGTTTGATTTATTCACTTTTATAGGCATTCAATAAAGGTCCTTCACTCACATGGTCATACAGATAATTCCTTCTGTCAATCATTCTTACATTTTGGAAACCATATGCTATGATGATTTCCCTCTGGGGACAACGGGCAATATTTCTGGGGTTCCGGTGTAGCCGGATAATGGAAAACGATTACCCGGGACCGTTACCCTCTTCCGTGTATCAGTCATAGTTTTCAATATTTCTTTTAAGTGTTTCAGTTCCATACAACATTTGGGCTATTCTCTATGAACCGATATCAAAGCTAAGAAAAAGCTTATTTGTCGTGAGACAATAGCTCATTGGTTCCGAAATTGTTGATATCCACACGTGTTTGGTCAATACTACTTGGACTATAAACGGAAACCAGAATGCTTCCAATACCAAAATCGTGTCCCGTTGCCTACAGATTCTGCATTCATATGCAGATATCTGTTAATAGAGATTAATCATTTTTCAAATGATATTAATGAAGCAATAGGCCTACACCCAACCTGTGTTTTATTTTTATTTCAACCTTCAATAGCCTACATATAGGCTGGGATGGCATGGGAATTTCTGTTGGCGGTACTCTGCCATTTTGAGAGGAGTCAAGTTACTTTTAGAACTGAGCATAAATATAAAGTAAGTTAGGCTAATAAAATTTTTGTTTTGCCAAGTCTCGCATGATAAACGTAACAACGTCTCCCCATAATTGCAAATCCTTTCAGGATTAATTACTTAAAAACACCATTACTACTACTACAACATAATATCTTACATTTCAACACTCCTATGCTGCCAAGATGGAGGCGGTCATTGCAATGGGACGTCGTGATGTACATCCCTTATATAAAATAAAACAATTTGCGGGTAAAAATTGCTTTACCTGTGATGTGTGTCGCTGCATCCTGGTTCAACTTGTGTCCTCCATGTGGTGGTGGCGTTACCAATGTTGCCGGGGACTTGACAGTTGACAGATGGTTGTCTCGAGGCATTAGCCCAGTCACGGGTACAGGGGCCATGGTGGAAGTCAGAAGTGCGAGAGGAACAATTAAAGCTTTGAGGAGAAAAAGAAGAATAGTGAAATGAGACTCGAGAAGACTATCGCGGTGAACGCCGTGAGTTGGTTGGTTTGTTATAGTGAGAGCAATTTAGATAGAAGATAAATAGTGTAGACATCATTGGTACATGGTCAAATGTGTGTGTGCTTTACCGCAACGATTTGAAACACTATGAATCAGTCCAGCTAGTAGACCTACAATCCACTGATTATTAGCCGCACAGCCTCTCTGAAGCGGCATGGGTTGACTTCCTATAGGCCTAATTCATTGAAATGGGCAGACACTCAACAGATCCGTTATTTATCAAATAATTGTTCATTCAGATAAGGAATTTGAGAGACGTGAAGAGAGTTCCTGTACACTGAAAAATAGTTAACTTTGCCTACATTGCAGAACAAACCCAAAATACATTAAACTTACCATCCAGGACTTTGATGTGGTAGGTTTCTTGGTACATGACCTTTGAGCTTCTCGTTGATGCACAGTGATATCTCCCTGTATCTGTGTTCTCTAGCTTCATCACAGTCACAGTAAATGCACCATCCAGTCCACCGCGCTCAATAACATATCTCCCCCTCTGGAGAGTATGAATGAATGAGTATGTCTTCACTTGAGCACAAGGACTTGCAGAAGTACGATTGGCTCCCTGCTGTGTTCCATTCACCAGAACATTGGATGGAGATGTTTCCACCAACATATCCACTCACATCTCTCCCCACATGGACATCAGCAGTACACAAAGCTAGGAGAACAAATGAACAGGTTACAAAATGTGGGCCGTCGGGCAATTTCAAGGCATTATGCTTAAATAGAATCAAAGGAATTGCCATTTATATTGTTAATAGTAAAATAACACTATATATAGAACATTGGTTCTGCCTTTGTTGTGAGAATTATTGCATTGCATCCCACAGTTTGTGTAAGTGAAACAATCATGTCTGCAATCAAATCATTGTTAGTGTGTTTAATTAACTGTTAATCGGTTAACTAATAGAGTGTAGTTCAGACAACACAGTGGTGCAGTGAGTAGAATTTATCCTTACGGTTCCAGGGACCTTTGTTCAAATGCTGTTTGTTTGTTTTTATGGGTTTCTGCCAGACACACTCAGATCATCTCTAACCTCACAAGACATATTGGAGTCTCTGTACTGTCTGGAAGGTGGGTGGATTGGGTCTGTAAGGTGTGAACTGGGTTCTACCTTATGCTTTTATTCAGAAATTAGAGGAAAGCTAAGTTTAGGTACAATTAGTATTTCTCTATTTCATCATGGTTAATAAATCATTTGTATAATCGTTTTTTATTTTAATGTGAAATTACAATGGCTTTACACTAGTAAATAATAAGGTAAGTAGATAATTAAGCTACATGTAATAGTTAGTTATATGTGTATTACAATATTATTCCACATCACTTTGTAACCATAGACCGTATACAAGTTAACTGATAATAAAAGTATGCCAGTTGCCCTGCACAATAATATCACGTATTATATCACATCACATCCTTTTTGTTACTAGATTGATTTTATTAAACATCAGAGATTTTCTTTATATTGGCTACAAATAACACTTGCAGAATCAAGGCACATCCAATGGTTTCATTCTATTAATTAATTAAACTCAACACCCCTTTTGAATTAAATTAACCCCAAGGCTTAACCAAATAAAATACTGAATCATCCATTTGAAGGATTAGAATCTTTTCTTAAACATGAGAGAAATACGATTAGATATTGGCGGTTGATAGAGCATGGAGACGCCCAAACCAATCAGGGAAGAGAGGCCCTGATGGTTCAGAAATTAGCCAGGAGCGGTCTAATATCTAAATAGGCTAAGACAGAACCAGGCACAGTACACCAGAACAGATATTCTCAAAGAGCATTTCATTCACTAATGGCTAACAGATAGCAATGGCATTTCTAACAAATGACACTCTGGTGATAGCTCTTAAATCATACCTACAGCATCTTTAAGTGTAATGCATTTTCGGTCTGTTCAGAGCATTGCTTATTTTTACTAATAGTAAAACCAAAATGCAATTGTTAATGTATAATCTCCTATACTCATCTTTTCAATCATGACAATGAAATGAAATATGCCTACAGCATACAGAAATATAACCAGTGTTCACATTAGATTAAAAACATATTCAACTTACCGGACAGGGTAAATATTCCAACGCATAGGACACTCATGTTCCACGTGATGCTATTAAAGCAAATTAGGGGAAAAGGCATGACACGATTAAAAATAAGTGCTGATTAACTAGATTGCCAAAGACCCATAAAATGTGCAAATGCACAATGGGGTGCCTTTTTTTCAATGGGATTGGATAGTTAAATAACAATGTAAGAGGATGTTGTTCATCTTCTGTTAATCATCTCGGTTTTAAATCAGCCGGAAAGTCAGCTTATGACCCTCGCAAAAGTCCTGGGTTTGACTATGTCTCTATTGTGCACAAGCTTACAGCATTTAGTGTATTTGGAGAGAGAAAGATAGTGAGCCAACAAGAGATGGATAGAAAGACAGCGCACAAGAGAGAGGGAAAGAAAGAGGATGAGACAGAAATGGAGCAAGAGCTTTAGAGAGTGAGAGAGAGCCAGCGTGAGACATGTTGCCCATGCATGAACCTTAACAAACTGCCTGTTGAGTTAGATAAACAAGAGTCTGCTGACAATATCACGGGGGTTGGCAGGTCACATCCCCAAACGTCTGGAGCCAATATTTCAATGTAGCGAGCCTTGCGCCATAGACAACAGACCCACATTCTTCTCGTCGAGGTTTCACTAGAATTAACTAAATAAATGTTCCCACTGTTGGCTGGACAAAATTAATGTACTGCTCTATCACCAACAAAAAATAATTTGTCCAAATCATGTAACAAAGCCACTGGTCTCCAATAAGTAGGCCCTGCAGCAGAGTCCTTCGCCATCCACTCAAGATGGAAATGCTTTTTTATAGAATCAAAAACAAGACAAAAAAAACTAAGTTTTCCTGATTGTAGCTTATAAAGCTACATGGTGTAGAGTAACCCCTCCATACTTCATCTTAAATACAGTTTATATTATACATATTTTTTTACTTTGTAACAGAACTCTGGTTCTGTTACAATGTCTACAATGTCATTGCATAAATGTGATCTAAATATCATTACCTGCAAGAACTTTGTCAGAGGAAGCATATTGCAACTAATGTAGCAAGTGACGATAAAGGTCACAGAAACAAACACACCCACTAGTTTTGGTATTTTACATTCATGTACTCTTGTTTTAATGCTCTGACCCAATTGTAAAAAAAATACAATGTAATCTCAAGTAATACATGTGGTTATGTTTAGGCAGTTTGGAATGACAAAAATACACACAATATACTTGTTAAATCGAACTGTTGGCAGTAATGATCTCCTTTAATTATCATTGTACACATTCATGTAAACATAGAAAAGAAGTGTCGTGTTATGAAAAATAAGTTTTTCTCCGCAAGCACCAATTGACCAAGCAAGTGTAAACATCTATTCCCAAACATGTTAAGTGAAACCAAACACAGAAACTCAACTAATGGCACAATGCCCTGCAAAAAGCATTAACTAATGAATTAGCGTTAATGCCCCTTAATAAAACAAAATAAATATTACTCATTTGATTTGGATACACCCAAATAAACACATTAATTCATAAAACTAGGAATACCCCAATATATTATAACCCCAATATATTATATATTTTTATATTTGATAAAAAAATAATAAAGTTTCTCTCAAATGCTGTGCTGAAGACTGTAGAGCAAACTGCACTGACTTTACAGTTCTTGGGGAAATTACATCTGACCTTCTATTGTCCATTGTCTAATGCCAGGGTCCATATGGGCTACCTTGTGATCTTTAGCGAAGGAATTTTTCATGGGAGCCTGGAGCAAGACATTTAAACGCTAATTTAAAAGTCTTAAAAATCCTTCTGGAATGGGGCTGGACTTTAAGATGGTGGAAGCACTTGGGAAATCGTCCCTCGTGCGCTGGCACTGAGACTTTCCGGAAATTTCACCTCAAACTCCACCACTAGGTCTCCCCGGCGACTGGGAGATTTAGCAAGAGGTAGCCCCTCTCCGGTGATCCGTCGCTTCATCCCGGGGTGGACTATGTCGCTGGTTGTCAGGGTTACTGTCCTGCCGTCCAATGTAGGTGCACTCACAGTGCAGCCGCACATGGCCTGGTGGGGAGAGAAGAGAGACAGAATAAAGCAGAGTTCTATGCCCAGCAATTACAATGTGTAGACACATGCTGTTTTTATATATTTATGTACAATCAATTTAAAGTTTTGTGGTACAAACATACTTCTCTAAGGGAGACTTTGGCGGGGTAAATGATATCAGCGCCGTCTCGCCGGAACACCGGGTGGGGCTTGTCCTTCAAAACAAAAACAACATCCGCCGGTATGTTGGTGGGCGTCTCATCGCCCTCCTTGGGAAAGGTGATCTTCGTCCCCTCCTTCCATCCCTTCTTTATCTCCACCTCCAGGATCTTGTCCTCTGTTCTCCAAGTCCGCCTGTCAGGGTTCAGCCGCTGGTGGGATATCTTCATCTTCTTGATGCATCCAGAGAACACTTCTTCCAAGGTAACTTGGAGGTCATGCACTACAGGGGGGTCCTGATGTTTGGTCAAACTAGTGCCACCTCCCATCCCCCCCATCCCACTGCTAAAGGAGCGAGGGAGACCTCCCAGCCCACTGCCAGCCATCCCAAAACAGGCAAAAGGGTCATCTGGGTTCATTTCCTCATGAAAGCCCCCATTGCGGCTGCCAAATAACTGGTCAAATGGGTTACGTCCACCAAAGAATTCTGCAAAGACTGCATGTGGGTCACCCTGGAAAGTGTAGTTGAAGGTACCAGGACCCGTCCCGGTCGGGCCTCCTCCCCCCTTTAGACCTAGAAAGGAAGGGAGCGGGACAGTGAGATACAAGTATGCCAGCTATCTGTGTTTTATCGTGTCTACTTCATTCCATTTCCTCTCTAAATGGTTCATTTACGGAAGACGATTCATATCAAATGTGTATTTGTTTTGAATATAGTAAAGACAATGTGTAACAGTTTTGTAATGCGTGGTTCAATTCACAAATGTTGATTGAGCAGACCTAAAGTACTAGATTACAGCTGAGTAATGCAGCCTATAGTGAACAACCCTTGCTAATGGTGTGGCTTATTTATTTGCTTGACTTGAGTGCCTTTGATCGGGTGGCGAACTTTTCACAGTTGTACGGAACTCTGAGTCTGCAGTTTCGTCCAATCTCGGTTAGTGTAATGACTTTTGAGAAAAATGCTTTCTTAAAATTGGTTAGGATATCATGGTGGGAGTTCTTCGGCACGAGCTCCATGAAGTGCGTCCACTCCAATGGTAATGTGATTGACACCAAAAATAGCATTCGTTTCCTGTTGCCCTTCCATCATAATGTATGCAGGCTGTCATAGCCTAAAATTATCTTTGCGATAATTCTAAAACGATGGCCCACGCCAGATCCCGGATCTTTCACACAAACACGTTTTCTGTTTAGTTGGTTGCATAGGCTTAACAGCACCCGGTGGCCCATATTGACACGAATCGGCCCGCCTTGCCTCACTGTGACACGGGGACCCTTGTCAAACCACAAACGGACTACGGTTGATCACTTCCAATTGAACGTTCCAACGTCTGATTCTGAGACACAGGTTTTTGTTTACGTAAAAAAAAAAAACATCAACACTATAGTAGCTTTACATTTTCTAAAGAAGAACCCTACTTGACTCGTCATTTCGACCTGCCTTGAATGAAAACTTAACCTACCTTCTTCACCAAAACGATCATAGATGTCTTTTTTCTTGGGGTCACTCAAAATGTCGTACGCCTCTGCTATTTCTTTAAATTTATCCTCGGCACCTGGGGACTTGTTCTTGTCGGGATGATACCGAAGAGCTTGCTTACGATAAGCCTTCCTTATGTCGTCTTCTGTGGCACTTTTCGTGATACCGAGAACGTCGTAGTAATCTTTGCCCATTTCGACTGCCGAGTGGTGTTGGTGGAAGCAGAAGCAGTTGAAACAAGTTGAAAAGTCGAACCAGTAATAGCACGAATTAAATCAGACCAGTTAAAAGTCCCACTAATCCTAACACATAGGCACAGCTATCCGGGTGTCACTGTGAATGGCAATGTCTACCACCCAGGGACGTTATTTTGTACCCAGAAACACAGAAAGCTCGAGAACGTTCTACAATCATCCCAAGCCGCCTCGATTCTCTCAGGCTATGTTGAGATACCTCTGAAATTCAACACACCCATACCGGACGATTCCACAGGTGGGCGGAGCATTGTTGGCACAACAATGCTCCGCCCACCGTCTATCGTGCATAGACTGATTATTATACGGGGGTTTCGGAATAACTATCTGGTAGCGTAATGGACGTGTCTTTGTGTCTGGACACACATGTCTAGGTCAACCACTTCCACGCCCCCATACAGCGACGCAGGCAACCGCTCGTCCTGTAGACTTGTTTGATTGCACATTTGAAGTCAAGCTTTTGGGTAGTGAACGTGTTTACTTTAGACAACGTCCCAATTGTTTAAAATCTTCGACATATTTTCCAAACGAGAAGTAGGCCTAGCCGTGTTAATGACGTGGTAAACCAGAGTGAGGATCACATTAAAGCCATGGTGTCCAAAATAGAACACGCACGTAGGCTACACGGAAGTTAATTAGATCCCGGACAATATGGAACAGCAATTGAGACAATATTCAGTAATTAATTAATACATACACAAATTAATAATAGAAACTTACATAAATAAATACAACACGTTTAAGTTTTGAAATCCTCACGTATTTAATTAATTTCCTATCTGCAGATATTGTTACCACACTATAATACGGTGACACTGACAGGGTCACATCACCACAGTACTTTAAGCTGACCACCATGCAGCCGACCTCCTTCCCAGACGTTCTCGTCTCGCCCATCCTATTGGATGTAACCGTCTGAATGGGCGTATATAGTCGACGACGGACCGTGTTGATTGGCTGGAGACTGCAGTAGTAAACGCCCTTCGACCCGCATCATCTTCCCTCGATTGGAGAGTGCATTTGTCATACAAGTGGGATAAAGGAAGAGGTTGCAAACTACCAAGATGAAGCACTACGAGGTAAGTAGTGTATTTGAAATTCGAAACCGTCAATGGGCGTTATTATTTCCAGTTTGATTGATAAATAATGACATTGCAAAGCACAATACGAATATTGCGTGAATATGTAGGAGAAATCAGCAACATCGGAAATATGATCCCATGCTTGTTACCTCCTATTCAATGTAATGGGTGTGTGGCCTCATGATGTAATGTAAATCTGTTTAGAAGGTAGATATGAGCACCATATTGTGATCAGAAATCATGCAGGTATTGCATTGCCTAATATAACGACATTAGCTTTGCAAGATTAAAAGACGGCGCTCCATTTGGTTGGGAACAATGCGCCGCCCCTGGTGAGAATGTACCATAGGCCCTAGCTGTTATGCCGTTGCTCAACACACTGCAGGTCAACAGTCGAGGGTTCGCACTCTGAGCAGGAGCAATTGGCACATTTAATTGACTAGGTTGAGGCTGTGTAGACTTAAAACAATGATTTTCGAGTCAGTTAATGATGAAAGTAGACCCCGAAAACGGTGCTGAACACCCATACGTGAAACCTACCTGGCAGGATTTCTAGCCATACAGGAACTGCTCTAACCAGACTTTCAAATACACATGTGGGAGGGATGTAGGCCTATGTGTCGAGAGACTATTACAATTTTTTGTATTAAACAAGCATACGTGAACATGTCACCACAACTGTGACCTGGTGATTTGGGACCTTTTTTCAATGACTTGTAACATAAATCATTTGAAATTAAAATGCGCGTCAAGTGCCACGCCTACATGTACACCAGATGACGCCAGAGAATCATGTTTGCAGTGCCTCCTGTATAGCTTTTTAAATCTGGATACAGATTAGCTTCTTTCTTTTTTTACGTTGGTGCAACAGCAATGTATACATTATGTAAAGTATCTTTAAACAAATAAATTAAGTTGAAAGAATTGTACTTCATGGTTGTAGAAATTCATATAAAAACTTAACTTTTGGGCCTAGATACTTTTGGCACACTGCGCATAGATAAAGAAAAGATAACGAGGAAGGTGATTGACGTGTTTGGATAGGGCTATTTAATCTTTGATTGACAGTGTATATGACAACGCCATACCTTGAAGTTAGGTAGAGGAGGGGGGTTCTGTGGAGAAGCGGTCTGTTATGCAGCTCTGGCGGTAGTTGTTTATATTTAGCAGGCAAGAGGAGAAGAGTGTGTCACTGTATGGTGTTGGAGAAGTGTCTTCAGGCGTCTTTGTGTGTGTGTGTGTGTGTGTGTGTGTGTGTGTGTGTCTTTGTATTCGGTGTGTAGAGAGCTCATACTTTAAAACATATAACCAGGCTAAGCTGATTTCCACATTCCCTCCCCCCCCCACCCATTTTGTTAAATAAACAGGTTCCTTGAGGAAGGGGTTGCTCCTTCATGGAAGCACGAGCACGTTTCTACCTCAGGAGTCGGTTGCCAGTTAAAAAAAGCGCCATAAGGAATGAGAGGGTGGGTGGGTGAGAGAGGGAGAGAGAGAATGACAGTTATTTCCACAGCTGAATGCAGTGTGTCAGTGGTGCTTTCTGGTAGGATCCAAGCTAGACGGAGGAGAGTAACAGTGCGAGGAAAGCCCATCGGGGAAGCTCACACAGGACTGGGTTATAGCCGAGGAGGAGGGTAGACATGGACTCCCTAGCGCTAGAGGCCACCAGCCCCAAAAAAGCAGCCAACAGTCCAGCAGTGGCCCCGTTGATGGGCCCCGTGGCACCTGCCAAGCGTAAGCCTGCGAAGAAAGCTAAAAAAGCTGTTGTTTTCTTTGAGGTGGAGATACTGGACGCCAAGACCAAGGGGAAGCTCTGCTTCCTGGACAAGGTAAGAATAAGACTTTTATAACCAATGTCGTTTTCTAAGCGTTGCAAGCTTTTGTTGTCTTTGGGTGGACTACCCTCAGCTGTCGTGAATGTAGGTTGTCCCCTACTGTTCTCTGCTCCTGCGTATGTGTGGCACGGGGCCCGGCCTGTGTACTCTAAACGCAACAGGTGCAGGTTGGCTGGCCCTACTGGTCTTTGCTCTCTATGGGAGTGACTTTTAGTGAGTGGAACATGTTGAACGAACACACACACACATTGCTGCAGCAGTAGGTCAGCAATAGGCTTCAGGTAAAAAAAATAGAATTCATGTGTCGTTAGACTTTTAGTGTGATAAAGTTAGTCAGGCAAGTTTACAATGTACAATTTGTGTGACATGTTGTGATGGTGTGGCTGGCAGTCTGACTTGGTTGCCAGGCTGGGTTACAGCGGTGTTAGTCTTACCAGAAGCCCTCCTCGGGACGCCAAGGTATCAGGTCCCAACCTTGCTGGATTAGCATGGCTTTCTGGCCTGTTAACGACTAGGCTGAGGCTAATCATCCATCTTAACACCTGGTGAGAGCCACTATTGCCGTGGTGACAGATCCAGAGATAGATATGGGAGACTCCTTGGGGGGTGGAGGGGGGTGGCTTTACTACACCCATACCTTCATGTGAGGTTAGAGTTCAAACTAGAAAGAGAATAAAGTAACGTTTGGTTAGGTCCTTTTTTCTTCTTCTGGAAAACCGTGTGATCCGTGTTAATCAGCCATTCCAGCCTCAAGATTCCATTTCACTAACATTCAAATAAATATAATCTGGTCAGAAGTGGTGACTTTCCCTAATTCCGATCAGGATTAGTAGAGGAAGTACCTTTTTCACATTCTTGCATGCATACAGCTCTGAAGGAGATACATTACATCATTGGCATATTCAAGGTAAATTTCAACTATTTTCGTTGTGTTCATGTAATCTATGAATTTAAATGTATTAATCCATGCCTCTTTTTGAATATATTTCTGCAATGTTGGAAGAATAGCAGAGAAAATGCTACTGACGGCTGTCACCACTGGACCCGCCTTTTTCATGTGGTCAGGGGTCACTCAGACACATGTTGACACCCCACAGGGGACGTGGCAACTATTATCATGTCAACACACACAACACACGCCTTGGTGATGTTGATATTTTTTAATAAACGGTTTCCCTCGAAGCATAAACTCTTCTAAGAATGATGTTTGGGAATTTAAGTGATCTGCAGAAAAAATACGCTTAGAACATCTACTATGGCACACAATGAACAGCACACATTCTGAACAGTGGACGGCATTGGATAAAAGCGTCTGCAAACAACGTAATACATGGCGAGAGGAAGCTGCTGCAGTGGTGCTGGATTCTGCTCGCCCGTCATACGCGCGTGACTGTTTGCGGATGCACAGTACTCTATAACTGTCAAGAGTGTTTGGATTTCTTTGCACTTACCAGCTGTTTGTTGCACTTTACCCCCCCCCCCCCCCCCAGGGCCTCTATATTTACCACTAGTCACATACAGGAAAGGAAAGCCGAGACATCATATATTCCTCTTGTCATTGTTATGTTATGCACAGGTTGAGCCAAATGCCACCATCGGGGAGATTAAGTCCATGTTCCACAAGAGCCGTGAGTTTAATTTCTCCACATACCTCCACATATCTTATTTCTCCCAGACACATGACCTCATATGAAAGATTGGGGGGGGGGGGGGGAGGAAACTGGCTCAGTCAACATGGAAAATCAACTGATTCATGCTCCCTGTTTCTGCCCCCCCCCCCCCCCCAACCCGCCTCTCTCCTTTCATCTGTTGCCCTTTTATAGATCCACAGTGGTACCCAGCCAGGCAGTCCATCCGCCTTGACTCCAGTAGGATAGCTCAACATTTTACATTTTAATGTTTAAATGTAACCAGTGGATCCAGTATTGCTCATTTGTGTGTTTGGTGTGTTGTGTGTGCGTGTCTAGAGGGGAAATCTCTGAAGGATGAGGATGTTCTTCAGCAACTCCCTGTGGGAACGACTGCAACCTTCTACTTCAGGGATCTTGGAGCTCAGATCAGCTGGGTCACAGTGAGTATGAGCAGAACTGGCCCACTTTGAAGATTGCACCCAGAGAGAGAGATGCATCAGCAATGTTCGATTTTTGTATGTTTTTGTTTTGTCACCAAATAATCAAAATCTCTATTCATAAGATCTGTTCAGTGTGTATGTCACAACATTTGAACTTGGATTTTGAAAGTTCAATGGTATTGCATATGTCTCATCCAATGAGCTTTGATGCCTTCAAGCATTTTACCTTTTACCTTACATTTTGCCATGATGAAGTCCAGTAGGATGGGAGTAGGATGCTTATTGTAGTGCAGTGTTGGCTAATTTAATTTATACTTATTGGGTGATCACAAAAACACCCCTTTTAAGTTTTGCTATTGGTAATGTGAAGATGAAGCACACATTTTTCATCATGATGTCTTGCATGCATACTTCTGGTTAGTCATAATAACAAGCTTTGGCTGGTGTTTAGAAAGCGATTTGATTTATTTCCGTGCACCCTTCTAGAGGAGAGATGCGTTATTTTACAAAAGAGACACGGAAGGAGTCAGGGGAGACTATTAATGGTGGAGTGAAGAATTGGACACTGGTGTGTGCTTTGGTTCTTCCAAGTGGAAATGACAAAACACAAATGTGATGGGGTTCTAAGAACACTACAGTTCCACTAAATCCTTCCATTCTGCCTCCCCACCCCCGCTCCCTCCCCAAGGTGTTCCTCACGGAGTACGCTGGCCCACTGCTCCTCTATCTGATGTTTTATTTCCGGGTTCCCTTCATCTATGCACCCAAACATGACTTCACCACCAGTAAACACTGGGTCGTACAGTGAGTGGCATCAGGACGTGCACAATTACTTTGATCTAAGAGACATTTTCAAATATACTCTCCATTTGGTTTCCCAAGTCCTACATTAAATTTTTTATTATTATGCCAAGGACAGTCCTTAAAAATAATAGCTAAACTTAGTACTTTTTACTTCACATTTTAATTTACAATTGCAGCCGTTGCTCAAGCTGTAGTTGAGCTTAAGCTGTAAGCTACATATTTTTTCTAGTCAACACAAACCTTTTTTGTATTCCAAAAAACTAAACCGAAGTAATTAGAAGGCCTTCCCTAGTCTAAGTCCAGTGAAATGAGGAGAAGCAACGTGTGTGTGTGTGTGTGTGTGTGTGTTGCAGCCTTGCCTGCATGTGTCACTCATTCCACTACATGAAGAGGCTGCTGGAGACGCTGTTCGTCCATCGTTTCTCTCACGGCACCATGCCACTGCGCAACATCTTTAAGGTGAGACCAACCAACGTACAATACGAACGTGTAGTGTCTTTCCCCCCAAACTCAACAGCCATGTGTGTCATGTTGATAAAATGACGGAAACTTAAAAAAAAGCCATGAACTGCAAGCATTATGTTCACCGTATTTTCACTTTGTTGTAGAACTGCACCTACTACTGGGGCTTCGCTGCCTGGATGGCGTATTACATAAACCACCCTCTGTACACACCACCCAGTGAGTTTACGCATGTAGAAACACATTCAAATGGCAGTTGCACGTTGTGTGTTGTAGTTTTTGTTGCATCTGACTGAAAACCAATTGTATGCCATTGCAGTATATGGGGAGCAGCAAATCCGGCTAGCCCTCGTCATGTTCCTGGTAAAAAAACAAACAAATACTTTTTACATTTCGTTATTCATTTTTTTCCCTATCATTTCTTGTTTACTTGGTCCAGCAAATGGCATTAATGATGTTCCAATGAATACAATTCCTAATTTCTGGGACAGTTCTGAACACCAAAACTATTGAAATACCTGCTATTGCAAATAGTTTGTATTCCATGTATAATGAGAGACGGTAAATATGATTCCTTCTTAGTTCTGTCAGATCGGTAATTTCTCCATCCACATCGCTCTCCGGAACCTTCGCCCACCAGGTACAGACAAATGTGCTGTGGATGTACAAGTGATTTTAGTCATTCTCTTTGTCAAAGCTTTCTGAAGATGAATTCCTTGTGTCTGGTCCCCCCCCTTCCCCCCCGCCCAGGCTCTAAAACCAGGAAGATTCCTTACCCGACGAAGAACCCCTTCACATGGATCTTCCTCCTTGTATCCTGCCCCAACTACACCTATGAGGTACCTCTTACAGAACACATGCTTGTGCTATTGATGGTTTTTGGCATGGGTCTATAGCCTGGCTAGCCAAGCATGCAACACAAACATTTCATGTTGCGTTTAAGCTACTTGAAAAGAAAAATGGACCAATCTTTGGGGTTTTGTGTATTATATTGAGTTTGGGGGGCTTGTGTCACTGCATTTGTTTCAGTGAGATACTATAAAAGGTACATGCATATACGTCGTACAAACATAGATACATGAAATTACCTCCGTATCGCAACACAGTAAGTGCAATTTATTTCAATGGTGAAGATGTGAATAATTTAATGTCCATGTCTCTAATACATTTGAAAAATATGCATGCCAATGTTATTTGTTGGATGAGTTATGTCTACTTGTATTTATAACTTATTTTGAGGTTAAGGAATTATTACAAAGTGTCACTGCATCCAGCTACAAAAGGATGGAACCTACTTTGGTTCCTGCTTGGGCCCTATTTGGGTTCATCTGTTGCCCTCTGGTGGTAAACGTTTGCCAGTAAAATGTCCTCTCGGCTTCTCCCTCTGCAGCTTGGCTCATGGCTGGGCTTCACATTGATGACACAGTGTCTGCCAGTGGCCTTCTTCACCGTGGTTGGCTTCTTCCAGATGACTGTGTGGGCTAAAGGAAAGCACCGCAGCTACCTAAAAGAATTCCGCGACTACCCATCTCTCCGCTCTCCCATCCTGCCCTTTGTTCTGTAGACCATTACATAGCCCCCACCCCCAACCATCTCCTCCCCCTTTTTTATTAAAGCAAAGTACATGTTTCAGTAAAATTCCCTTTGCTTTTGGGATTTCTGTTAACTTTTCCTTTCCACCAAAGAAAACCCAACTGAAGCATATTAACTCTTCCGAATTTCAGCCCTACCTTCTTTCTAGTTCTTTCCAGTTTCTAATCTTTCCTTTTTGTCTCTGCTTTTAGACACCTTATTAAATCAGGTTGGTTATTGGTACTTGGTCTGAGTTTAACTGGGGTCAACTGATACCAATACTTTTTTGGGAATCTTATTAAACTATTGACAGAAATGTATTAAAACCATTTGTTTTAATTAAGCTTAAGTCATTAAGCTTAAACATTTGGAATATTACAGAACCTTACATTCGTCCTGTTTTAGTATTCCTGATACTTAAAATATCAGCTTCATGCTTGTCATTTGGTTTTGTTTGTCATGGTTTAATTTATTAAAAAAGCTTTCGCAAAATGTTACCCTTCTTTGTTGCCCTTCAAGACAATTAAACTGCCAATTGAATACCAAACATAATTTCACCACTTCTATTACATTCTTCAAATCCGGTGCAGATATTGACCATATGATAATTTTGGCATGTTGTGTTCTGATCCCGCCTACTTGATTGTCCAACTATCTTTGATCAAGAAACCAACTAACCACTACTTAAATGTGCGCATGAATGAAACTTTTCATTTGCTTGAATTCAGTTATATGGCAAAAAGCCATTTGCTTATATCATAATACTGTAATTGTAAGGTATTGTGACCATTTGTCATTAACTCAGTTATTAGTCAACCTTTTGTGATTCAAGTACATCCTACTATACTGGACCAAATAAAGATGAATTGAGACTTGGTTCAGCTGAAATATGGCTGTTTATTGTGGTCAGAAGCAGGTATATACACAGAAAATCAAGGGTTAGTTGTGATCCTAATCACGCAGCCTCAGCTTGGCCCTCGATCCTCTTCTTCCTCAGCTGGAGTCTCCGCTCTCTCTCGTATTCCTTCATACGCATGACATAGCTATATGGGGCGGGGGGAATTAATGTAAGCATACAAGTTAAGTTAGATTTCTCTAGGCTAGGCCACAGTTAAGACACTGTATGGAACTATTAGTTGCATTTGTGCTTATATTTCACTTCATGCATGTCCCCATGAGTCACGTCATCTCTGGCCAGTGTGTTAACTTCCACCATACAATACTCAATTAGAAGTTCAAATATTGTCCAACTAATAGGGGCCTGAGTGTGCCTCAGTTTTTTTTTTTTTTTTTATGCTACAAATCTTTCTATACATGTTCCATTTAATTTGGCTACACTTTGAATTAATCAATTTAAGATCATAGGGTGAGGATTCATATGCCATGTATGTTTTATTGTCTTCATCAAAATAAATAACTGAAAAGGTTGACGTTCAGAATTGCTTTTTCATGTCAACTGATAACTTCCCTGTTTTTCTTTTTACAAATCATCCTTGAAACAGAAAATGTTTTCAGGCAAATCCTTGAATATTGCCCAGCTGTATATTTATATGCATTCAGCTTGATACTGTGGAATGTATTTAGTATAATACAAAATATTTACTGTATTAAAAATATCATGGGGTGATACTAGAACATGTCACTTCGACCCAAACTTTTCCAATCTCACTTACTCCTGGTGCTCGCAGTAGTCCCAATCATGTTTTTCGTGGCTGCAAGCGAGCAAGTTGGGCCAGTTATCCCTCTTGCACTTCATGACTTTGAGGAGATAGTGTGCACAGTAGTCCCTCTGCTCCAACGGTAGACGCGCCAAGTTCATTTGTTCCTGGGTCGCTACCATCTCTGGTGAAGTGGTACAACATGACATGATTTTCCACACAAACGGGTGCATATATGATGAGTGCTTTTAAACGAATTGTTTGATAGTTAATAGTACATGTTTTGGGACATTTAAGGATGGGTGACTACATTCCAAGAAGACGCTGTTAGCAACAGGGTTTTAGCAATGGATGCATTACATTAATGAGACTAGCTCGTTGATGCTTTCGCAAACAAATTGGCTATGTTTGATAGTGAAGCCATTTTCAAACAGTAGACAGACCAGATATGACAGATATTAGCATTAAAACAAAACACTGACCTCTTTCCTTTCTTTCGGGAAAGCCATAAAGGGGATCGAAGTCGTATTTCTTTGCTGGGTCTGGCTCGGTATCCCTTTCGGTGATATACCGTCTCGAAAGGTGAGTTCCCATGTTTTAGTGTCTTGGCAGTGCAGAGCACCAAAACAAATAACGTAGGAGTCAGCTTCTACCCTGTGGATATATATATTTATACTGTTATACTGCCGTCTGCCATTCGGTCACCTCCAGAAACTGCCTGAAGGTACTTCCGCCCTGGAACGGAAATAAACAACAGATCGTTCCTAAGTGAAACAGCAGCGCAAATCAGTTCCGTTGACGGTCATGCCGATAGAGTCCTGCCAGTCACTAGGCTACACCTACACCGAATAAAAAAGTACAAGAGGTAACAAACAAATGTATGCAGCGAATATAAATGTATATACATTTCCCAATAAACACATAACGATATATAATACGTAAGTATAATACTTGGAGAAGGACTACTTGAATGGTAAATATAGTCGTTGCCTCGGATAGCGTACTCATTATTAGCCTATCATGTCAATATGTGCATTTGTGTTAGATGAAGTTGTATATTTCTGAGCTTCACATACACCCTTTAGGGAGTGAGAGGCATGGTTTATATTTTTTTTATTAGAAACATTGTTTATACATTGTTTATACCAGATAACAAGCAAAAAAAGACAACATGAGGTATCCCCATGGACACTGAAAACATACATGTTCTCTTCTCACATTACACAATGTGACTGAATAGACCAGGGGCCTCCCAGCTTTTAGAAGAAAAAAAGAAAAGAAACGGGAGGCCCCTAGTTGCTCAGCATGGGGATTGCAAATGTTTTCCTATACAGTAGACTAGAGCATTGAAACCAAACCTAGCGTTAGTGCTACACTGGGCATGGCAGAAGAGCTACGATTTTTCACCTTGCTGCTGCACGTAATGTTTCAATTTTGACCCCAGTTTACGCCTCTCAAAGCAGGTTAAATCAGATTACAGGTTTGTTTGACGTTCTAAAAACAATGGAATCTTAACAAACATTCCAATCCTCCAAACATGGAGAAAGGTGAGATCCAAACTGTTGGTCATATAATGGGTACAAACAAGGCTTGTGGATTGCGATTAATGCTGCTGTAACTAAGATTCCAGAGTTGTAAAGAGAGAGCGTTCGAGAGCAAGATTTTTGACAAGAAGTGACAGAAGGCTACCACATTTTGGTTTCTACGGTTTCTCTCCAGATAAACAATTCACACACAACTTCATGTAATGTTCAGCTTGTCGTTATATGTTATCTCAGTGGACTTAAGATATGCTGTATTTAAGCAGTAGTAGGCCAAATATGTCAAATCATATCTGGACAGTTGGAAGAAACATACTTAACAATTTAAGGGTGTAGGCCTACATTTAACTCTACAGTATCCATCTACAAAAATTACTAATATGTGACATTTGGCCTGTATAAAGCTAGTTACCTCTACATAACCGCATACCTGCAGAGATTATTACCAACAATGTTTTTAAGGTGTCATGGAATATGTATTGCAATACTACATGTTGTAGTAAAATCCAATGGTGTTGCTACTAGTCCAATATATACACACATATATATACATATACACACACGGTTGATTTCCTCACAGTACACTGGTAATTATACATATATAACAGTACCTTTTTAAATAAAAACGTGTATAAAATATGTCTAGAAACAGTAAAGTGCTCAATCAGACATTGCCAGGGTTACCAGTATGATTTTGACAATAAATGTATGTGATGATTTTAAGTGAAGTGTATATTTGAGATATTCTGAATCTTTTGAATGTGTGATTTATGTCACATGGTAAGAACTTAAGCTTAAGGCTAAGACTCAAGTTGTACACCTCTCGGTGCTTCTCAGTCCTTTGTGGTCAGCAGTCATCATCTTCAAAATGTGTTTTTTGCAAAGCTTTCACATGACGCTCATAGATCTTGACTGCTGGGCCGAGCCTGATCGACAGTCCAGTCAGAACATCATTACGCTGCATCAGCAGAAGGGATCTACCATCAATTTCCTATTGGAGAGTGAGAGATGTTGAGATGAATCAAAATAAAATATTCTCCATCATAGTATTCTGTTGTTTGTTGCCGTCCTGTGGTTGTTTGAGGTGTTACAGTCCTACCTGAGCCTTGAAGGCAACTGCCTGTTCAGGAAACCCGACTGCTGCAAAATAATTGGCCACGTCGGACACGGTCCAGTCCACAGGACTCACGCCAACCCCCTTTGACTTCAACTGACTAAATGCAAGGGAGGTAATATTGATTAGTCCATCATCAACACACGCCCGTCCTTTCATTCCAGCACTGTTCTCTCTCCTTCCCTATCTTTTATAACTGAAAGCGGTACTCACACTCTGTCATTGAATCCTCCATTCATCCCTTGTTCCTCTGACACATCCGGGTGCATGCCCGCTTCTCCCCTGCACACTACATCTCCAAGGAAACAAAAGCAACTTCTTTAAACACATTTAAATAGTTGTTGCTCCACAAATTGCAATGGCTGCCTAGTCAGCATCTACTGATAGGTGAATAAGGCCTATTGCAGATATGTTATTCTCTTGTTAGCTGAACACATAGAGCAGGGCCACAGGTGTAATTGCAGTCTCGCACACACACTCACAGTGGATTCAATTCATATAGAAACTCAATGGAAAGCAGAACTTACTGTTTAAGATGGGGGAAGCATGGCACTGCATCTCAACCTGATCTAGGCAGGGGATAGGAGGAGGAGGAGACAGATCCTGACAATTGATAAGATATGCATTTTGATGTATGTTAAATCAGGACCATGCAAGCAATCTGTCACAGTGATGCCATCATACATTCTGCACCGATTGGCAAATTCAGAATACAATTCTCATGAGAAAAATATGTAGTTTCAAATTGGATAACCCAGAAAGTCCCCAAAAATGCCCAAATGTTTCGACCTCGCTCTCTGCGGGTGCTCACAGAAATCCGCTCCCTCGCACCACCTAGTGGCCAGCTCAGGAGCCGCCACTGCTTGCTTCCAGTTATTGTATTTAATTAACAGTACCACCAGCTAATTAAACAGATCGGAGTTTTTAGATGTATGTTAAATGCAAATCAAAGGAATACAAGGAATACACTCTCTTGCATAAATAATAATAATTAGTATTATTTATTTCAAATAATAATAGTTATATCTGTTATATAAACTGCATTTGCAAGAAGTTATTGACCAAGTGTACACCATGTAATTCAGTTGAAATAGTACACACACACTTACATGTGCATCTCTTTGTAGCGTCTTGGTTGTGGCACTGCTGTCCCCTGACTGGGTGCTCGTAGTGTGTGAGGGCAAGCCGTCGCCGGCAGGAAGTGATCTCGTCCTGGGCAGAGAATCTTGCACCGACACACCTAAGCATGGGATGATGAGGATGAGGATGGCATCAACATTAGCACTACTAGCATCAGAAGTCACATATATAGTACAATTAGGCAATAATGTAATCAACCATACCACAATACTGCTGCAGATGTTGGGGGCTTTCTGATGGTGTCTGGATCTCAGCATCATCTTCTAGGCCTGGTTTGGTTATCACTTCTTCCTCCTTCTCTGCACTTTGGAGATCGTCTTGCTCCTCCTCACCCTCTTCCTCCTCCTCTCCACAACCTGCCTCCACTGTTTCCTTCTCCTGGTAAGGAACGGATGGGATGTTGCTATATAAGATTGTACATCATATTAAATGGTGTGACCTTCTGCATTTTAGATGATCCAACCATGCTGGGCCTGTAATGCACTATTCTAATATAATCTTATCCTACAATAATCAGTAGTTCACGGTCTACCTCCAAAGGAAGACGGTGGGGGCACGAGCGAGTAGAATGCTAATTTAATTACACACGTCTAATGCCCAATATAGATTAGTGAACACACACACAGAGAGAGAGAGAGAGAGAGAGAGAGAGAGAGAGAGAGAGAGAGAGAGAGAGAGAGAGAGAGAGAGAGAGAGAGAGAGAGAGAGAGAGAGAGAGAGAGAGAGAGAGAGACGCGCGCGCGCTCAGGACATGGCAGGAACGATCTCGAGTTATTTTGTCGATTACCGGCAAGAGCACATCCTAAGACAATATTCGTAATAACCTATGTTTTGTAGCAATCAACCCACCGCCTCTTCTGTTATTAAGACCAGCCAGACTCTATTGTCGTGCGCGCTCTGCTGTACGGGTCTTTTTTAGAGCGAACCGATTACCGATCTCGCCCCTTACCTCGCACCTTTTGTAGACTGCAGAAGAAGAAAAAAACTGTCGTTAATAAATAATACATCTAAATAAACCAATATACATCCAATCAGACCAATGGTTAATAGATTCGCTAATGATGTAAATATATTAAACTTCGTATTTCTCCGCATCAGGCCACAATGCGATAACATGGAAACAAAAAGAAGGGCGAGCAGAGCGCGTCCCGCAGGTGCGGTTGGGTGATTGTTAATTCGCCAGAAAGCCGACAGACAACGCAGTTCGGCCCACTGTGCGGGCTTTGGACGTGCTGTAAATGTTAAGCTGGCCTCACCGTCTCCACAATGTTCCTGCCCTGCGCTACGCCATCGAGAAGTCGGTCTGTGGTCATATTCTTCGAAATTGGCTCTTCTGCCGCCACCACCATCAACCCCCTCAACGGAAGAGTAATGTTCCCGCAGCGGGTCCTGCGCAGCCGGCCTCTCGCTATCTCCCTCTCGAGGACCCCTTTGACTTTGCCTCTGGTAAACTTCTCCTCAGAGAGCCGCTCTTGGCCGCTCAGATAGCCCAGAATCTCTCTTAGTCCGAGCGGCTTTATCTGGCCTCTTGGTGCAGAGCACGCTCGCAGGTTTCTCTCAGAAAGGCTGCGAACAGATGATACCAATCTGTCACCCAGGTCCGACTTGCGGACTGGAGGCTTGAGGGCTACTGGCGATTTCTGCTTTTCAATTGAAGTGGCGTCGTGGGCAGTGGCACGCACGTCCACGGGGCAAGTTTCATTCTTCGTGTCCGCAGCTTCGCCACTGCCCACCTTGGCACTGCACAAGCCCCGCTCTTTTCGATTTACATTTGGTGGGATTTTTGTGTCGGTATCAAAACCTCTTGCGTTAATTCCGTGATCATGGCTAGGCGAAAGGCAGCCAGCCCTTAAGTGTTGTCCTAATCCCGGGTCTTTCGATGCACTTGCGTTCTCCCGTTGACAGCCGCTCCCGACAGCGCAGCCCGTTGTTGCGCCACAGCTGAGGCAAACGATCCCGCTACGGGGACTGGAAGACTGCCTGTTTGTATTTTCAGTGGTGCTTGTTGAGGTTTGGGGTTGTTGGTCCAGGCTGGGTTCCGAGTCCTCCTCCTGGTCGGTGAAGCTGTGAGCACTATCGCCGTTATTTAAAATGTTGTGGTTGGTCCTCTCCCTCGATTCCTCAGCGCTAGTGCTACAGGCAGGCGCAAACTCTATCTTTTTTCTGCTTTTTCTCTGCACCTTCGCTGCGTTTCGATAGGAAATTGATCCCTTGTAGCTAACTTTGAGCACAGTCTGTTGTTGAATCAGTTTTTCCAGTTCTGTCCTGGTTCGGTCTGGGTCTGACCCATGTCGCCTTCGGACCATTCGACATATCCTTTCCAGGTCCGGGCGTGCTTTTCTTGAGCGCAGAGAATCGATTGTTTCAAGGATCCATTCTCGGTACTTGGGTTCAGACATTTTTTATTTTTTTATTCGATTTGTACAGAAGATATTGGGTGTTGTTTCAAGACAAATGTTCCCTGGGAGTGCCGAGCTGCGGTGCGAGCCCCGGCTGAAGAATGACAACGGAAGCCTCACATGTGTGCTTGCGTTCGTTGGCCACATTGTGCGCTTAAGGTGGACCGAAGATGGCGCCCAGGCCCCCACAGACAACAATTGACATTTAAGGTGGTATTATCCGATTTCTGAGCACCAGCAATGTTCTTTGTTCGTTTTTTAGAACACATGCCCTGTATTTTTTTTCATATTCCAAATGAGGTTGCTGTTCGAACTGAATTTTGTCTGTGGACATTCAGCTTGTGAGAAGCCCCATAACAAAAAGGCATTTTCTTGACTCTTAGTTATTTTAACTTTAATTTCTAGGTTTTGTCGTTGGTACGTTAAATATAGCATGCTCTTGAAAATATGAAAGGAAAGGAAATGAAAATATAAATACAAATGTGAAAATTGTGTTGCCATTGTGTTACTTGATGTTGGATCAAGACCTACTGTCTTATGGAAATTATAGACCTATACACAACTTTCTTCACTTCTCATGACTTAAACAAATACGGGCCTGCAACACGTTTATTTCTTCTTAATCACAGTGTGACCATGAAGCACGTAGACAGGTGTGCACTAGACTCTGAAAGTTGTGTCCATGTTCAGGCTTACTTATTTAACGACGGCAAACCTATTTTTGGACAAGGGATTTTGCCAAACCATTCATGCAATTATTGCCGTGACGTTTTAAGTAGAATGGAACATTTCTAGTGGATGGAGGACTTCATCCGAAGGACTGCCAGGAAGATCCAAATTGGTATTAGAGGACACAGTAAAAACTTTAGGATAGGGCCTGAATGCCGATATGTGTACCTTTCTTGAAAACAACGAGACATTTATATAGCATCAACATTCTGTAAAATGTACCTAGTTTTATGGGATAAAAACAAAGACAGTTTTTTTCTTCTTTATTAAATTCAAAATACAAAGGTAACGTCACTTAGCGGACTCTTACTCAACGGGACTTAGAAGAATCACATTTGTCACCCACATTGCAGTCTCGTTCAGGAAATGCACCAGTAAGAAAGTTGCAACAATATCACATATCAATATTTTTTTATGTTTGACACAAACATGTCAGGTTCTTTTTTTCAACAGACTTCCAATTTCACAAGCCATAAAAAAAGGCCTCAGACAGTGTCTCCAATATCCATCTCAAGATCTGAGGGAACTTACACTGTACGCCTAGCAACGCTGTCCCTTACATCACTGTACAAGCCATCTGTAAATAAATACAATACTAACTAATAAAAAAAAAACTAATTTCCTCAATAAAAATAAACCTGTTGGTGGTTGATTGTGTGTTTTAGGAAGTAAAGGAATGAAAGACAATAAGTTGACATCATGAAAAACCGGATGCTCCATAGCCCACCATCCACAGCCCTAATGCACCCCCAAAAGGCTTTGGATGGTGGAGCTCCATAACCCACCATCCACAGCACTAATGCTCCCCCAAAAGGCTTTGTGACCAATAGGCAGACTGCTTCAGAGGGTTGTCATAAACTGGACTGAAAATAAGTCAAACTGCAGTATGGGTCTAAGCAGCAAAAAGCTGTAGCTGCAAAACCCAAAATGAATGTAGGCCTAGGTAGTAAAATGATGGAAGACGCTAACTAACTAACGAAATTCCAATCGATCTTAAATCGGCCCAATACAATAAAAAAATTGCCTATCCTTAGTCAAACCCAAGACAACATTCTGTTATTGGTCATTCAAACTTCAGTGGAACCAGGAAACACACATTGGTCATAAAACCTTTATAATAACGCTTAATACACTTTATAATTAATATTCGCCTCTATTAAAGGCAAGATAGGTTCGGTTACTTTTTGTTATGGAAAGAACAATAGACCATAGATCTCCCGTGTGTATAATTGATTTTGTTGAATGAAATAGAATTGGAAAATAAAGTGTAACCCCAAGACTCACATGTCAAACACAGCATCATGAAAAAACGAAACCAATAAATAGGTACAAAATATAGACACTGCTTGATATGTCTGTGTACGCCCCCCCCCCCCCCCCCCCCCCCCCACCACCACCACCAACCAACCACACACACACATCTCATCGTTCTCACTTTATTTCCACTCCTTGTGAGTAACAGGAGACAGTACTCTCTCTACCTCCCCTCTCTTTTTCTAAAACTCAGCAAACTCATTGCCACATTTTTCGCTAAAAGACACACGGATCTCCTCCTCCTCATAGTCATCAAAGTTGCTGGTGTCCCCGGGTCCTTTACACTTGGGTAGAAACGGCGCCTCCACCTGGACACATTAAGAAAACACATCTAAAATCACAACCAAAACAACACACGTACATACACGTGTACACACACACACACACACACACACCTTCCTCTGGTAAATAGCGATCCAGTCGATGGTAGCAAACCATTTGTGGCCCTTGATGTCATTGACTCCATTCTTGAGGTTGCCGTAGCGCTTTGTTAGGTCCACCTGGGCGGACAGCAGAGGTGCATTTTACTTTTACATTGAAACTGAAGATCAACACAAAGGCATGCAAAGCTGTAAGGTTTCCGTGTATGTATGTTGAACCTGTAGTAGATTCTTCAGGAGGTCCTTCAGGTCAGAGCTAAAGTGAGAGGGGAAGCGAACCTAGGGAGAACAAAGAGGAGCTGGTCAAGGCAAGACGAGAAGTAAGCGAGTTCAAAACAAGTCAGAAAATGAGCAAGTGGTTCAGCCACTGAGGAATTGAGCACGTCAAGCACTTGTGCACAACCTAAAACCCCAAATGAAGTGGATGGATGTGATAAAAGACATTGTCATCATTAGCAAGTAAAAGCCTGGGTAGAACATTTATTTTAGAAGCATGTTTTGTCATATTTGTTGAAATTCTCTTTACATCCCAACAGCAATCAATAAATAAAATACTTTATAAAATAAAATAAAAGCTAGCGAGCTTGTCATTTGTTTTGGGGGAGTTGCTTTGGAGGGAGACCTGAAGGGAGGGGTGGAATTTTCGATGTGAAAGCCACATTGAGAATGTGTGCAAGGTGCTCACCTTGCCTGAGACTATCTTTTCATAGATCTGTATGGGCTGGTCAGCAAAGAAGGGAGGGTAACCTGCGCCCATCTCATATATGAGCACGCCCAGTGCCCACCAGTCGACTGCCTTATTATAACCCTGAGAGAGAGAGAGAGAGAGAGAGAGAGAGAGAGAGAGAGAGAGAGAGAGAGAGAGATCAAAAGGTTACAATCTACCACTGTATTGTACTCTGCTGCTACAAGGCAGAATTCTGTGAAAATAAAATGGGTCAATAGTATAGATTCAATAATAAAAAGGCACCCTAACTCCACTTAGATTATTCTGCTTTTTCAAATAATGTCTGCGTGTCAATTTACTTTGTGTTCAAGAATAATAAGATATCAGAAAATATAGTTTGCAAATACCATGTAGCAAATCTATAAATGAACTGTCTCATTTCACCTTGCTGAGGATGATTTCTGGGGCCAGGTATTCTGGAGTGCCACAGAGCGTCCACGTGCGACCCTTAACACGCTTTGCGAAGCCAAAATCGGTCACCTAAGTCAGGAGAAAAGCACAGACACACACAAAAACCAATACAATCCACTGTTGGCCACTGGAGGTCAGAAGAGATTTCTACACCGGCTCAAATGCCAGGTGTAAATATGTCATACATACATCCATTATATCTGACTTAATTACCTGATTGGAATTGATCAATACAAAATAATGTCATGTCAGAAAATATAGCCGTGGGCCTTAAAATGGGCCTTTTGTGGAAGCTTCCTCACCTGTATGTATCCCTGTTGGTCTATGAGCAGGTTCTCAGGTTTGAGGTCTCTGTAGATCAGGTCCAAAGCATGTAGGTACTCAAAGGTCAGAACTATCTGTGACGCGTAGAAACGAGCATGAGGCTCACTTCACACGACAACATACATACATGCACACACACACACACACACACACAGATTTTTCGAAAAGGGAAAAGGGATTTGTGGTCGGTGACGTGTGGAAGTAGACAAATAACATTGGGGTAGGGTCCATTGTAAAAGCAAAACAAATTCAGTTGTGTACACATACTAACCTAAATCTCCCAATTTTCCGTAAATGGGAGAACATCTCACCCCCAGGTACATATTCCATTACCATGTAGAGGTAAGTATTGTCCTGGCAAAGACAGAGGACTTGTGAGTGACATGCACAAGCACCAACATATAATGTGTAGTATATTGGGAATACTAATTAGTAACTAGACTGGCACAGGTGTATGCACACTAATGCTCACTCTGAAGTCACCATGCAAGGGGCATTGTCAAGTTGCAATTCCTTTCTTCAGATCATGTTGAAAGTTTATTTTAAAATGACAAACAGGGGATGCACAGATATATCTACCGCCAATTAACACTGGCCAAAATCTGCAAAAATATGTGGGAATTGGTACTCTTTAAAAATAATAATCTAATGAAACTAAATAGCTAAACAAGCACCTTGAACCTTCCTTTAAAAATGTGTTTAAAGGGATACGCCGAGAAATCTGTGCCAAATTATCTGTGTGTTTGTAGACAAACAAACAATCTTGTTGGTTTGTTATTGGCACTCGTTTTGAATAATATAATAATGATACAATAATACAAGTGTATTCCCCTCCCATGAACAGGAGCTAGGCTACTGCTACTCTGCAAGTCAATGGAAGCGGCTAACAGAGGGCAAATGCTAACCCAGCGAACTCCCCTTCTGGACGCACAATGAGGAATTTGGAATTAAACGACTCATCTGAACCTGGGTAAAACAAGCAAAGGCTAATTTACCAATTTCTCTCCGTATCCCTTTAACCTTTAGAGAGAGTCATCTAATGCAAACCAATCTACAAGTGGTGATCTGGCTCTGGCTCTCCTTTAATGTGTAGTTCCACACATTCAAGCATATTGAATGTATTCTTCGATTGTTCTCCGGCACCACCAAAGATCCGAACAAATATAATGTATCACACTGCCATTTGAGGAACATGTTGGGATTTGTTTTGTATCATTGTTATGCACATAATACATGCAAGCAGGTGCATTTGTACATTCATTCCAGTAGAACAATGTGGCACAAGGATCCTATAATTTAGAAAGTAAGTGTGGTTTTAGCCCGAAAAACTCTGTCGTGCATTACAGGCTAGTATGTATGTGGAAGCAGATTCTCATGGGCACCATTCTCCCAAAAACTTAGCAGCATCATTATAAACACTATTTAGATTTCACATTTGAAACGGGCATGTAAACCGGTGCCAAAAGGATATTCCTTAGTCTGTACCTTAAATGAGTATTCCAGTTGAACCAGAAAAGGAAATTTGACAGCCTGTAGAATCCTCTTCTCATTTAAAGTATGTTCTATTTGCTTTAGTTTCACAACCTGTAACACAGAAAGAGAATATGCACAGAACGTTACTTCGTTAGCCATCAACTTTGCCTTCAAACTGGGATAAGAAATCCATTTTTGTAACCAATTGGAGATTACGGAGTTCATTATATGACCAGTGGCAATGTGATACCTTCTTGTACATTGTTAATTATTCCAGGGTAGCATATCACATAATAAGAAATTAACAATCACACATACTGTAGATATCCCATTGAGAGCTATTGGGTACAGTGTAGTCAGGAAACACAGCCATGTTCAAATGGTTTGTGGTTGGAATTGCATATCACTGACTGAAAAATGTTCTGTGCTAGTTTGGTAGGATGACTTGGTTGATCACCAAGATAGGATGTGGAACAAACATTGTGATAGTGATACAATATTTTGATTCATTAATTGTGTTATGTTAGTCAAGATTTTGACAGATAAATCCTAAATCCAGCCCAAGTAACCCCATGGCCTACAACACTGACCTTCTGCTTGCTGAGGATCTTCATAGCATAATGCTGCTCTGTTTCTTTGTGTTTCACCAACATAACGCGACCAAACGAGCCCGTGCCCAGGGTTTTCAACCTTTCAAAATGTTCCAGGCAAGCTGTGTTCTAAACACAAGGAAAATAAGAGAAGTTAACACTGACAAACAAATGGACAATATGCAATATTAGTAGACCTGTAATATGACACACACACACACACACACACACACACACACACACACACACACACGCTCATTATGTAAAGTGATTGGGTACCTTGAAAAGCACTATATAAATGCAATGAATGAAGTTCAGTAAACATACATTTTGATTGGTGTTTTACACATCTGATTACACAACTAATTGATATCTATCTGAGCATTCTGGTGTCTTTATTACACATTAAACCAGAACGTCTTTATTGGATTGACAGAGGAGTTTGATTATGACACCCTGATAGCTTAATGAACATTTATTTCTTGCAATCATTTTGAAACTGAAGATTTTGGTTTAAGTGAATGGGATCTTCTTCCACAATCCACTTTAGGAATAAAGTCACTGTTCCATTCTGAAATTGCTTAAGCTGCTATAGACAAGAAGCGTATTCAGCTGCCGAAGCGTCTTGGGACGCTGGGAATTCTTAGATAGTCCTAGACATAGCCTGAAAGGTGGGGGACTCGAGTCGCAAATTTGATGACTTGAGGACTTGCTTGACTGACATTGATAAAAGACTCGACCTGACCTTGACTTGGTATTCGTGACTTAGCCTTGAGATATTTTTTTTACATTTTGTTTATTAACATGAGTTGGTGATTAATTACTCTATAGACAGAGCTCTGTCTCCTGCCCATCACCATTAATCGAACATCGAGTGGAAGATTGCGCTATGTTCAGACAGTCTATGTGCGATCTGATTATAGAGTATGGTGATTTGTAGTAGCCTGACATCACCAGACAAATTCTCAAATGATTATCATACATGCCCGCAGATCGATCTGGTTCTGAGGCTAGATTTCTAGTGCAATGAGCGCAAACCTGGCAACCTACTAGGACACCGGCACACTAACAGAGGCATCTGCTGAAACATCTTTGTTTTCACTTTAGAGCTATATAATAACTTCAGAGCCCCACTCTCTATTGTTGATAATTTAGTTGGCTTGTTATTGATTACCAGAAAATTTGCAATATCAGTAAGATTTATAAAGTGTAAGCAGGCAGCAACCGGTTTCGTTAATGTTAACATTAACTGAACTTTACACGACCAGTCTTTTTACTGATTTAAATATGGAAACTGGGGTTTCGTATGACTCGACTTGTGACTTGCTTGACTTGGGACTTGCTTGAGACTCGAGGGTGAGAACTTGAGACTGGAGTTGTGATGAGTGACTTACTCCCACCGCTGCATACATCGATAAAGCTGGAACCTTTTTGGACAAGTCCACATTTCGTGGCTGATCACGTCGCCATTTCACCAACATATAACAAACGTGGTTGACAACGAAGTCTGAAGGTTAGGATTGGCCCAGATCAACAGTCGATGTCACCTTTGATGATGCTGAAGCAACTTAGCTCAGGCTCAGCTGCCCCATTTGTCCATGACTCCTTTTCTCATGCTCAAAGCTTGAGGGATCAAGCCTTAGCTCTATCCTTAAAAAAAGTTTTGGAAGTTGGATTGGATGCTTGGATTTTGAAGACTTCTGAATGTTTTAACCTTTCATGTACTCAAGTGATACCATCGATTTGTTTGGGAAGGGTGTCATCACCCAACCCATAACACAACCCTGGCCACCCATGCACTTTTCTGTTTTCAGTGTTTCCTCCTTTGTTAGATTCTAAAGATTAAACTTTAGACTTTACTAAAAACATTTAATCACATAAACCTCAATAATTTCCATTCACCCAATAGTTTGAATTCAGTTTTATACACTGTTCTTGTTTTAATTGCATGTTCCCTTCTGACTAACTAAAATGTTGACAGGCTGGTGTTCCTGGCAAATAACTCTTCGTAAAAGTTCTAGTTAATTTTTGTGAATTTTGAACCATTATTACACAGTTTTTGTGTTGTACACAGCTTATTTTAGTTGTGTTGTATACTGTTAAGTTCAAGATTGAGAATCCTACATTTTTGTTTCATAAGGATACATACCATTTACAAAATATTAACCTTATCTACACAATGGGACAGGAGAGGTCCCAAAAAACCCCAAAATAAAGAAATATAATACAGTCACCATCCAAAAAGGGAAAAATACAGTGCTCTTCAAGTATTCATTTGAGGTCACATCACCCACCCCTAAATTGTCTGGTCAATCTAGTGAATGTCTGGTCAATCTAGTGTGTCACCCTAGGTCTAGTTCAATGACAGTTGCTAATTTGTAATAAGTTAAACACTACAGGGTTGCTTCAGACCCTGCTACTGGATCCTAGCTTGTGACTGAAGCCTGAAATATACTTAATTGTGCCGCTGCAGGTACACCATGCGTCCCTACATGGGTGCTTGCATTTACGATTTCTGTGTCTGTGATTCGAAGTGTAGTCTACCAAAAGTCACTAATTCAATGACATCTGGTGATCTTTATATGGGAAGATGGTTTGTTGTACAGATGAACATGTGAACCTCCATAACTAGTGTATCATAAATTAACTGGAAAACAGAAGGAAAGACAACGCAGTTTGTCCCCCAATGTGTAGTACGATTTTTGGAGAGCTTTGCATAACCTATGACAGCAGCCTATGTGGGCTACGCCGAGGATGTAGAATGTCTATACAGAAGTATATTTTGGACGTTAATAACACACCTTTCAAATTTCAGAACCAGAAGAACTCTCAAAATATATGTATCACACCGACCTGTGTAGGGTTCTCCCATTTCGTCATAAAATCCTCTTTGGCTTGTGCAAGGAACTCTTTGACTGTAGAAACACAGGCATATTTATTATATACTCTAATAAAAGTTGTATTTGTGTTTGAAAACATAAGTACAGAAAATACAGAGGCAAGGTGGGTTGCGTGAATAAAACGACCAAATTAAATCAAGCTTTGTCTCCTTTTTCTATCAGTGAGTTAGGAATGAGAAATGGGGCACAAGCAAGCAGGACAAGAATCTTAGTTTTAAGTCAGCCTATCCATAACGGCACCTTCATGTCTATCTCTTGCAACATTTTAGTTTCTGGGTTGTACAATTTACCCATTTCCTGGGAAAGGGAAATTGTCATGTCAAATTCTAATCCATCCCCTCCTCTGATTTTTGTGTGCAAATTGAATGGGCTCAATACTACAGATTTTATAAATAACTAAATAAAAGGACAGTCAGTGGGCGAGTGTGTGAGTGTTCTTGGAATTATGCATGAGTTTAAGTGAGCATGAGGGGCCTTCTTCCAAATCAGCCTGTTCCGGCATATGTATCTGACGCCACCTTCTACCGTTTAATAAAACAAAGAAGTGATAAACTACTGACATGCATTAAGAAACAGTAAATTACTTTAAAATAAAGCTCAGCTGAATAATAGCTCTACAACTGCAACATCACTACCGTAGTAAAATAAAATGTAATCAAACAATTACTAAGAAGATCACAAAAACAAAGGACTTTAGAAGCTGTCAAACTTGACAGTTCTTACTGAGGAAAAGAAAAAGATTGTACCATTTCACATTTTACAGCCGGCTGGAAGATAACATTTTCTTTGTGCAAATAAAATAGGCGTCTATGTATTTGGACGCACACGTGATTTCATTTCGGAAAGTGAATCGATGAATTTGTCTTGTAGGCCTACACTCCAGGCATGGTCTTAACAACGTTTCTTTCAAACTATAGGCCTGGCCGTTATGGATGAGTATCGTTATGGGTAAGCCAACTGGCAACATTGCTATTTCCAATAAGCAATGATTTATTCTGTCCGTGACAGAGACCCTTTACTTAAACACACATTTAGGCAACGGCACTCACCGAAGACGACGTAATATATTGTAAAGCATGCATAGGCCTATATTAAATGCAATGAGTTATGTAATACCCACCGCTTTCCATTTCGTTGCCTTTCCTGATCGTGGGCGCGTTGCCCATGACTTAACTGGCTGCCTCCACCCTGAGAGCCTCTGGAACTCGACCAGGCTCCACGAGATCGAACTATTCAAAGTGTCCTTGAAAGCCTGGAACGTCTGTGTTACCGTTACTTTCTGTATTTGTCGGCTGGTGTTCCAACCTCGAGCTTGAGTTTTGCTTTGCTGGGCCACGCGTTGCTTCACGATGAAAATGGAGAATGAGCCAACATCGCAATCGTAAACGTCCCTGTGTCTTGTGCACGGAGGGCTGACTAGACCTGCAGGCCGTCCTTGTTTCGCCCGGTCTCACGTTGGTCCAGTTCTCTTCTCTCGTGCTCTGCTGTCGCCGTGGAGGACCCCCGGCTCCCCAACAACGACAACGTTCCTAATGGTGAGATGGGCCCTCTTCATTCCCAACCTCAACTACAAAATGAAATCTCAGCGGGTCCAGCGAATACAATTCGTTAAATCAAAATTGCCCTTAATCTCCACGATGGGGGAAAACGACGGAACTCCTGTAAACGTGCCGCCTATTCGGTTGCATTTGGAATTATTGACGAAGAGGAATAAAGCATTTCGGCTGGTGATGCCTCTCAAGAGTGTAAAATCGCAAGGAATGTAGGCTATTTTACCCCAGACAACATACGCGCTCGCTCCCCCCCCCCCCCCGCCCTCCATTTGTTCGGCGTGAGTGAAGGAATATTGATGGATATGAGAATCGCCATTGGCTGTCAGCCGTTGAAAGACGCTACCTCGATTCCTCCCACATTTCGTGACTGACACAAACTATGGAGGGTGACGTCAAACCGTTATTTTTAGGAGTCTTGGTAAGAATTGAATGCACCCTGTCGCGTTATTATAAGAATATAAAATAGAGCTCAACGCGGTGAGGCACACACAGTATGCATGTGTGGGAGAGTGAGTGGACAAATTGTCAGAATAACACGAAAAGAGACAGACTTAGGCTATACGTCCCTGGAATACAGCAATACCTTGCATGTGTGGACCACCCTCATCTCTGCTGCAAGGGAGGCGCGCATGCCATATGATGTAGGCCTGGACATAAAACGCGTGCGTAATTGTATGCCATGGACACCGTAGATAGCGAGTTTTCTAGCTTTTTTTCAGGTTTGGTTGCACCGGAGCAGGTTAGCCTAAAATGTGGGAGTAGTAGGACGGCAGAACTGGACATATAAACGAATAGAAATGGTGGAATCGTTGAACTCTCCTTTAATGAAATAAATAAATAAAAAGCAGACATTCACCTTCTTCCTCTAGCTGGCAGTAGTTGCCTAGCAACTTGAGGCTTGAGTGAGTGTAGTGGAGTGATGTGATGCATCACTGCTGCATTTTATGAATGAAATTCGGGCAAAGAAAGAGGGAGCAGAAGAGTGGGCGGTAAATGCTCATACAGCTTTGTTTTTTCTCTTATGACGATAACAAAAACGCAATAGGTCATAATGTTTTGTATTTACCATTGCTTATGCAACATATTTTAAAGCCATTTTCATGAGGTTCCTCCAGTAACGTGTGTCGACAACAAAGGCAATATACCTACATGATCCTAGAACATAATGCCCATATTGCCTTTTCACTGCACTGAACCGAGTTTCATTCATCCATATTTACATGACGAGGACATCATGCACCTCGAGGGTGAATAAAACTGGGCATACACATTAACAAATTCAGAAGATCGACAAGTATGTCTCCTGCACCCCTTTAGTATTGTTTGGGGGAGTTCTGTGTGCACCTTGTGTAGCCATATGCACTGAAGACAGAACCTCAGTCCCTCCTCCCATAGTCACCACTCAGAATATGCAAATTGAAGTTTGCAAATGAGAAATTCCTTTCTTTTTGCCGGATGAGCATCTGACATTCATGCCCCATATTGATGGACTTGTCAGAAAGTTTATAGACCAACCTCTTGCCTCTGCTAGATTATGGTGTACCAGTCTGCTCCAGTAGCTGGACACTGTATACCATAGTGTTGAGGTTTAACGCAAACCCCCAAAGCCCTTATACAACGCGGTACTCTCAATGCGAGAGTGGGCTGGACTTTGTTAGAATTTAATGGGTACCGTTTTTTTTCCATGGCAAAATAAAAAAAATCCCAGGAACTGATAAGAATTGTGAAACATTTCAGACCTTTGGTCTCTCAAATGGTAGGTTGTCTTTATGTCTTGGTATTTTTGACAGGCAGCGCCAGTTAACCAGCTAAAAGGGATTTGCTTTGGACATTGGATTGCTAGAAAATAAATAGATTTATATAAAGACAGAGATAAACAAAAACATGTAAACGATATTCTCCCAAGTAACCTAAGATATTTATAATTTGTTCAGCTACTCCAGGTTCGTCCATCTCTTAAGTGACTGAGGCTGAAAAATAAACTACATTTGATTTACATTTGAATTTAGTCTTGATTTATTCTGTCCTTTGAGCGGTGTTTCTCAAATGTACAATTCTGCCACCAGAGGGCCCTCTATCCTCACCAATGTATGGTTAATGGCCTCGATTTCTAGTATTAGTCAATTGTACCTACCAAAAATCGCTATCAAGGTGAAAATGTATTGATAGTGTTTAAATGAACAAAGTAATCTCTGTCCTCTTACAGAGACAATCTGGTGTGATTGTGGTTGTAGAACGGCCAAATGCAGAGACTATGACAGGTCCATGACACTACACAATACAGTTAGTTAACGAGTTATTATACACAAATTACGTATTTCACCTTTAGGCATGCACGCAGTCGCAGGCAGTGAGAGGGCTTAAAATATAAGTATCTAGGAACTGTATGGGTGGTGGGCGGGGCAGTTTTTCTACACCTGCTTATGCAGTTGATGGAATTTGTTGAACGCAAGTCATATTTGGCAGTGCAATTGAACCATCTTACCCTTTAGTTCAGCATAGCACTGGAAAATAATGATAACGTTTCTCATTACCTCCTTGGCATTCTCATACCTCTGCCATGTCTTTACAAAGCTTGTTTTTGTTCCTTATAAATGTGGGGTAGCCTTAGATCACATCTATCAAGAAAGAACAATCAGAAAAGAGTCACATCTGCAGAAAGTCCCTCTTTCACTTGCCAGTGTTGCAGTGCCAGTGCAATCTCCACAGAAAGTGAGTTGTTTTAGACACCATGGTCGGTATATGTATATAAAGTATATAGTCATCTTTATTTATAAGAACTGCAATTTCAGCACGAACGTTTGCCTCCCACAGAAGCCGAAAGCCTTCTCCTCACGCACTATATACTCACACGCAAGACTTAAAATAAGACCTACTATAGGTATACTTTTTTACCAGTGAGTCAAAGTTCACAAATATTAAGTAGTTGTACCTCTTTAACTAATGTGTTGTAGTATGCATCACAGCAGTGTAGCTAATTGCCTGCAATATATAATTATTATGTTTGTGTTGTCTACATATAAAAGAAGAATATCTACAATAATGCTGGGTACACACTTCAGGATAATTAGCCCGATTTTGTGCCCGATTTATCCCTTCCGACTTTGCTTAGCAATACCCCGATTCTTTTTTGCCAGGTTATCCTGTGGTGTGAAGTATGTTAAGTTATTTATTATTATTTTTTACGTTCGGGGCCTCACCGATTCGAAATCGCAAATATTAAACATGTTCAACATTTACGATCCGATATCCTGTAGTGCGGACGCAGGCAATTGATTGTCACGTGGGAAAGACGAGTACATTGGAAGCCACAATGACTCAACCTAATACCAACAATTAATAAAGTAACCATAACAGAAGCCATGGAGGCAAAAGCAAAAGTGGGGTGGTCTTCTGAAATAGAGGAAAAGTTTGTACAGCCACCCCCCATGGCTGTATGAGAGAAAATGGAGGAGATTAGACAGTTTGTTTTAAGAGTGTACTCTGTAGCCCCCCAATGCACACACACACACACACACACACACACACACACACACACACACACACACACACACACACACACACACACACACACACACACACACACACACACACACACACACACACACACACACACACACACACACACATTCCCGGTAAGCTAAGTAATTATTGGTTGTGATGACACAGAAAATGCCCTCTGGATCGAAAGGTGGAAGGCGGTGTCGTGTTTGTTATTGAGCAATGTAAACTGTGATAGAAAGTCTAAAAGAGCACTGACATGTCATTTGTTAAATTTTCAATTTTCTATAAGAGTACTATGATCAGGGCCGGAGCCATTTTGAAAAACAGTGAGCGGCTTCAGTTCCGGGGGTTCAGGTTTGTTGTGCTCGGCTCCCGCACGCACCACCAGATTTCACACACGGCGCAAAGTCACAAGTCTAAACTGCACTCATGTAGGAGAAGTTCTCAACTGCTGATTTTTTAAATACAGTTGTATTTAGTTTACAAAGAAAATGACAGGTTAAGTTAATTAAACTTCATTCAGAAATTGGAAGAAGGGTAACATTCAAACGCATGTGGAGTTTGCTCGTGGATAAGTGTAATTTAATCGCTGGTGTGGTGCTGCTGACATTAAGTCCCTTCAGGAGTTGAAAGACCTAATTGTCTTGGAACAGTTTAAAGATTCGGTGCCAGAGCACATTGCCAACTATGTTACTGAGCATAAGGTTAACAAAGTCTCAGATGCTGCATTTTTGGCTGATCCACAAGGAGGGGGTTGAGGGTTTTCATAGTCAAGTGGGCTCACGCAGTTCTTTCCCCCCTAATCTCAAATTATCTGGCCCACATAGAGATTTTGAAACTAAGAATGGAAATGGTTCTGATAGTCACTATTGTCAAGGCAGAGGTCATTGGAAAGATGAGTGTCCTTTGTTCAACACTAGAAGCTGTCACGATACAATGGCGGACTCAAATGCACGACTCGGACAGGGAATAACAGGTAAGAGAATTTAATTGTTCAAAGAACAAATGCAGGCAAAGGAACAAAAATGGCAGGTAGATATCGTCGTCAGGAGTAAAACAATTGTCTGGTAACACTGGGAAGAACAAGCACTAGGAATTGTCTAGGAACACTGAGAAAAAACAAGCACTGGGAATAACGCTGGAGTGAGTAACAAACGAACGATTACAATCTGGCACAGGTAAATGGGACTCGTGTGTATTTAAGCATGGGGACTGAGGAAGCTGATACATTTCAAAATAAAACAGGAAGTGAAATAAACAGACAGAAACACAGAATAAAAGCAGGAACATGACAGAAGCAACCTTAGCTCTGTGACACCAATGGCTTTGTTAAGACCTGTTTATGTTCAGTAACCTTTTAGCCGTGTTGATTAATCACAAAGCCGGCAGTCAAAGTTAGTGAGTGAAATCGTTACTTCTGTTACAGCAGATTTCTCTCCATTTATTAGTGACGGCTATGTTTCAAAGGTAGGTGGACCAAGAGTTTTGGTTATAATCCCGATAGACACAGGGGTTTAGGACTCTTATCACAGTCTGCTTCCATTTTCACCTGAAGCCAGCACAGGCGACAGTGTCTTGGCTTGGGGATTTTGGTTGACCACTTTGACTTTTAATTTGCACTTGCACACCCACAGTTGTACTTCAATCTAAACTGATGCGGGGGCAGCAGCAATTGGTGCTCTGCCAGTACAAAGGGTCAATGTTGTATTGAGTAGTGGTTTGGCAGGTGGTTAGAGTTTGGCATGACAGGTCCCAAGCCCAAATAGTTTTAGAATCACCCACTAGTCAGAGAAACTGCAAAACTTGACCCAGTTTTTGTTTGTGCTTATGCAGTGCTATGGGTAAGGCTTAACCTAACTCTTTGCCTCAGGAACAACGGCAGTGTACAGGGAAGCAGTCAACTACTACGACTGTGAATGCTGCTTCGTCGGGTGGACATGACCATCTGAATTAATTCTGGGCACACACTATTGGATAATTAGCCCGATTTTGTGACCGATTTCCCCCTTCCGACTCTGATCAGCAAAGCCCGATTTGTTGTTGGTTCTAGCGTATGGTCTGTATGGTCTGGGGGTGTGGTAGTTGGGTCTGCACACGTAGCTCCCTGGGCAAGAGAGCTTGAATGAACTGGTCTCTGGCCAGCTCACTCTGGACCAGCGGCGGCATGTGGGCGTAGGCCCGCCTAGCGAGGCATTCAATATCATTAGCCAGCGTACGAAGTGGCTCACCCGGTTGCCTACGCCTATTGCACAATTCAGACCTAAGCACGCCTGGTTGCGAACACTGTCCAAAACGTCTCTGCAGGGCTCCGGTCAAAGCCTCATAGTCCTGTCTCTCCTCAGGGCTAAGTACGAGGAGGCATGCCAGCGCGTCCTCCGTAAGGCATAGTGCCAGCTGCAGGGCTTTAACCTCCTTTGACCATCCCGTAGCCTGTGCTAATAATTCAAGTTGTGCTTGAAATGCTTCCCAGTTCTATTTACCAGAGTATTTCGGAGTCTTCACGTTGAAAGCAGAGTGGCGTGCGCCGCCATCTCTGTTACCGCTCGTCTCCTCCCACCACAATGATGTTGCAGCATCTCCACGACGTGTTTCACCAGGGCCGATCCTCACTTCAGCTGCTAGCCTCCTCGCGGACTCACTCGCGTTGTATCTCTGCTCCATCACCCGGCGGAGTTCTCGTGCGTGGTCCCGCGATAATGCGTATGCCCCCAGGTACTCATCGTCAGGAATCTCCTCCTTCATCTCTGGCTTTGTACCGGACGCCATCACTATCGTTTACTCAAGCAGTTAGCCTCATGTGCTAATGCTAGGGCATTGAGTGTGGCAACGTCACGTCTTTTGTTTTGTTCAGTTGTTGTTTTAGTTCTGACACCAAATGTAGCAAATGTGTTGTTATTTTACTTCTGACGCCAAATGTAGCAACCCTGCTCGTCCAAGCACCACACTGGTTGTTTTGATTAACTCAATTGTATTGATGGCAAACACACGTTATCGAACGCTATAACAATGCGAACATGAACTTCTCTATCTACCTAACATCAGACTCCCGCTCTCTCTCTTACCCGTATCTCACCTCCCAAGGCCCGCCCCCTCCTACTGAGCACCCAATTACAACATTAGCACAATGCACGTCCAACTACGCAACCTAGAACCGTTGCGCTCATTAATATATCATAAAAATGCATGCCAGTATTTATTATGGCTGTTCCACCAGCCCTAGCGTTGATCTGGCACAATTGTATGCGACAGCAATGACATAATTCCAGTGACAAAAGTACTTTTTGAAATGGTTTTTTTTCATTTTGCAGATGAGCTCACTTTATAGTCGTTTGCATATAACTCCCCAGGGAGTAGTGAATGATTTTGGACACAGCCAAGGTCTCTCCGCTAAAGTCATAACTTTCCATATAGCTCTAAACTCTTCCACAGATAACCCACATTTTCACATTGTAGGGGCACATCCTGTGCATTTGTCCATTATGAACTCGAGAAAACAGGGTAAATGATCAGACCAAAGAAGCGTGTGTCTTTACAAATTCCTCCCGAATTATGAGGGTAAGCACCAACAATAGTTACGCTGTGCGTAAAGACACGCACAGCCGAAGACAAACGTTCCGCTGCCACCTATTGTTGATAATAGGTATAGAGTTATTTGAATAGCCAACTGTACTGGACTGTCATAACCCACGTTGTAGGAGCCAATTCCCTTTGTTTTTATTTAGTTGTAATTTGTAGTATTGTGTGTGTGTGTGTGTTTGTCAAGTGTAATTGCTGTTTGTGCCGTGTGTACAGGGCAAGTTGTCCTTAAAAGGAAAGGACCGGAAGGAGTGAGGGTTTTTGGCTGGAAAAGCACACTGTCTTTATACCTTGCTAGTCTTGCCGTTTTTTGTTTTCCCTTTGTATAATACTAATCCCTACTTTCGTTATTTGGATAAGTCAGTTAACGATACAATTGTTAATAAATGAAGATATTTTATTTCAATTTTATCTGGACATTCCCTTTTTCGCAAGACAACAAGCGTCTATTATTGCATATACCCAGCCATCCCAAGCGTGAGCGACACGAAAGGACAATGGACGTCGTAGTCACTACACACGTTATTATTACTTTCACCAGTAGTACAGTTTACCTGCCCCAAAAATAAAAGCTCAATGTTCACTGAAAAAAGAACACATAATGTGATTGCACATTTTGGGTGCATTACAGTTACATTTCATTTACTATGTTAGGCCAAAACGGTTTGTCATCATCACAAATAGGCCTACATTTTGATTGAAGACCTCAATCGAATTTGACTAACATTGACAGCCTTTTCAATTCACAATTCAGAAATGTATTTTAACTTGAGTTTAACATTGTATTATGTTTAAAAATGTAATTGCTCAGTGAAAAAAAATTACAGAACACTTCAGCCTTTTGATCCAGAGGTGACTTTTTGTGTTATCAGAACCAATAGTTGCTTAACTGCTTGCCGGGAAACTGTGTGTGTAGAGGACAGAGTTCATACAACAAGAGGTGGTGCCAAAGGGGTGTATTGAGGGGGGTATTGAGTGGGACAGAATAAAAAGCAGGTTCATGGAGAGATCCACAGACGACATTGACAGCAGATCTGCACTCAGGTGTGAGGATGCGTCTGGCAATACTTCCTATAAGTGTGGCCTGTTTGGCCCTCTTGTATTCTGTCGCTAATGGATCTCAATTGTGAGTATCCTTTGATTAGCATAGCTTTGTTCCTGACTTTAAAAAGCATAATAGTCAAATCGGATGAAAAAAAACAATAAACCAAAAATGATGATTGATTTGGTTGTAAATTATTTGGTTGCCATATATTAGAGATATTTATCAAGAAATTTTATTTTTGACATTGCATTATCTTATCCCTTGAAAATGTGATCGCTACATCGTGAGCATGGCTACAGTAAAAAGGGTAGATGTAGATGTGCATAAAGGTATAACCGGTTAATAGTCCTATGTACTATTATAGTTAAATATATATTTTATTGTACTTTCTAGTGAAAGATAAAGACTTGCTGCACTATTGCTGATTCTCATATAGTCTTGCATTCAAAATGTTAAAACAGTATTTTGTATGAAGTGGCAAAGTGCAAGTGCGAGCAAACAAGAAACTGGGGCGATGATGAAACCTTTTACTTAGACACAGTTAAACTTTGATGCTTAATCTTCTGGTCTGATCAGTCAAACTGCATTAAGCCCATTGTCCTAATGATCAACATAATTAGAAGATAAGAGTGTCTGTTGTAGCCTATGTTAACAAATTGTGAATATCTGTGCTTTCCTTTCTATGTTTCTGTTTTTTTCCATTCCAGGAAGGTTTTGTCTGCTCCTAACTTGTTGCGTATTGGAGCAACAGAGAACATCTTTGTAGAGTGTCAAGAATGCTCAGGTGCAGACTTGAATGTTGAAATACATGTTAAGAACTTCCCAACCGAAAGTCTTGAACTGGACACCACAACTGTGACTCTAACCCAACATAATAAATTCCAGGCTTTTGGTGAAATTAAGGTATGGTGGTTATTCTATTGGTTGTATTAGGTAGTTATTTGGTTTAATTAATTGTTTGCATGACCATTTGGTCCTCCAGAATACAGTGACCATTGTGCTAAAGAATTAATTATTGTGTAATTTTAAAGTACCTAATAACCATACCTTTTAATATATGGCCCTGTACACTGTGCCTGTTGCATGTTGAGTTAGATCCCAGCAGATGAATTTAAGGATGACCCTGAGCTGAAGCAGCATGTGTCCCTGGAAGCAAAGTTTCCTGATGGAACCAATCTGAAGAAAGTGGTCTTGGTCTCCTTCCAGTCTGGCTACATCTTCATTCAGACCGACAAACCTCTATACACCCCAAACAGTAGAGGTACATTTCTTCACAGAACATAGTTGGCATTAAAATATCTAATGAAAAAATAGTTGGACTTGTGACTTGTGACATGTGACACTAAATACAACAAAAAAACGGTGTTTCCGGTTTTGTTATGGAGATATTCTACCGAAGAGAAACGTATTCGCTCGAGTGGATTAAGCATTTTGAATACGTGTATTTATACACTGGCCAGTCCACATTGTGTTAAGTTGAAACCTTTACAGACACCTTTTCTAACATGGCAGTGTCTGGACAGGATGTTTCAGCAATCTTCCCACCAGACTGGTGTTGGCCAAGTTGGCTGAGTTTGTGTTCGCTGTCAGCCAATCATGGGCTTGCAAATCCCAAAGCTTTCCAGAAACACGATTGTTCTAAACAAAAATGAATCAAAATAAAGCAAAACGCTGTTCAGAGATTTGAGCTACTCTGCTATCACATTTTAGATTATTAATCTAAAATATTATTTGTGAGACTACTACTGGCTCCAATTGAACTAAATTTGCTCCTTAAGAACTTAATGTCGGGGCCACGGAGAGACCCTCCCAATTCCGAGGGGAGGCAGATCTCTATTGTCTTTATCCAGCAGCTAAGGTTTTGAGCCCCCGCCCCCACACTAAACAACAATCTGAGCCATCTTCAGCCCCATTTCCTATTACCTAATATTTCAGCATAACAATATCAGCATATATTGTAGCGTAATAATGGCAATTGCTGCCCAATTACGTTAATTAATTGAACTCATGAGCATAGTTTTTCTTGACTTTTGTCTGTGAATGACCTCAGAGACAAAGCAGTTGTTTGATTGCATTCAGTCTCGATTGCTTAGGCCTGTCCTCGGAATACCCTGCTACTTCAGATTATGATCCGTATTTTGACCACTTGAATAAATGCAACTGGAACATTGAATCTGAATAAGTAAATATTGACTTTTTTTATTTTAAATCGTGTTTTTGAAATAGCATAATTGAAATGCAATATTTGAATTTCAAATAGGTTAATTCAAAATGAATAAATTCAGAAGACCCAGTTTTCAAAGTATAATATTTACATTTTATGAATTCAAAGGTGTTTACAACAAAGAAAGGAAATGCAGATACAGCAAAGACTTGGAAACTACTTATAACTGGGTGAAGCTGGTGCAAGGCGATTCTCCGTTTTATTTTCCATGTCACACTGGGGGGAATACGACAGCACAATTTAGTGTTTATTTTTGAAGTTAGAGACCTTACATTTTTTGATTACCTCTCAGCATTGACAATGTGTCCCCAAAAAACCATACTCTTCGTCCCACATTTGGTTTGGGATCTGGTCATCCTAGGGACATGAAACGTACGTACCAACATTGTTTTCCTGCTTGTGTCTCTTTCAGTTCATTATAGGGTGTTTGGTGTAACACCTGGTATGAAACCTGTTGGAGGAGAAGATGCCCAGAACTCCATCATCAACATTAATATAGTGGTACAGTTTGACATGCTACTACCATTCTTTATCAATTTAGACAACATGCTTTATAAAAGAGAGATACATTTTCATTGAAATGCCCATGCTTTTTTCCATGGCTCATACAAAGATGGTGGTGGGATGGTGTGATGCTGTAGGATAATCTTAAACTATCTGAAATTAAAGTTATCAACTCATCAGAGAAAACCTTGCAGAGCTGCCGATTTTGGGCATTGTTCATATAGTTTTGCACATTATCTTAGCAATAATGTTTGTGTAATACTATTGTTGTTTTTAGGGCACAAATACTTTCATTTCATAAAGGTATTACCTGCAGGCAAACAAAGAAAGTGTTAGACGCATGCCCACGCTAGATTCAATTAGTTATTTTTTTTCTCATAAATGCATATTAATCTCAGAGAATTACATTTTCTCATATAAATGTTTTGTTTCAGATCTTTTGATACTTAATTTTCCTAAAAGTCTGTGTGGTACATGTTTTAACAGACCCCGGATGATATTGTATTACCAGAGGACCCTGTCTCTCTGAATTCAGGAATACACTCTGGACTTTACATTCTCCCTGAAATAGCGAGGTGGGCAAATGTTATTTTGCTCATGATTATTATGATATTCAACATTTTTGTAACTAAACAATCATTCTGATTAAATGGGATGTGTGGGTATGTTTGATATATTTGTAGTGATGGGGTGTGGAAAGTGGTAGCCACGTTCCAGAACAACAAACGGCACAACTACTCTACTGAGTTTGAGGTCAAAGAATATGGTGAGACATTGACCATTATGAAATATTTCAGGTTAATCTGTTTGAATACTTTTAACACTGATTCTTTGTTCTCAGTTTTACCTAGCTTTGAAGTAAAAATCTCCACTGACAAAAAATTCTTCTATGTTGATGATGACAAGTTGACCGTAGACATCAAAGCCACGTGAGTTCAAGTCAACATTTTAGGGGATATTGTAGGATATGGATACTTAAGCATATTTATAATTATCTGTTGATGATTAAGTTACTCAAGTGATATATCTGTGTTTTAAGGTATCTGTTTGGGAAAGAAGTGGAAGGGAGCGCTTATGTGGTCTTTGGAATCTTTGATCAAAAGAAGGAAAAACATAGTATCCCAGGCTCCATTCAGCGAGTGCTGGTCAGCATATTCCCCTCTTGAAGAACTGAATCAGGATTTACAGGGTAACTAGATGTTCAATAACTACATTGATTCAGAACTTGTCATGTGTTGTCAGGTAGCAAATGGTAAAGCACAAGCCACATTAACGAGGACACAAATCCAAGAAACCTTTACAGACATTGAGAGTCTGGTGAAGAGTTCCATATATGTTGCTGTCACTGTGTTGACTGAATCTGGTGAGTGGTTATGTTTGCATCTTAATTTAAATCAAAATATAGGGTCGGCATTTGTTCTTAAGAGAATATGTGTGTGTGCTTTTTGTCCCGCCAGGTAGTGAATTAGTGGAAGCAGAGAAACAAGGCATCCACATTGTCACATCTCCTTATACCATCCATTTGAAGAATACACCACAGTATTTCAAACCAACAATGTTCTTTGAAGTTGTGGTAAAGCACTTTTTTTTGTAATGTAATTCCAACCATATTGACTGTGAATAGTGTTTTAGGATTTAAGCTTTCTTTCTTGAGTTAACCTCATATTATCTTATGGTGGTCTGGAAGTGTAAACATTAATATAAATCCATCCCAACACAAATGCATCCCCACAAAAAACTCCTCCCTTGTTCAAAGACGGGATAATGAAAACAGAAACATTAATAAGGTTCTTGGACCGATGATTGTTCATCCCCCCCCCCCCCCCCCCCCCCCCCCCCCCCCCACTTTAAATCACTTCATTACGGAGTGTAAATATCCGGTGAATATCCAATACCTTTAAAATTTACCACAGTTCTCGACAAATGTTATGTTGAATTTCGCCTGTCTCTTCTGCAACTTGCTTCCGTAACCTGGTTATCCTTCTGGCATGTAAAACTGGATAATGAAATGCTAATCTCTCAACTGGATTATGATGGTAACCTGGTTACTCAGCTTAACCTGGTTTCTTTCTGCATACTGAAACAAAGTGATCAATATTGATTACACCATTGTGGCCAGGGAAACTTTGCTCAGTAGTAATTCAACGTCAGAACCGCCATAGCCTGTCTTTATATGCAGAAGTCTGCTGACTGAGCTGTACACCATGTGCATTCAGAATCACTTTCTGGGCTTGGGCCATGATAGGTTGAATTTGAATGCTGCAGGTGTACAAAAGAGGGTTGGAGACTATACAATGGGTCAGTAGGTCTGACCAAAAAAACTATTTTGAAGGTTTATTCCTTCACCGATTAGCCTGCGGTATTAGTCACGTACAGACTTGACATATAGTACACAGACTTTGGTTACCTTAATTACGCGAAAAGAACCGCATTGTACATAAGCCCCACTTGCTTAAAACTAAGGCTTGAATATTAGCTTTATTTCAAAGCTAATTTATAAGCCTTTGAAATCCTATGTTTATATCTAAGGATTTCTGTCCGATTCGGAGGATAGTGTCAAAGGATTACATGCAGGGCTCAAGACTGCGACCATTCATCAGGTGGATACGAGGTCATTTTTTCCTAGGTCGCATCGTGCCAGTAAAAAAGAATGATTAGGTTCACCCCAAACAATGTAGCTAATAGTGGCGATGCGCCACAATGTAACATTTTAAATAGGGCTGTCACACAATGCCATTTAATTACTGAAATGGTTGATTGGTTAAAACACAAGTTTTATTTGCATAACGCTTCAAAAAGCGAAAATGCAATATCACGTAGCTGCTGTGTGGAGGAAGTCTGTGTCTTTCGGATCCGCTCTTGGTCCGAGTCCGACTCTGTTACGTCAGAGTTTCGATGTAAAGCGGGTCGTATGCCAGACGAGCCATGGAGCGCCGTGTCGGGCAGCGTCCCGTGGTTGAAAGGACAACCCATGTCGGAGGATTCGATTGTCTTGTTCTGTGTTTAATATAATGAGTGGTATTGATGGCGCTGCCATACACGTCAAGGCTTTAAGCAATGTGGGAAGTCATAACGCGGATGAATGCTGTGAGTGCTCTATTTGGAAGCACGACCCACTTAAGTTCCAATAAAGACACATTGCTTTGATCATAAAACTAAAAAGGGGGTTTGTACATTGTGCAAAGTTTCAATGAAATTGCACCCCAGCACTAGCGTTATTCAAGAGCACGCATACAAATGCACTATTCTGGATGACGGATCGCCAGAAAAGAAGAATAAATCAGAATTTGAGTATATTACCAAATTAGCAGCCTGTTAGTATTAGTATTATTTGTGCCAGTGGGGGATTGCCATTAAGTGAATATTGATCATGTCACAAACCTTTCGAAAGTATTTGTATAGAATACAGGGCATAATCATCGCAGAGCGAAATCGCAGAGCAGCAAAATCGTCGCAGACCGATTTTGGTAATACATCTTTGTATATAGACCCTACAACTGTAAATTGTCTGAATTTTTTTTTATAGGCCGTGGTCTATATTCACGTAATTACGGTATTTCATCATAGAGGTTTTCTTCTATTTGAAGATGCTTCACACCACAATCAAAAAAACAGGCTTAAGTCAACTAAGCTAAGTTTTTCCAGGAGCTGAGTGTGGCATGTTTGTCTCTTGCTAGGTTTATGTTGAGTACCCTGACGGGTCTCCAGCCTCTGGCATTACATTACGGGTGAACCCAGGTGACATTGAAGTCACAACAACAAAAAATGGCTTTGCCAGGGTCCCTGTCAACCCATCTGGATCTCCTTCACATCTGGATATTATTGTAAGTCACATAAGCACTTTTAATCTCTTTTTATTTTTATTTATTTTTAAACATGCCCTATGTCCATCAGTGTTTGGTTAAGATGAAGTACCAGGTAATTATTCACCAGCTATATTCTAGGTGCAAAAGACCACTGTTTTACTGGAAAGTGACCTTTGAATGCTATAAAGAGACGTTATAAATGGATCTCTGTTTTTGGATTTGTGGATTGCCTAAATTGCAACTCTGTGCTATTGTGCTTATGTATTTGCATGTTTACATTTATAATAGGTAAGAACCGCTGATCCACAAGTTTCAAACGACAGACAGACATCAGCAACTATGAGAGCACTTCCTTACACCAGCAACATCAAAAGCTACATGCACATCGGTAAAGAACAAATTTACATAACATTGTTACATGTAAGCCATTCAGTGGGTATTTGTTTTTATAGTTGTACCTTTCTTCATGTCTGTATGTTGTCGTGTACTATTTTGCAATAGTTGTAGCGCTAAGAGCTTCTGTCTGTTATTGCCAATGCAGGTGTGGGCTCATCTGAAGTTAGATTAGGAGATAACCTCCAAATCACCTTGACTCTCAATGGTCCAGGTTCCACTCGTGATATCACTTATCTGGTGAGTGAAGTTGAGTTGTGTCTGAGTGTGTGCTACAGGCTGGCATGCTGGCATGCTGATGTTGTTGCCTCTATCCATGCTTATGCCTTTGTTGGTTTAATGAAGGCCCTCTGATGTATGAGCCTGTTTCTGCATTCAGATCCAGAGCAGGGGCCAGCTGGTGAAATATGGCCGTTTCAGGACGGAGTTGACGTCAATAGCAATGACGTTACCAATCATTAAAGAAATGCTCCCATCATTCCGCATTATTGCTTACCACCACGATCGGACTGAGGTGGTCTCCGACTCTATCTGGGTGGACGTCATAGACACCTGTATGGGCTCGGTGAGGAGAAGCTGACACGAGTTTAGCCATGTTTGAATTCGTAAAAACACAATCTCCTCTCAAGTATCTGCTTCAGAGCTTTCTCAATGATAAAATAAAATCCTCTTTCTTTTGCCTCAAAACTGTTGTAGTTGAAGTTGGATTCAACCAGAACTGCTCCCTCAGGGCCTCGGCAAACATTCCGCTACAAGATCACAGGCGACCCAGGAGCCACAGTAGGCCTGGTAGCAGTTGACAAAGGAGTCTACGCCCTCAACAACAAACACCGCCTCACTCAAACAAAGGCATTTTCTCCATGTTTTCTTTCATTTCTTTGTACTTAAAAGTTTGATGATTGTTGATATGATTGTTTGAACTTGTTTGTTAATTTCCACTTAATGAAACAGGGATTCTGAGTTTTTTTCTGCAGAAAGAGATTTGATGTTGCGGCACAAGAGGTTTTCACAACACTCATATAAAGTAGTTCGCTTTAAAAAGGCCAAGCAGGACAGTTCCCAAAATTTGCTTTGTTTCAAATCGAATTGTTTACACTAGCGTACACTAACTGGGAAAATGTATTGTGAAAAGCATGACGACTTTTCCACAACATCGCAGTACACGTGTATCACTAAAGGCTCATGATATATTTATTATGTACTTGTAATTGAAAACGCCAATCCAAATAGTCAAACTGAGGGACATGAAGTTAGTATATGGTCATATAAGGGAATAAAGTATCAGACTTCAGTTATTGTTTTCCTCCACCCCCTTCAGGTGTGGGATGTAGTGGAGAAGGCTGATACAGGATGCACACCTGGTGGAGGGATGAACAGCATGAACGTGTTCTATGATGCAGGGCTGTTGTTTCAGAGCAACCTTATCGGGACTGCGGACAGACAAGGTACTCACACACTCCACTAATTGTCACTTTCTCTCCTGTCTTAGGTTTCTTCATGTAGTTATTTGGGTATTTGAAAGGTGGCCCATTGGTTAGCACTGCTGCTTCACAGCAAGAATGTCCTTGGTTCAAACCCCAAGGGGGATGGACTTTGTATGTTCTCCCCATTTTCATGTTGGTTTCCTCCAGGTGCTTCAGTTTCCTCCTACAAAAAAAGACATCCATGTTAGGTTACACAGCCAGAAAGCAAAACCCAGAGCAAATTTGATTAAAAGGAACTGGCATCTAAAATATCGCTGCTTATACTATATTAATGCAACGTTTTGGATAATTATGTTTACGGCAATGTTTATTTATGCATTATAAATGTTCCTATACCCCTATTTTCAAAGTTTACTCATACGGTATAAGTGTTACCAGGTATTTATACAGACCTGGATAAAAAATTACGGACATAAATGTATAGTTGTTTTTAGCACGTCACTCATGCATGTAGCGCATGCTGGTAGAGGCAGGTGAAAGATGCTTAATGGGTGGGGCCAAGGGATCCAATGAGACCAATACATCAGCTTTAAGAGATGCTTTTATCCAGAGTAATTTACAGTGAATACAGCAGAAGGTTATTAGGCAGTAGATTAGGTAAGATTAGCTGAGGAAATTGGAGTCCAAACACAGACTCTTGGGTGTTATATTCCTTATATTGCAATGGCATTGTTTTTGTTCTTATTTTTATTGTCATTATTATGTTATTTTTAATATGATACATTGTTCTGTTCCAGTATTCAAATGTCCAGCTTCAACAAGGACGAAGCGGGCAGCCGCTTCACTCGACGTTAGAACTACCCTCTGTGAGTAAAATGCAGCCAAGTTGTTTTGTATGTAGGGTACACGGTATAGTTGTCTCTCAGTAATACCAAGTACCCTCTAGTAACACGATCAGCATTGTAAATATAAATATTTGTATTCAAATGTGAAAAATCACTATCCTACTAATTTATACTTTTCTATAGTTCACATCACTTCCCCTTTCAACACCTTTGCCTTCACCTCTGCTCTGTGCCCCTATCAGTGAGTGAATACAAAGACAGCTTGCAGCGCCAATGTTGTTTGGATGGAATGGCGGAAACGCCGCTATCGTACAGCTGTGAGCGGCGCACAGAGTACATCTCAGATGGGAAAGCCTGTGCTGATGCCTTCCTCAAGTGCTGCCAAGATGTAACCAAACTACGAACTGAAAGTAAAGCTGAAGCCCTCTACTCGGCTCGCAGTAAGTATCAGGGATGAAGAGTATGGACTTGGATGGCATTGGGTAATCCTTGATAATAAGGGCAATAGAATAAAGACACAGGCCCTGAGGTCTTGTTCTAGACTGCCTTGACAAACCACATCATGGAGGGAAGAAAAGATGAAGACTGAGGAAAAATCCTTTGGAGGAAGATTTCTAAAGAATATGCAATGAAAAAGATTTGGAAGGCACAAATTAGCAGCAGAAATGTTGACATGAGTATATCTTAATCTTACCTTTTTCATTCAACACTTTAGGCGAGGAGAGGAATATTGTCTTCAAGGAGAGCGGGCAAATTGGTACTCGTACCGAATTTCCCGAGAGCTGGCTATGGGTAGATTACAAACTCCCTCTTTGCCCTGACGGCACAACTAACTGGTGAGCCAACCAGTTAACCAACCGAATCATTTATGTAAAGATCTCTTTAGCCAGGCCGTTGATCTTAGTTGTGTTCGTTTTTTGTGATTTATAATTTATTATTGAAACATTTAAGATGACAACACTTAAACTGATGTTTTTCCCATAATTTAGTAAAACAACATCTTTGGAGAAAACAACTGCATTGAAAGACTCAATCACCACCTGGCATCTTACTGGAATCAGTCTGTCTCCAACTCATGGTGCCCATTCCTCTCTTTAGCCTGTTGCATGTGCCTCGTATCCAACACATCCCGTTTCCATTTAGTCTCATGCTTTTGTACTTATTACCTTCTTATCTGATACATGCTCCCATTTTTCCTCTCATTTCATTATGGTCACATTACGCATTCCTGTCTCCTCCTTTCCTCTTAAAGGTATCTGTGTAGATGACACATTCGAGATAGTTGTGCAGAAGGATTTCTTCATTGATCTTAGACTACCCTATTCAGCTGTCCGTGGAGAACAAATCGAAATAAAGGCAATCCTTCATAACTATCTGTTGGATGATATCACAGTAAGTCTGAATATTTTTGGTCTAATTTGTTCAACAAGTTTCCAAAACCACTGTGGGGGGAAAGGTAATTCAGTGATAAGTACTAAAATAATCATGCATCTTCATTTCTTTCCCTTTATATTCATGATGCTCTTTCGATTGTCCTGTTGTTACTCTCAACCAAAGGTACAGGTATATCTGAAAGAGTTAGCGGATGTGTGCAGTTCAGCATCAAAGCGAAAGGAGTACACACAGATAGTCAAAGTTGCTGCTGAGAGCACACGCTCCGTGCCTTTCATCATAATCCCTATGAAGCCTGGTATTTTCCCTATAGAGGTCAAGGCCTCTGTTGGAGATAGACAAATTGATGATGGAATCAAAAAGGATCTGCTAGTAGTGGTAAGTAAACGGGTGATGGGATAATATATATATTTGTAATTACTATTGACTCCTATTGCATTCCTGTGCTGATGACCTCACTTGTATTTAATACAATTACAGTTTGATGATTGCAATTCATCCAGACATTTTATTTACTACAATTTCATCAATGTCATTGAATAATGTGTAACTAAAATCAAGGGTACCTTTTTGATAGCCTGATGGAATAAAGACAAAGGTCCAAGTGAATAGAAACCTGAAGGTTGACAAAAGCCGTAAGTTTTAGTCTTCTTACCACATTCATATGGTGCAAAACACACAACTTACCACATTCATATGGTGCAAAACACACATGAACTACCAAATTACAAGCAATTATGGTGATGATCTGTTTCCAAAAATGTGTTCAACTTCCAGAGAAAGAACAGGTGGAGATTATTAAAAATCCAATTGATGTGGCATATATTGTTCCAAACACACCTAGGACTTCACAAATATATGTTACAGGTAAGATGCACTATTAAGCAATTAATAAATAATCTAATAAACAAAAAAAATCCACTTGAATTTACTATTAGCGTGTGCAGTATCCTATTGGATAACCTACTTCTTTGTAGCCTCAATAATTGTTGGTGGGAATCTTTTCTCATCCATAAAATCTGTAATTGTTCCGTGCGTGGGGCTTTATATTCATGTGTAGGAGGATCACAGATGAACGTGCTTGTGGAGCAGGTCCTGAGTGGCTCATCTGTAAGCAGTCTAATCATACAGCCATCGGGTTGCGGAGAGCAGAACATGATGGGCATGACTCTACCTGTTATTGCTGCAACGTATTTGGACCAAACGAAACAGTGGGATATAGTGGGATTTTCACAACGTGATAATGCCCTTAACTATATCAAGAAAGGTACATCTATATACACAACTTTCTGTTGTTAAACGTGCTCCGAGGGTTTATTGAAATGCATTTCCTCACATTCTTGCTCATTGGTAATTAAGGTTTGTGTGTCACTGTGATCAGGGTACCAAAATGAGCTTGCCTTTCGTACGGCTGCTGGAGCTTTTAGTACTTTTACAGGTGGAACTGGTCTCTCATGGTAAGGCATCGACACACTGGAAAACCCTTGGATCTTTAATTAGAGAAAAAAATAATAACAACCTAGTCCGGCTCTTGTATGCTAAGTGAATGCTGATTCAACTTCCCTCTGTTTACATCCCTTCTCCTACTAAAGGCTGACATCTTATGTTGCAAAGGTGTTTGCCATGGCCTATAATCTGGTAGACCTCGACATAAATATTATCTGTGGTGCCATCAAATGGGTGATTCTAAACTCACAGATGCCTGATGGCAAGTTCATGGAGATTGGAACTGTAATACATGGAGAGATGATGGTGTGTACATAAAGTTATCAAACAATTTTAGTGGTGGATGAAGCACTTCTAACAATCACATTTGTAGTTTGCTATCAAGTCATTGATGAACATGATTTTGGCTGCATGCTCACTCTTGTGTACCTGTAGGGGAATGTGCGTGGCTCGGACTCTGATGCCTCTTTGACTGCTTTCTCACTCATTGCCATCCAGGAGGCACGGCCAATTTGTGCTGACATTGTTAATGTGAGTAACACATTTCTTACCGCATTTATTCTTGTACCCCAATACCTCTGTTTGTCCTAGTTTTTTCCTCCTACTTATATGTATCTCACATTCTCAAAGAAGAAAAAATAAAAAATGTGTTTTAAATAGTGAGTTTTTCTCTGGGATTATCAAGATTGTTATCGAATCACCCGGAATGCAGTGGTGTAATAAAACGAACAGTCTCAGATTAAAATACATCATCTTCAGAGTCTTGTGATTGGTTCACTCACTTCAAGTGAAAGGTCTTACGTCAGACGGATGGAACCCTTGTACGTGCCTCTCTCGGCGATGTTACTACTTTCATTCACAACACAGCATTACGGGCAGTGATCCTGAAATGTTACTAGGTCTACGAGGTCTTGAGAAGGCAAATTGGTGGTGCAGACTTTCCGGAATATCGATCCCTTTTCCCATTCGCACATGACCCCCGTGCAGGAAATGTTCTGGAACATTTCTGGGAGTGAATGCGGCTTAATTTATTACATTGGTAAAACAAAACATTTGGCTACCTCATTAAACATAGTATTTCAAATTCAAGGTGAAGAATAATTAAAGTATTTTATTATTATATTATTCATAAATTAATAATTTATCACATCCATAAAACCTGATTTGATACATTTCCCTTGTTTTTCAACATGGGGAGTTCAACATACAAATTCCTCTCTCTTATGGGTGTTGGCTTGACAACCAAATCATTTCATCATCTGCATAAATGTTTACAATTATTCTCAGTGTGAGACAAAAGCTCGATTTGTATTCATGTTGATTATTTAGTTATTTTCATTGAAATCATGCATCACACCACTTGATCTTAAATAATTGTCATACCCACGTGTCCAGAGCATCCCAGGAAGCGTAAACAAAGCTGTGGATTACCTGGAGAAGCGTCTACCATTCCTGACCAACCCATATGCTGTTGCCATGGCATCCTATGCACTGGCCAACGAAAATAAGTTCAACAAGGACATCCTCTACAAATTTGTATCCCGAGGTTTTTACAACTCCTTTCCAAAACATCGTAGAAATATATTGATGGACAAATTATGCAGAAAATCAAACAGTAAGATTTATTATTGTCTTGTCTGTGTTCCTAAGACTCTGACCATTGGCCAGTGCCGTCAGGTCACCTCTTCACACTAGAGGCCACAGCATATGCTCTTCTAGCTCTGGTCAAGGCCAAGGTGAGCGTCTCCTTTTTAGGACACCTAGTTGTTATTTGTGTTGCACCACCAATACAAAACAAAATCTGTTGTCAATGCTTGCAAAGTCAATGCTTTGAATTCATAATATCATTCCAATGTTGCTGTTACATGTTTAAATAAATAATAATTATATATATATATATATATATATATACAAAAAAATGTTGTTACCTGATTAAAGGAATTTGAGGATGCAGCGCCAATTGTCAAATGGCTTAGCACTCAGAGATCCTCGAACGGAGGCTTTCAATCTACTCAGGTAAAATGCATTCATTTCAATCTTACATTTAAGTCTGTCTCTCACTCTTCTAATGCCTTTTCTTTTCTTTCACGCTCTGCTTTCATGGTCCTCTGTGCACATCTATCTGTTTGTGTTTCACTTTATGTGTCTCTTTATTTGTTCCCATTTTGTTTTATGTCCAGTCAACAATCATGGTGTATCAGGCCCTTGCAGAGTATTGGATTAATGCTAAAGAGCAACAATATGAAATGGATATAGAGATTAAAGTAGCAGGCCGCTCTGCGTCGGCGCCTTTCAGAGTCAACAATGAAAACGCCTTTCAGACTAGAACAACTAAGGTAGGTGTAGATGGGCCACTTACGCATAGTTTCCACTGCTCGTTGCAACGAATCAATTGGTAACGTCAGGGATGCTACGTTCATCTATTCTATAATTATATCATCTGTCTATCATTGTGGTACGACGTACAAATACTAGAGATGGGTACTTTGTTCATCCCAGATGACAAATTTGGTCATGACAGCAGCAGAACAATGCAACGAAATATCAATATGAAATAATGAGTAAACGTACAATAGCATTAAATAAAACGTTAGTATATTTGTACTCAGCGTTATATGTGCAGTATTAAGCAATTTATTTCTTGGTGAGGACATTTGACGATTGTGTTTGTATGTCTGAATGTTAACAGTTCAAGGACATCAACAAGGAAGTGAGCGTGACTGCCACAGGTTCCGGAGAAGCTACTGTGTCAGTGCGTATTTTTACATTTATGTTGACATATTTATCAATATTTGTATAATTACATTTCCATTACGAGGTACGTATTATGTGCCGATATTTGCATTATAAATCCCACATGGGTTAAAGGGATTGTGTTATACAATACATAATTGGAATTACTGTTTCAGCATTTACATTTAATTGTTGGATGTATAAATAAATATACTTGAGTGTTCTGTACACTGTTTTTCTGTTCAACAGGTAGTGTCACTGTATTATGCAACGGCTACGAACAATCAAGCGAATGACTGTGATAAATTTGAACTGAATGTGACGCTTTCCCAAGGTAAACTTGTCAATGTCTGGGTTTCAGTATTTGTATCTAACTTTGGCGATGCTAAGCAACCTCTGCTTCGCCTCAGCCCCATCACCCCTTCGTACTTTTGTACAGCTAGCCGTGGTTTATTCCTTCCGTAATAAACTAATTTAATAAGATATTACACATGTTGCAATAACGACGAATAGACGGGCAGGTTCGGTTTACATCAAGTAGCACAATCCTAAAAGATCGCAAAAACTAACTGAAGCATTCTGAGTCCACTGTGCATCGCGTTCATTATTTGTAGTTCATTCAACAGACCCACAGCGTGTCTGCGCATTAGGAAGGACCAAAACTGACCTGATGTCGTTGATCATGCTCAGCACCCACTCCCAGCCTAGAATCGTTTTGAACTAATACCGAGCATACACTACGCGATTTCAGAGCCAAATTTGCAAAACAGACTGGTTTTAGCGATCGGGGGGAACTCGCAAGGTCGCAAACTCCGATTTGGTAGTATAGTGTGAGAGGGTCAACAAGCGGACACTGAGGTGATTTAATATACTGGCAATGAGAAGTCTGCATCAACGGCGTAATATAGAAATATATTATGTATGTTGAGCAAATCCGAGTGGGCTGCTGTGTAGAGTTCGAATTTGCGGGATCAGGAAAATCTAACGAGTCACAAGGCTAATATGACATCCCCTTGCTATATATTGTTCAACGACAAGTGGCATGTGAGCTACGCACGTGACCTCACAGCCAATATAAACTGAATGTGGCAAACACCTCCGTGTGTGGGTTTGACAACAGTTTTAAACAGTTGAGAAAACTCTTTGCACCACGATCTCGCAACCGTTTTCAAATCCATTTTTTGCTAATTATAAAACAGCTCATGTGGCATCCATCTTGAAATCCTTCTGGGCTTCAAACTGTCTCCATCTTTCAAATGCAACTCGAAAATGTACCCGTGCATTAGCACTGCTCTGGTCACTTTTTCAACAGAGGAAATGACTGCAGCACGCTGTGTTTGTGGGCAAATTTGTTACACTTCTGGCAACCCGAGGTATTCGAGAATAGTAAATCATAACACACAGGCCAAAACAAAAACAAACGTTCCGGAACGTTCCCAAGTGCACCCCCTCTGCTTTTACCACTCCTGCTGGTGATCTTGCAGCTACATTGGGATCCAGAACGTGGACTTCCCACACTGAATGTAGCATTGTTGTAGGAGAAACCAGTATTTCGACTTAGCATGTTTCCTTTAACTCTGATGACATATGGTCATTTTAAGATTTAGTGCCATACATTTGTTACATATACTAGCTCCTTTAAGGGAGGGTAGGGGGTAGGGGCTTATTGGGGTCATCAGGTGGGCAGCCTCCTCACAGAAGTGTCGTTTATAGGCCCACAATATCTCTGGGGGCTCAATGGTAACCCCTGGTTATTCAGGTGCACCCCCTCTGCTTTTACCACTCCTGCTGGTTTATGGTGATCTTCTGGCTCCATTTGGATCCCCTCTTCAGCCGAACCAGTAGCTACTGCAGCATCCCGGGGTTGGGGGTTACATTACACACGTACTCTTTTTGTTCATTCTAACATTTTAATGTTCTGTTCATGCTCTTGTCTTCCAGGACCAGATGTTGATGACCTAGATGTACATTTGCTTAAAATAGAAGTCTTGTAAGTACACAACAGGAAAAGATCACAATTGTAGTATAAAACACTGTGTTTTATATTACTTTTCACATTTCATGTACACAAACCATCTGAAAATTCGGAACAACTTTTATGTTGTAGACAATTGCATGTACTGTCATTAATTCCCACACATCCCTTTCCAATTATCCGCCTTTGAAAATGATCAGAATTTTCCAACACATCTTGCTTTTACTCACAACATTTTAGTCTTACATTTTCTGTCCTATTTTCCTGAATATTGTGCTTTCTTATCTCACTACTTCCCGTCCAGTCTTTTCTATTTGGAAGATGGTGGTTCAATAATTCAATAGTAACATCAATAACAAGGGGTTTAATGATTCTCCAAATCCTCTGTTAGATTAATCTTTCGATTTTGATTTCATGATTTGATACGTTTTTCGAAGAACTTGATGGCTAGGCCTACTGCCGGTGTAAGTCTATTGGCCTATTTCTATATTTTTACAAAGAAAAAAAAACACCTGGTGCTCATTAACCTCTTCATCCAGAAATATCCAGGCAAAACCGCTCCCTCCCAATTGCAAAGACGTTTTAAGGCATTTAAACAAGAGAAGGCAGTCATGTTACACACCCCTAGAAAGATTAGATTCTCAACTTTTACTCTATCATAACCATTGTTAGCTTAAAAAAAAGACAATTCCAACCCCCCAAAAAAATAAGAAGCATGTAACATAAATTATAATGTATTTCATAACTGTAAATGCACAGCAATAGTGAAATTTGTCACGTCCTTTGATCAACACAAAGTACCGAACTAACAAGAACAAACGTCACTTTTTCTTTTAACAACCAAAAATGATGTCTTACCTTTATTGTTTTTGTTATCAAAGTTGTGTTTGATCACATAAAACCCCCATCAATGTGTAATCCAGTGTCTGGGCACCATTTTGCAACTAATCATGGTGTTTACGGTCATTATTGTATAGTAGCTAAGAGAGGAATTCAGAGGAAATAAGTAAATTGCCTTCAAACAGAACACACGTTGTTTGTCGCCAGTGGGTGGCCATATGGTGCAATTGCAATTGTTTGGCTTGGTTTCATTCAATTATATTCACCCTGAACTTTCAATAGAGGGGTCAAGTGTCAAAACTGTACAATGGGTTCTCAATATATCTACCTGTTCTACTAAAGCCTCTCTATCTTATATAGAGAGGTTTTAATATTATTGCCAATATTTTCATTGGCATCAAATAGTGACCCAGGTACTCGTCAGATGTTGTGCTATGGCCAATAATAATACCAGTACTTCGATGGTACGCTCACGTGAGGGTGAAGCTTGCGAAGTCTGGGTCGCCAGACTCAAATGTAATTAGGATCGCAAAATGTATTGATCAATAGGAGCCAAACATTACACATTCCATGTTAAAAACAAGGATATCAAATCACATATTGCGAATTGTAGGCCTAACAGTTTAGTAGAATGCCCCAGTGACCGTAGCATACAGAACAGCTCCTGTGTTTTAGGAGTGGTAAAAAGAATAGGCCTACATTACTTAGTTAGGAGACATTGTTTCAATCTGTTGTGCAATGTTAGGATGTAAGAATAATGGCAACAAATGGCATTATAATTACATAACTATAATTATATGAAAGAACAAATAATAATGAATCACAGTCGAGAACTATCTAGGCCTACTCTGCGTTTATGACAATGTTTGTCAGACACAAGAACATGCATGATTAGTTTTAAGATCTATATTAGTATTTAGTGTGGCTAAATTAAAGCCTAACCCTTATTTTGATTAATTTGTTTGAAACATTTACTTTATTTGGTTTATTTCAGACCGACCAAACACACAACTTAATCGATTTGATGTTGGGTATGCTCTTTTTTTGGGCTTCCTAATCTCACTAGCTCATTGAAAAGAGCATATTTATTTCAGATTAGTCTTGTTTTAGAATACACATTGGGAAAGGTTTCACACATAGTTCTCCAAGTGTCACACACAATGTTGTTGATATAAGGAAAAACCTATTCAATATCAATATCAGTGATCTAATAGTGTGAAATACTGTCCAATATCTAGTCTAGAACAAGACTAATGTGAAGAAATCTGTCCTTTTTCAACAAACTATTTTGTTTTCCAAGCAATTATCGCCAAACTAAAATCAGCGTTGTGCACTTCTATTTGCGTCTCGGTGCCCTTGCTTGTTAGGAGCTTGCGTCCTTTCTTCCTGCGAGACGTCTTACGTTCTTTAAGGGAGAGACTGGGGATGATTCCCACAGTCTTGCTGTAAATCCCATTTTCAGGTTTTGTCAGAGACTTTTAGTAGTTCTTCACTTAGGTTTGATTGTTGAAGACAAGATGGAGGAAACATCTCTAAATATAACAGCTATTCTAATAATACAACGTTATAGATAAAACAGGAGATCGTTTGTCTTCTTCTTTTATCAGGATGTATAGGGGTTTGACAAGTTTTTTAGATGAGTGAATTACCGCATATTGCGGCTTCATAATAATAATAATGCCTTTTGATAAGATCTGTAGGAGCAGGGTCCGAAATTAACACCAGACAAACGCCAAATGCGGGTAATTTTCCGTTTGGCGAGCAAATCTCGGAAGGCTGTCCGCCACACTGGCTGGTAAACAATTGTAACAAAATAGACAAGTAATAAAATAGCTGGCAATGATGGCTCGGAATAAATGACTCATGTTGGTCCCTGTACAGTGTAGACATGAGTGTTTTTTACACGCGTCAAAACAGTGCCACGAAACTAGGAGCGCTCGAGACGGTCAGACAAAGGAGCACCAGCTCGAGCGCTCCTTCCGTTTCCTGTACGGGACATCAGCTACTCGACATCGCAGCTCTCCTCTAAACTGTCCCTTGCCACCGGTCTGCTGCTAGCTACCGTAAATTAAATAGATATTATGTGTAGGGATGGGGATCGGGACCCGGTTCTATATCTCTGAAAGGTCCAAGCTTACCGTTTCTGCTGTCGAGGCTAACGGGTGCTATAACGTAACATTATATCGAGAGAGAGGAGAGTCATGTCATTTAAATCAAGTCACTCCTGCGCAAACATACATAGATTGCCTAATAAAGTTATCAATTGAATTGCCTGCCAATCGCTGTTCAACCAAAAGAAGAATTTAATCGCCTCACGCCCTCGTTCGCTTCATTTCTAATTTGGAAAATTGGTTTCTTGATAGGATGGCTGAACGTGCAAAGCGGTCAAATGCTTGGCTAGATTTCAGTAAAGCCAAAGATAAGGAATAAGCGAAATGCCGTTAATGCTCAAAGTAAAAAAAAAAAATTAAGGGGGGAACCCAACGTCAATGTTGCGAATCGGCTAAAACCAAAACGCAGTACCTCCGACTGACTTCGAGTCAGAACACCACCAACTCAACAACATCCTCCTCCACTCATGGTGCGAGCACCCCAACTTCGTAGCAAGTCCCCTTCGTTGACATTAATAATCATTAATGCGCGATAAATGGTAGACCACATTTAAACGAGGACAGGTTTTTCTAAAAGGTTTGACAAACACGCATCAAAGAGGGTGGAGGAGGCCTAAAATAGAAATTAAAATGCCAATAACAGTATCTTAGTTCCCATATGAATAGACGATAGCAATGAAAATAACATGATGAAGGAAAACAAATCATCTTAAACATACCTAACTATAATGCTGCAATTCGACAGTGATTTGGTATATTATTGGGCATGAATTCAGTTGTATCTTATTAGGGGAGGGTAGTTGGAGGTGGGTTTAAATGTAATGAAATGCTTGTAAGCTTATGCACATATTAGTTCTCACATCTTGCCAATAGGGCTTTGGAAAAAAAAAGTCTTGAAAATGTTGATAAATAAATGATTTCATTTATGACAATTCCCTATGTGAGGTTGTGTCGAAAGGCAGGAAATGTATTTGAAAAGGCAAAAAACTTTCAGCGGGAGGTCCCCAGACCCCTACTAGTTGTTTGCCCCACCTAGACATCTTAATGCCCCCCCCTGGCAGATCAGGCTAGTTTCAGGCCTGTGTGAGGCCCTCATATATGCAGCTAGTTCATCTTCTAGTTGCTCTAGGGCTGGTGCGTTAATCTGGGGTCTTAAATAAAGCATAGCCATGGGCCTCCATTTCATGTCGAGTTAAATGGGTTTTCCTATTTTTTGAGCAGTTCATGCTCATTAGGACTAAGGGGAGGGCTGCTACCCATGTTAGTTCGGTCTCTTGACATGGCTCATTTGGATTCATGGATTTATACATTATATATTATAACACTTCTTGCAGGTATAAGGATTTGAACAAAGATTCAGGCATGACAATCTTGGATATTGGTTTGCTTACTGGTTACACCCCTGATATAGCGGATCTCGACCAAGTGAGTCATTTTTTGTATTTGTTGAACAATGACAAGAACTGTGAATACATTGCATTAACCTGTTTGTGTGCCTATAGTTGTCAAAAAAAAAGGACAGATCAATTAGAAAGTATGAAATGGACAAAGTGCTGTCAGACAAAGGTTCCCTAATCCTTTACCTGGACAAGGTAGGCCACTTTACCTTTCCCCATTCTGCATATGACCACATTATCTCCTATCTACACAACTACCTAGTTACAGCCTTTCTGTTTGCCCTCTTCAGGTGTCTCACACACAGCGAGACGAAGTGGCTTTCAAGATCAGACAGACAATGAAAGTTGGTGCCTTACAACCAGCAACTGTATCTGTCTATGAGTATTATAATCGTGAGTACCAAAATTACTACAAACCCACCCACTGCTTTGTCTTGTTGTTTAAGGCCCTGTTTACACAAGCGTTTTGAATGTCTCTTCAAATTGCAAATTGAAATAGTTGTGAGATAGCGATGCAAACAGGCGGGAACCATTGTACAAGAGATGTAGACAACCGTTGTCCAAACCACCTCTGAAGGTAGTGTACGCCACATTAAATCTAGATTGACTAGCTATAGGTTCTTGTCTAGACCTAATCTCTCACAGAAGCGTTGTCAAGTCATGTGAATCGCCAAAAAACACAATTATGTCGTCACTCCAGTGTAGAAAAGCGTGCTAATTACAAGATCCCAAGCGCATGCAATGGAGTAGACCTTCACACTATGCCTCGCAGTCCAGAGGATGACATTGGCGCGTGCTGCGCGCATACGCAGATATGCAGAATAGCAGTTCACTTCCATGTTTTGGTACAGTTTTCACACTTGATGCGAACCATACCCGATTACACACAACCCTTACTGGAGACCACCTTTCAGGTGAACTTGTGCACGGTTCACTGATCCGTCTTGTGTGGTACAAAGTGTTCACAGTAATCAAACGGATTGGATTTCGGGGTCAAGTGTACTCGGATCGGGGCTCAGGTCCCTGATGTGGAAGCACCAAACAAAAGAGTACTTTACCAAAAGGATCCTTTGACCAGTGTAGGTCTTTAACATGTAACATCATGTTAAAGACCTATACGGCTCACTCAGCTCCACCCACCAGTCTCTGCAACCAAGGCTGCATTCCGAAGCTCTGTGTACCGCGATTCTCATCGCTCTTCCTGCTAAATCAGAGGTTTTTTTTCCGCTGTCTATTTCACTGTTCCAATTGTCCAATTGCTGAAGCAGATCATCGAGAAGCTTAGTCGGCTTCTGAATCGTATTGAGGACCGAGGAACTATTGGTGTATCCTACCAGGAAGTGTTGTAGCGATTCTGCGACTACATCATTAGACATACGCCCATAAAGCCATAAGATTCTTTGCACAAACCAATGTCATCTTTACATATATTTCCATCGTTGGCGAAGTGAGTAAATACCTCTTCGTCTGTGATCAGTTATTCATGGTAAAATCTAATTTATTTCACTCAACACAATCAGCGCTGTTTAACAGTTATGTTGAGAACTGAAGGATTGTTTGAGGGACGCTTTCTTATATTAGGTGGATTGCTGGATCCACAGCGGGACTCTTGTAAAGAGTAGACGGAGGCAAAGACAGACTGGACGTCCTTTATGTTGTTTCGGGCATACAGGATTATGTATGTGATATGTGGTATTTCTAAAGGACACAGAAATGGAACTAATATTAGTACATTAAATGACTGGCTACAACCATGAATTAATAAATGATTTACCTTACATCAAGCTACATGTGGGCTACAGTTATGAATGAAATTAACGTAAATGCGTGTGCCTCTATACTGAATACAAATGATCAACAGCGCACCATATGCGGCAGCATAACGAACGGTCACGTGGTTGAACAATGCATGGCCATAAGCACAGAATGAGCGCATGTTAAAGGGCCGTGATGCTAATGCACCGAGCGCTGTAAAGTTCCCTAACATCAAAACAACAGTTAAGGTGAAACTTATTAATACAGAATTGATTTGTAAATTAACTGTACTGTTCTCATACATAAATGTCAATACGAATATGACACTTCTTCAAGAACGCACACTTGAATGGAGCACACTTGCTCCATGTAACGTGCTGGAACAAACTACAATATTGCACAACTTGCGACAATGTTTACAAAGGAAAAGGGACCCCACCTAAAGGTAAGGGTGCACTATTATCTGCCTGACAGAATTAACAGTCACATTTAGGGGAATTCAGAACAAGTTGTGTCTCAACTGAGAACGTAATGTAAGTGTCTGAGAACGAAATGCAAGCATCTATGTTCTACAGTGGGACTGTATGCTATGTAACACCACTTAAGATATTGCTTACACAATCTATAGACCATTTATGTTTACAGTAGCATTTAATTGTCTTACAATTGTACTAAACACGATACGGGCCCGGCCATTGCTTGAGATCTTTGCAACCACCAGCAGAAACGATCCATACGCACATTGAGGGCGGGAATTGGATGGCCACCTTGGAGTAGTCCTATCAGCAAAATATAAAATCCTTAATAACTCTTGAATCCTTCACGAACAATGAAAATATATATTAGCTTTGTATTACGCAAATTAAGTCTTTTTTTCCCCATTGACATACAGTGGTGGTGGGTCCTTTTGCATCCAACCAAAGTGAACCGCCCATTGGCCGTTAGAGAAATTACATGTTAGTCGCTTCTGTAAGGCTTTCATGGCTGCCCCTTGACGAACATGTGCAAATCAAATGGGGATCTCTCGTAAAACTTATCCTACATATAAACTGGCTGAGACGGTTGTGAGCGTGCCGTGCCTTTTGCAACAGATGAGATTTTTTTATCTAGATACAATCTAGTTTGAACAACTGTTTTATAATCCACATATTTCTCTTGTTGTAAACAGGACCTGTATTATAGCATTCATCTTTGAACATAAATATTTTTAATTCATGTTATTTCTAGTTATTAATGGTAATTGTTATTTAAATGTAGTTATTTATGTATTTGTAATTTTAAGTATTTGTATGCCAGATTTTCTTTTTTAATATGTTAAAGGAGCCGTGTTACAATTTAGTGGCATCTAACAGATCGGACTTGGCAGAAATGGAATACAATATTCAGAAGTATCTTTAATTAGTGTATAATACCGTGAAGATAATAATCGTTATGTTTTTGCTACCTTACAATGAGCCTTTATATGTAGCGAGCGGGTCCTCCCGCCATGTTGCACCGCTGTTTTTCTACAGTAGCACAGAACTGACAAGAGGCTCTAGAGAGGACTTTTATTTACTTCTCATAATGGCTATCTTACATGTAATCTATGGCCTACAGTTTTACAGAATAAAAAACTAACTACAATTAATCAATCTGACACAATTGGGGAGGTACCCACTGGCACCTAACAGGCCAATACAGGCCACCGTAGCTTCTCCTTCGTCATGGGAAAAGGAGCAGTGGGAGGGGGTATTCAATTGGTAACAATCTGCAACCTCACAGCTAGATGCCACTAAATCCAAACTTCACCCCTAAAGGTTTTTTTCCCAATATAAAATCCCCCTTTTGCTCTTCCTTGCAGAGAGACCTTGTTCGAAATTCTATCATCCAGCTAGGGAAGATGGACGACTACTTCAACTCTGTCACGGGGATGTATGCAAATGCGCTGAAGGTAAATAAAACAGTCTTATTAACACCCAATAGCCTACCGTTAGGCTTTTATTATAAGAGCAATTACGAGTACATTGCTTGACTTAATGAGTAACTTCGCTATCCTTCCAGCAGAACTTTTCAACCAACTAGCTATATTGAGATACCAAATAAACACTCATGTCCATGTCATTTCACTTAAAAGCTGAATATGTTTGTACTGAATTTGTCTTACCAGAGGAATGCAGTATGCAGAAGAAGGGTGAAATCGACAATGTTGAACGAAATGAGAAGGCCTGTGATGCTGAAGCAAAAATTGATTATGGTAAGAATTTGTCTTCATGTATGTTGGAATGATATATATATATATATATATATATATATATATATATATATATATATATATATATATATATATATATATATATATATATATATGTGTGTGTGGGGGAGGGGATCATAAAATCTGACTAACAGTTTGCAACCCCTCTGTCCTCAGTGTATAAAGTTAACATGGAAAGCTATGACGATCACAAAACCACTGATTTCTACAAGATGCGGATACAAAAGGTGATCAAAGAAGGTAAGTCTTTATCTCCTTTATTCTACAAGCTTGGTAAAGGTGACCTAGACAACATTTTTACATGCAAGATCTGAATTATGGAGCTTGATGCTGCTTGCCCTAGGGCCATTTAAAAAATCCTAGACTTTTAAGAAGACACAAACACTTTACAAATTACATGCAAAAATACATTTCGTATGGGCACGTCAGTCAGGCGCATTGAGATAAGTGTCCCCAAAGATTCGGAGTGAATCCAAGTCATGTGTGATTTTGAGCATTAGCACTTAGCTTAGCGTTTATTCAAATTGCCATTAATTGAATATTGCGAAATTATTATATCCGCATAAGTTGGCTATTTCGTATGCAATCAAAATTCTTTATCCAAGATTTAATTACACATGTCCATAGAGCATGTTTATCAACCTGTGTCTAATTTGCCCCAGCGGTCAATTTTATGATGATCTTTTTTTTCTTCTCTGTACTGTTTCATTACATTTAGTTTAGTCAGAAAACAAGGTGGCCTCAAGATCTCACTAGGCTGCTGTTAAGACGGCAGCCAAGGTTCATGGACAACTCTGAAATAGCACATTTAAGAGACGGTATATTTTTGGATTATTATCAATTAATATTATTGTCAATAAACGGGACTTGCTACGAAGTCGGGGTGCTCGCACCATGAGTGGAGGAGGATGGTTGTCCCGCAACGGCAGTCGGAGTTGGTAGTGTTCCGTCTTGAAGTCAGTCGAAGGTACTGCGTTTTGGTTTTAACCGATCCACAATGTTGTGGTTAAGCATTGGCGTTGGGTTACCCTTACAAGAAATTAACTTTGAGTAATTAACAGCATTTCGCTTCCTCCTTACCAATTGATAAAGTGGCACAAACAGTAAATAGTAGTGCCTGTTTACAAATTTCTAAAATCGAACGGAATTTGAAGTAGGCTATTTGATTATTTTAAAAAGGGTAATCTAAAAAACATAATAAAAATAAAATATATATTATTCTGCACTGTAGGCCTACACTGTGTTGTGTCTGACAGGCCTGTGATCTATGTTCATCACGCTGTGAAACAGTAGCAGATGGTACTTCCCCGTAACTACATTTTCTTGGGATAATAGTCTGCACTGTACCGGAGTGTCATAATCCACATTCATCGCAGTGGTTCGCAATTTCCCCAGCCCACTCTTCTAGAAGCTTGGAATCGGAACAAAAGAATAACCTAGTTCAGAGATATACAATTAACGGTTCTATTCCGGAACAGTAAATATAATTTGGTTGTCATTTACGTTTTATTTCCTTGTAAAATATAGTTTGTTTCTGGTTTTTCGTTCCTTGAACTGATTCAGAGCCATGCTTACCAGTGGCAAAATGCTCCGAGCTGTATTTTGCATTGTTATAAAACTATGCAACTTTTAAATACATCCCTGCTTTATGCATGACGACTTGATTAGCAAAGCTTAAGCAGGCCTGGTGGTGACTAAATAATGAAAATATAAATGATTTAAAACATAGTAATTACTGTAAGTGGTGTAAATGTTTTGTATGCATAATAACACAATATAGCATATAGGCTCTAGCTGATACAGGGAGCAGAACATTTTTATTCATTTTCTTACTTTATGGCTTTGTAGCAGACAAAGATGGAGTTTTTTCTCCATATTTAAATTTAGAGGATCGACGATACCCCCAGACTGGCTGCCGTTTTGACCCATTCTAAAATTCTTATTGATGTTAAGTCTTAATCATACAGAGCAGTTCACCTCCTTTTTGTAGTGGGACACAAACAAGAACCATAGTCAATATAAATAAACGTACATTAAAAAGTTATGAAAGAACATAATTTTGCTATTATCTGCGCTTGGACGTCACTTCCTTCCCTTTTCCCGGCAAAACCAGCTGGTTCAACTATAATAGATATCAATGCACAGGCTGTTCTACGCAACAGAGAGAGTCGGGGAAGGCTTCATTTTTAAAGGTTAATTGCAACCTGTATTGGCATTTTAAAATGATTTAGGCATGTTACAATCCTACAAGTAGTCCCTTTTAAATGACTTCTATTTATTTTTATTCAGAGCAGTTTTTCGTTTAGATTAAACTGCAAAGATGTATGCCTTTTTTGTCTGAATATAGGGCTTGAACATCAGTAAGCATCATGGAATTTTTTGTTTGGAAAAACTATTGAGAGGATTCAAGAGGGTTGTAGTACTGTAAAATCCAAAGTCAACGTACGGTAACCTAGGCTAATGAAAACTTTATTTTGCCACATCTCACATGAGAAACACTGACATATCATTATGACAAATTATTTCACGAGTCATTACTAAACATTACAACCAACAAAATTAATTGGAAAACATTCCAATGCCCCTATGCTCCCAAAAGGGTGGCTGTCATTGCAATGTATCAATGTACAAACCCTATTGCGCCTGTAATTGTGAGAACGTGTTTTGTACTATGGGCTCACTGGAGCTGAGGCAGGTTTTCTTCTAGTTCTCTGGTATATTGAGACAAATTGCATCCCTAATGTTGCATTACTGCCATCTTCTGGATTAATTTGGCCCTTTATAATTTTCTCCATAAATTATGTAAAAAAAAACGTGTTTTACACAACAAACTAAACAACAAATCTCAGATTAATCATCTTATTTTTAACTGGCAATGCTTGTTGCAAATGTATCTGTGCCCACTTTTACTATAACGATTTGAGAGCTGAAAGCATAACCACTGGTTGAGTTCAAATTGATCTACTGTGCTCTCAGCTTTTCAGATCGTTTTTATGTACTTTTACTTTGGTGTATACTGGTATTCTTCAATCCTGTTTTGCAACAGAAGATAACAGATTGTGCCAGGTCACTTTACTTATAGCAGCAGTCACATGCGCCTCCACATCAGGTGGGTCTGACAACTAATTTGCCCGCTGCCATCTCCGCTGTAAGTTTTCCTTTGTGTATTCTGGCTCGAATAAATATACATCATTCCTTCTACTCGGTATAACTAGGCTGAATTCTAGCCTATATGCTCATTTGATCCATTGGTATTCCTTGTTAACATCCATTGCACAATCTGAAGTAGCTCTTCAGGCAAGCGCTAACAACAAGGCAACTGAAACTCACCAAGCCAAACTTTAAGCTGACGGCCGGGCTGAGGGGGGAAGGATTAAGGGGTTGGAGGTGAAAGAGCTTGTAGTTTTGAAACAAACCAAAATGAAAGATTTTTTTATTATACATTTCAGAACCGTCAGTTATTTTTTTTATTTTTTTTACAAAATCAACTTAATTGACTATATCTCATGCCCTTGAGGTTCACAAATGCCATACATTTCGCAGTTCATGAAATAATGAAATCAATGTGTTTATTTCTCACCTGCTGTTCTGTTTTGCTTATTTATTTACAGGATCTTCTGATAAATCGGCAGTGGGTAAACAACGCACTTTCATTGGTTATTCCCACTGCAGAGAGTCTTTAGGTCTGAGGCGTGACAAAACCTATCTCATCATGGGCACATTGGAAAATACAGAGAAAACTGGCAATGGGTATGTTTCCTGTTTTTATACTTTTAGGCATTAATGGGATTGGAATGGTTAACCTGCTTGAAATGTATTGCGCGTCAACCGAGGTGCCAAGTGTTTTCAACAATGTGTTAAATCAATCAATGTATTGTAATGTATTAACAAGTTATCTTCACCTGTCTGCTCTGTGTCTGAGAGGGTTAAGCTTCTTGGATACATCGTATTACGCTGCAGTGTTTGGCACATTTCATATACAATATCACTCATTATAATGCTCACGCACAACAACGTTACTAAAATATAATCACAAATAGGTTGGGGATAACACGCCTACAACTCTTAGCCCAAAACGCATTTTCTTAGAAACGAGTTATCTCTAGAGCCGTTAGTCCGTTCTGGGCTACTATAGAACCATGGCGATGCAACATGGCGGCCTCCATGGAAGAGGACCCGCTCCCCACGTACATATAAAGTGCTCAGACTAAGGTAACGAAAAACAACGATTCTTATTTCATGGGATTATACACTAATTAAAACATACTTATGAATGTTATAATCCATTTCTGCAAGTCACTAGATGCTACAAAATTCTACACACTGAACCTTTAACAAATAAACGACACAAACTAAATTGGGACAACATCATTAGTTTCGATGCTAATATGCTACAATTTCCAATAACAATCGCGGCAGTGAACCCTCAACCTCATATAGCCTACAATAACTACAATACAATGAGTGTAGTTTACAGCTATGGATGCAATAAGAGGACTGTGTGTTGAGAAACTAGGCTGTTACCTCCGCCATGACCTACAACAGTGCCCATGGTGACTATGACAAAGATAACTGATTGTGATAGGTTAAACTGATTTATTGGCAGGGTAGAGCCGTCGAGAATCGACCTTGGTGACTTTAAAATGAATGTCGCCTTTTTCAAAATGGAAATAGAGTCGTCTGTGTACAGTCCCATTCAGTTCCATTGTTTTTATGTATTTTATTGATGTGGGAAAAAAAATCGCAACGAAACTCGCAGTCAATGTTATCTGACTTTTAGTGGTGAGCCATTACGCGAGGCATGCTAATGAGACCCACCACCAACACAGACTAGCCTGGCAACATTTCAGCTAAATCGCTAAGAAACACTAAGTAACAATGAAATATGCCACACACCCTAGTAATCTAGTAATCTACATTCTGTTCGATCTCAGTGCGTTGCGTTGCTTTTTGATTGGCGCATGCATTGGCTTTTCTTATATGTGCATTATAAACGTATCCATCAGCCAAACCAGATATAGTATTTAGTGTAAAATAACCACCCTAATTTAATAATGTGATGTTTAGTAACGAAGTAGTTGGGATGGTCACAGTTCTGGGTAGGCTACAGGTGCGTGAAACGTGTAATTTAGCTGGGGGGGACATTGTGCTGTGTCACTTGACCTAAAAGCTGAGGTGAATTCAGCTTGAAAGATGCTGAACACCGGGCAGCATTCAGGCAGCATTTCAGCGTAGATTCACATATAGGCCTGTCACACATGCACCGAAAGTCGGCAATTCTCTGCATAATCCCCAGCGGAGCTGTAACCCCAGTACAGAAATGTCAGAACAACAATATTTATGTATTTATTTGTGCTTACTTCTGGTATATGGCTGTATTGCGTAGTGAGCACACACGCCTGCACTTGCATTCAACTGAAAAGTATTTAGTCCAATTACATTACTCTATTGTCAAATATGCTGCTATCCTCCCGGTATGTTTACATCAACTTTTTGAAAAGCTATGTCCGCCCCAACCGCTGCTCTTATGCACACTCCTCACCATGAGAATGCAAATTGACTGCATTGCCTGTATTTACATCAGTGGCTTTACACCTCATGCATGGGACTGAACAAAAAAGGCGACAATTACTATAGCGAGGCTAAGTCATGCCTACCTCATGCGTCATGTCTGGACCTTAGAAACTGAAAAGTTGCATGGGAGCTCATCTTGGATCCAGCCGTCCTAAAATTAAATATTATTTTCCACATCAAGACATAAGTTATTTTTCCCAAAAATATAATGGTACAAGACCATAAGTTAAACAGAATGAAAGGGACTACAGCACCTATACGAGATGGGTGCTGACCCATACAAGTCATAATTGGCAAACTCACTATCTGCTAGGCCTATTAGTTCTAAAGGTCAATATTTGTGGATATTTTATACAGCAACACAGGCCTTTCTACATACAGGCTGCAACACAGGCCACAGTCAAATGAGACTAATCTATGATTCTCTAAAATTGAAATGCTGTAAGAAAAACAGTGGCTAATAAAGCACCCGAGTGTGCCCCACTCAAGCCGCAGCGTCTCCAAAACAATGTTAAGCAAGCGTCAACAATGTTTACAAGGATGCCTACATGAGCTTTGCATTCAAAAACACTATCGTACTTAAAAGTGCCACAAGTCAGGAATTAATACTACTACAGTCACAGTCTGGTACGTGGCCACACTTGTTGCACCTGTTACACATATAAAATAATATACTACTAATCACATGCATATCGAACGAGACCACCAACACAATGCTAGGAATACTAGCTGCTATGTGAGTACTGTAGTTTACTAGAGCTATAAATCACAAAAAGGTGCAATGTGTAGCATTAAGTGGCATCTAGCACACCAGGCTTAGCAGAAATGGAATATAATATTCATAAATACGATTTAATTGGTTGTGTTTTCGTTACCCTTGAATGAGCCCTTTATGTCGGCAGTAGCCAATAACAGACAAACGGTTCTTGATAGGACACATTTAAATTGTTTAATTATAATCACTATCTTACTTGTAAGCTAAGAGCTATGATATAGATGAACAGACTAAATAACAAAATACAAATAAGAAATATATCAAGGTACCTCATAATTTGACACTGTAGCTTCTCCTACTCTGTTGGAAAATGGGGGGGGGGGGGGGGGGGGGTGCAGTCTACAACCTCACCGATAGAGGCCACTAAATCCTACATATGTCACCTCTAATCTAAATTCTGTAACACAACAATTCATCGGATGTGATATGAGTCGCACTTAACGGAGGAGGGGAGGGGCGTGGAAATTACTCTGTGAGAGTGAGACTATATACTAGCCTGGTTCTACTGTATAATATTACAGGTGTCAGCAACCGTTTTAATGTCCAGTGCCCAATACTAAAAACAAATAATGCATGGTGTGCCAATCGTTATTTAAAGAAAAATGCATATACTAACTTAACTGCAGTATATCCAGGTTGTTTAAAAATGTTGCAACAATATTTTCTTTGTGTACAACCTGTCTCACTTCTTGTCCAAATCAAAGCCATGTAAATAGTATATCAAAACAGACATGGCCACATCTGTGTATTAATTATTAATAAATAAAACAATTGAAGAATAATTGTATCGGCTTGACTGAGCCTTGTGCTTGGAGCGTAGCTCCGACACTCGTCCCATAGAACGGACTGAATGGCAACTCCGAAACTGGGCCGCTTTGGAACTCATAATGGACAGAACGTTCTACAGTTTGTGCAGAAAGAGGCAGATCTTTAATTTTCTAATAGTAACTACAGAACCAAGGAATAAATAACCTGATGATATTGGGACCTTTTATGCAAATAGCAGTAATCTTTAGTTTCCACATCTGACTCCTTTACGACATTAAATGTTTGTTTTCTCAATCGATGCCAATTCACCCCAGTCAGTAGCTTTTACACAAAATAAATCTAGATGGACATTATTTAGTCTACTTTGTTTATAACTTGTAATTAAATATTGACAGACCATCATACATTTGAGTGAATATTTAGATTACATTATCAAAGCTTTAGTGGAGAGTGGCTCATTAATTTAAATGTACTCAATTAGAAGATTTCAGACTAATGGCACCATTGCAGCAGCAGTGCCCATTGCCTAACATGTGTAGTAGACCGAAATGTTAAAGAATATGCTTTCCACTTCCTTTCTTTCAGGTATCAGTATGTGCTAGGGGAGAAGACATGGATAGAGTACTGGCCAACAGATTCAGAATGCCAGGATGAAAAGTATCAGCATACCTGTGACGGCCTAAATGACCTAATTTTTACATTCGGATTTGACGGATGCAGGGATTAGTGTGAACAAAGACCAGGCAACAGAATCTGTGATTTGCTTTTGAATCTGGATGTGAATTGGACAAGATTATTTCTGTACTGTAGTGAATTGATGGAGAGATTGTGTTTCGAAGCTTCACATTTTTTTGCCAGTATAAAATAAATAGTATCAGGTTCAATCAGAACAACTAATATGTCGTTACATTGGGTAAACTTAGTTGACATGGTGATGTTAATAACAAAAGGTACATACCAAACATATCTGGATCTGCTTTTGTTGGAAAATAATTCCTAGTCCAACTCAAATACAGTATTATTGGCTATTGCTATGAGGTTATTTTTGGTATAGTTAATTTTCTGGATTATGAAATGGACTAATAAATTGATATTATAAATGAATATGGATGTTGATTGTGGATTTTCATGGAATCTATTTGAATAAAGTCAAATCATGATGAAGCCAATTAGATATTATTGGGCCTATGTTACACAAGACACAAGACAAGTGCTATAAAGTTGTTCAAATTTACATAAACTGCTCTGTGCATTTATTGATTTCCAATTAAACATAAATACACTTGAATTTAACATCTCCTCTGATTGTTTCGGTTTTTTAATGTCTATGCAATACACATTCTAAATTAAACCCTTTCATAAAATTCGATTTTATTCATATTTATGGTTTTAAACATTTATCTCTATATATAATTTAAACTGGAAATCTCGAAGATTTTCGTGCAAATAAATGTCTGTTAAATCACTATCGCCAAATGAGGTAACACAATGGGGATTGAGCCTTTGGCCCACTGATAAAAGCCCTTGCATTTGCAGTATTATAAATGCAGGGCTGCCAAGTTTTCAGAAAACCTTGGAGTGAGATTTGAGCGGCACATTTGTTTGGGGTCGCCACTATGGACTGAATACATCACTAGTTACACCCATTTCCCAAGTTTCATAACTTCTTAACCTTATCCAAACCATTAAAAAGTATGGGTGGTCAAATATCACTATTGACCACCGGATAGGGGACGTTTTGTACCAGATCGGACCCGGTTCCACAGAACCCCCTCCATTGCGGCAGTATTAGCTTTTTAGTTGATAATACTTGATCAATTTACTTTTTAATCACTGCATGACAACTTGAAAAATTACTTCTGTCACGTGAATGGTGTATGTTCAAAACATGCCCATAGGTTTAGAATTTGTATCCCAGGACCCCTAACAGATTTCCCAGTAAGCCACATGACTTTGACCGAAACAAAAACATGTTTAATATGTTGAAAAATATGGATTCAAAAAATTTGGTATTTCTATGTTATTATAGGCGTATGAAATACTATTTATCTGTTGAACATGAATCAAATTAATTTGTTAGTTTAAAGCAGGGGTCTGCAACTTGACCAATGACCAATCATTTTCTATTGGGTAGTAGGGGCACCGATAACAATTATTGCACCGGGGCCCTTAATGACCTACTTACGCCACAGTCATGTCCTCAGAGGTTGTGCCGACCAGCTAGCGGAGGTTTTCACCTGCCTGAATGACTACCGCCCCGTAGCACTGACTCCCATAATCATGAAGTGTTTCGAGCAGTTAGTCAAATTCCACATCTGCTCCATCCCTTGACACCTTAGACCCCCTTCAATTTCCATACCGCCCCAACAGATCTACGGACAACGCCATCGCCCTGACAGTACACACCGCTCTCTCCCATCTGGAAAAGGGAAACACATAGGTGAGGCTGCTGTTCAAAGACTACAGCTCAGCATTCAACACTATTGTGCCCGCTAAGCCCCAAGCTCAGGATCCTGGGCCTTAACACCTCCCTTTGCAACTGGATCCTGGACTTCCTGACGGGCAGACCCCAGGTGGTGAGAATGGGCAACCTCACTGCCTCTACACTGACCCTAAGCACCGGAGCCCCTCAGGGCTGCATACTGCCTGCATTCTGCCCAGTTCACGTATGACTGTGAGGCCACACACAGCCACAGAGAGGTGGTCAGGGACTTGGCATCATGGTGCCAGGGCAACAACCTCTCCTGCATCCGTGGGTGTGTCGAGAACACTTCCGGGAATTTTAACAGTTCTTTGCAAAATGAGTATTGTGTATTGGGACAGTATTTGGTCTGCAAAAGATGACGTTACACAAGGACACAAGGCCCAAGGTTTCTTCTTGCATTTACAAGTCACTTCTCAACAGGAAGTTATGAGCTTAGTTAAGATGACTTGACACAGGTTTTATGTTTATATGGCACTGTATTGGATGTTGAAGGGTGGAACTATGAGGCAAGCTATCTAATCCTGATCGTGTCATCCATTCTGGCGTAAACAATTTCAAATGACACTTGCATGTCCAAGCTGGGGACCGGAAGGGGTTCGACAGTGGAGGTGGGCAGGTAGAACCTTCTCGACCTTTTGGGGGGTAAACTAATGTCCCCAGAACTTCATTTAGACCCTGGTTCATGCGGGGTAAACGCACAGAGTTCCTCCAAAGCTTCCTTGTCCCTGGGTAAAGTTGCGGAGGGAGGCGTTGTAAACCGATCTACAAGGGGTATTTGGATTGGGTAGATCTATTTGGCCGTGTCATCACCATTTATATAATGTATATACATTGTGTTCATGATTAAATAGTTTACTAGAGCACAAAATTGTTTACAAGAGCACTAAGTTCTTCATAGATTTAGCCTCTTCGTTTTGCTCTCAAACTGCACCAGATTGATGTATTTACATTACTTTCGTCCAGGGGATGAGGCCCCCGGACCCCCTACCGGGTCTGAGGTCCACCCACCATAGTCTCACAAAGTCCTGTAGGCAAGCAAGTTACATGACCTTTTCAGGTTGTTTCAGAAGCTGTTCCTCGAACTCGATGGACTGAAAGCTAGTGCAAAAGTGAGTCTCAAGAACAGTATTTTCACTTTCAGATATTATGGGATTTTGAAGTCCACAGTAGAGGCTACACAACTGATAGTGTAACAGAAAAGGGAACACAAGACCTTTTGAGATTGGTTATCAAATTGTCAAATAGGAATAGCAACTTTAGAAAAGTTTGTTGGCTTTAGTTATCTCTAAGGAGACTCAGGTTTAAGGGGGTCAATTGTTTTTGGGTGTGTTCAAAAATCGGTTACACTACCCTTAGACCTGGCTCAGTCTTTTATACCACGACAGCATTTAATCCTCAGAGGTTTACTGATGAATGAGCAAGCATTCTGTGTTACCATTTTTTACACTGTTTCAAATACTGACTGCTGCTGAACATGGCTGAAATGCCAACAATGCTCAACATTTAATGGTTGTCAATGCAATAACTTGTCTTCATAATTAAGGTAATTAAGTACAAAACACTTAAAATGTATTTCAAATAATGTAGAAAAAACTAGTTTGATAAACTTAAAAACGTGTTTTATAATTATGGTAAATAAGCACATAACACTAAACAATTAAATTTTAATAATGTGGAAAAATAGGTGGACCAGCTAATTCCCCTAACTCACTGTAGTGCGTGGCTTGAACATAATTTTATGCACGCACACACACACACAGGCTGCACACACACACACACACACACACACACACACACAGTAACACAGGCTGCACACACAGTAACACAGGCTGCACACACAGTAACACAGGCTGCACACACACACACACACACACACACACACACACACACACACACACACACACACAGTAACACATTCCCGGTAAGTTATGTAATTATTGGTTGTGATGACACAAAAAATGCCCTCTGGATCGAAAGGTGGAAGGCGGTGTCGTGTTTGTTATTGAGCAATGTAAACTGTGATAGAAAGTCTAAAAGAGCACTGACATGTCATTTGTTAAATTTTCAATTTTCTATAAGAGTACTATGATCAGGGCCGGAGCCATTTTGAAAAATAGTGAGCAGCTTCAGATGCGGGGGTTCAGGTTTGTTGAGGGTGGTGGTTGTGCTCGGCTCCCGCACGCACCACCAGATTTCACACACGGCGGACGCAAAGTAACAAGTCTAAACTGCACTCATGTAGGAGAAGTTCTCAACTGCTGATTTTTTAATACAGTTGTATTTAGTTTACAAAGAAAATGACAGGTCCGGACCTAAGTTAATAAACTTAATTCAGAAATTGGAAGAAGGGTAACATTTAAATGCATGTGGAGTTTGCTCGTGGATAAGTGTAATTTAATCGCTGGTGTGGTGCTGCTGACATTAAGTCCCTTCAGGAGTTGAAAGACCTAATTGTCTTGGAACAGTTTAAAGATTCGGTGCCAGAGCACATTGCCAACTATGTTACTGAGCATAAGGTTAACAAAGTCTCAGATGCTGCATTTTTGGCTGATCCACAAGGAGGGGGTTGAGGGTTTTCATAGTCAAGTGGGCTCACGCAGTTCTTTCCCCCCTAATCTCAAATTATCTGGCCCACATAGAGATTTTGAAACTAAGAAAGGAAATGGTTCTGATAGTCACAATTGTCAAGGCAGAGGTCATTGGAAAGATGAGTGTCCTTTGTTCAACACTAGAAGCAACTCTAGCTCTGTGAAACCACTGTGAAGTCACTTATTTCCTCTAGACAGTCAGTAGGATTGTAACAAGCACGTGTCAATGTACCAGATATCCTGCTGCGTATCCTCTTCGGTCTATCACTTCTAGATCTATTGTGAAGCACCTTCAGCGGTTACACTACCCTTAGACCTTCAGCGCCTTGTCTGCAGCCTCTTGCCGGGCCAGGGGAAGATGCCGGGGACGCATTTTGATAGGTTGTACGTCACCGGTGTCTATCTTGTGCTGAACCAGGTGCGTCAGGCCCACCTCCTCCTCGTTGAGGGCAAACAGGTCCTTGAACTCCATCAGTAACTGCCACAGCTGCATCTGCTAATGGTCCGTCAGCCCCTCACTGTTCTGTCTCCAGATCTCCCTCACCACGGACAGCCGGTCTGCTATTCCCTCTGTGGCCGGGGAGGTGAGATGGTTGCTCTCCTCCCTCGCAGGGATCTGAAGGGGCTTTGGGGTTGGAGCGGTGGTGGGATGCGGGTGGGCATGCGGAGGAGGGTTGGTACTGCGCGTTACATGTGGTTCTGAGGTGCTAACAGGCAGTAGGTGCGGCACACTGGGTTGTGGGGGTGGGACTATGTTGACTTTAGGGCCCCTAGGCAAACTTAGTGTGTTGTCACTCAGATCTATGAGGTTGCCCGCACTTCTCAAAAAGTCCACACCTATTATACAGGGGTCTTGCTACCCATACCTCAAAGCTCACAACTACCCCCCCCAATTTAAGGTTAACCTTTGCCCTACCTCTCGTGGGGGCTAAATCCCCGGTTACCGTCCGTAGCTGTACTGAGGTATTTTGTACTACTGTACTGCTTGGGAGAATGTCGGGCCTGACTAGTGTTGCAGTGGAGCCCGTATCCACTAGTGCCGTGCATGCAACCCCCTCCACTGTGATAGGGATATGGCAAAAGCCCCCAGCACAGGTCCAACCCACCGCAACCACTGGGCCCACGGCGTCGTCTGCTTCTGGGGGGAGTGAAGCCCTGTTCCCTCGGCTGTGCTGTTGGGCTCCTCCGCTGGGGGTCGATGCAGGTCGGGTAACCATGTCAGGGGTCCGTATCTTCCCGTTTATACAGACCCCTGGTCGTTTCCCTGGGCTCGGCGTAGATGGCCAGGTTGGCCACACCCCCAGTAGACCATGGCGCGGCGTCAAGGTGGTGTATGCAGGTAATTGCGAGTGGGCTGGAGGGTGGCAGCACGGATTAGTTCCGTCAGGTCCGTGATCCACGCTGGCTTTATTTCCGCAGCATTCTCCTCAACAGCACTTTTCGACACTGCAACACCATCAGTCAACCAGCAGTCCGGCAGCACCGCTCCCACAGCTTCCCTCTCCAGGGCCAGTTCCAGCGCGTCCTGTATGGTCTGGGGGTGTGCTAGTTGGGTCTGCACACGTAGCTCCCTGGGCAAGAGAGCTTGAATTAACTGTTCTCTGGCCAGCTCACTCTGGACCAGCGGCGGCATGTGGGCGTAGGCCCGCCTAGCGAGGCATTCAATATCATTAGCCAGCATACGAAGTGGCTCACCCGGTTGCCTACGCCTATTGCACAATTCAGACCTAAGCACGCCTGGTTGCGAACACTGTCCAAAAACGTCTCTGCAGGGCTCCGGTCAAAGCCTCATAGTCCTGTCTCTCCTCAGGGCTAACTACGAGGAGGCATGCCAGCGCGTCCTCCGTAAGGCATAGTGCCAGCTGCAGGGCTTTAACCTCCTTTGACCATCCGGTAGCCTGTGCTAATAATTCAAGTTGTGCTTGAAATGCTTCCCAGTTCGATTTACCAGAGTATTTTGGAGTCTTCACGTTGAAAGCAGAGTGGCGTGCGCCGCCATCTCTGTTACCGCTCGTCTCCTCCCACCACAATGATGTTGCAGCATCTCCACGACGTGTTTCACCAGGGCCGATCCTCACTTCAGCTGCTAGCCTCCTCGCGGACTCACTCGCGTTGTATCTCTGCTCCATCACCCGGCGGAGTTCTCGTGCGTGGTCCCGCGGTAATGCGTATGCCCCCAGGTACTCATCGTCAGGAATCTCATCCTTCATCTCTGGCTTTGTACCGGAGGCCATCCCTATCGTTTACTCAGGCAGTTAGCCTCATGCAATAATGCTAGGCCATGGGCAGTGAGTGTGGCAAAGTCACGTCCTTTGTTTTGTTCAGTTGTTGTTTTACTTCGGTCACCAAATGTAGCAAATATACTTCTACTCGTCCAAGCACCACACTTTTTGTGGTGCTTGGTGGTTGTTTTGATTAACTCCCTTTTATTGATATCGAACGCTTTAACAATGCAAACATGAACTTCTCTATCTACCTAACAACAGACTCCCGCTCTCTCTCCTACCCGTATCTCACCTCCCAAGGCCCGCCCCCTCCCACTGAGCACCCAATTACAACATTAGCACAATGCACGTCCAACTACGCAACCTAGAACCGTTACAATATATTATTTTGTGAAAATGCGCTCATTAATATATCATAAAAATGCATGCCAGTATTTATTATGGCTGTTCCACCAGCCCTAGCGTTGATCTGGCACAATTTTATGCGACAGCAATGACATAATTCCGGTGACAAAAGTACTTTTCGAAAGTTTTTTTTTCATTTTGCAGATGAGCTCACTTTATAGTCGTTTGCATAGAACTCCCCGGGGAGTAGTGAATGAGTGAATGATTTTGGACACAGCCAAGGTCTCTCCGCTAAAGTCATAACATTCCATATAGCTCTAAACTCTTACACAGATAACCCACATTTTCACATTGTAGGGGCACATCCTGTGCATTTGTCCATTATGAACTCGAGAAAACAGGGTAAATGATCAGACCAAAGAAGCGTGTGTCTTCTTTCACAAATTCCTCCCTAATTATGAGGGTAAGCACCAACAATAGTTATGCTGTGCGTAAAGACACGCACAGCCGAAGACAAACGTTCCGCTGCCACCTATTGTTGATAATAGGTATAGAGTTATTTGAATAGCCAACTGTACTGGACTGTCATAACCCACGTTATTATTACTTTCACCAGTAGTGCAGTTTACCTGCCCCAAAAATAAAAGCTCAATATTCACTGAAAAAAGATCACATAATGTGATTGTACATTTTGGGTGCATTACAGTGACATTTCATTTATGTTAGGCCAAAACGGTTTGTCATCATCACAAAGAGGCCAAATTGTGATTAAAGACCTCAATCGAATTTTACTAATTAAAAAAATAAGATATCCTTTTCAATTCACAATTCAGAAATGTATTTTAATTTGAGTTTAACGTTTTACTATGTTTCAAAATGTAATTAATCAATGAAATGCTCAGTGAAAAAAAATGACACAACACTTCAGCCTTTTGATCCAGAGGTGACATTTTGTGTTATCAGAACCAATAGTTGCTTAACTGCTTGCCGGGAAACTGTGTGTGTAGAGGACAGAGTTCAGACAACAAGAGATGGTGCCAAAGGGGTGTATTGAGGTGAGTATTGAGTGTGACAGAATAAAAAGCAGGTTCATGCAGAGATCCACAGACGACATTGACAGCAGATCTGCACTCAGGCGTGAGGATGCATCTGGCAATACTTCCTATAAGTGTGGCCTGTTTGGCCCTCTTGTATTCTGTCGCTAATGGATCTCAATTGTGAGTATCCTTTGATTAGCATAGCTTTGTTCCTGACTTTAAATAGCATAATAGTCAAATCGGATGAAAAAAAACAATAAACCAAAAATGATGATTGATTTGGTTGTAAATGATTTGGTTGCCATATATATATATATAGATATTTATCAAGAAATTTCACTTTTGACATTGCATTATCTATTGTAAATGTGATCGCTACATCGTGAGCATGGCTACAGTAAAAAAGGTAGATGTAGATGTGCATAAAGGTATAACCGGTTAATAGTCCGATATACTATTATAGTTAAATATCATTTTTATTGTACTTTCTAGTGAAAGATAAAGACTTGCTGCACTATTGCTGATTCTCATATAGTCTTGCATTCAAAATGTTACAACAGTATTTTGTATGAAATGGTAAAGTGCAAGTGCGAGCAAACAAGAAACTGGGGCGATGATGAATCCTTTTATTTAGACACAGTTAAAGTTTACTGCTTAATGTTTTGGTCTGATCAGTCAAACTGCATTAAGCCCATTGTCCTAATGATCAACATAATTAGAAGATAAGAGTGTATGTTGTAGCCTATGTTAACAAATTGTGAATATCTGTGCTTTCCTTTCTATGATTCTCTTTTTTTTCCATTCCAGGAAGGTTTTATCTGCTCCTAACTTGTTGCGTATTGGAGCAACAGAGAACATCTTTGTAGAGTGTCAAGAATGCTCAGCTGCAGACTTGAATGTTGAAATACTTGTTAAGAACTTCCCAACCGAAAGTCTTGAACTGGACACCACAACTGTGACTCTAACCCAAGATAATAAATTCCAGGCTTTTGGTAAAATTAAGGTATGGTGGTTATTCTGTTGCTTCTATTAGTTGTGTTTGGTAGTTATTAATTGTTTGCATGACCATTTGGCCCTCCGGAATACAGTGATCATTGTGCTAAAGAATAAAATGTTGTGTAATTTTAAAGTACCTACTAACCGTACCTTTTAATATATGGCCCTGTACACTGTGCCTGTTGCATGTTGAGTTAGATCCCAGCAGATGAATTTAAGGATGACCCTGAGCTGAAGCAGCATGTGTCCCTGGAAGCAAAGTTTCCTGATGGAACCAATCTGAAGAAAGTGGTCTTGGTCTCCTTCCAGTCTGGCTACATCTTCATTCAGACCGACAAACCTCTATACACCCCAAACAGTAGAGGTACATTTCTTTACAGAACATAGTTGGCATTAAAATGTCTAATGAAAGAATAGTTGGACTTGTGACATGTGACACTAAATACAACCAAAAAACGGTGTTTCCGGTTTTGTTATGGAGATATTCTACCGAAGAGAAACGTATTCACTCGAGTGGATTAAGCATTTTGAATATGTGTATTTATACACTGGCCAGTCCACATTGTGTTGAGTTGAAACCTTTACACTTTTTCTAACATAGCAGTGTCTGGACAGGATGTTTCAGCAGTCTTCCCACCAGACTGGTGTTGGCCAAGTTGGCTGAGTTTGTGTTCGCTGTCAGCCAATTATGGGCTTGCAGATCCCTGTTTCCAGAAACACGATTGTTCTAAACAAAATGAATCAAAATAAAGCAAAACGCTGTTCAGAGATTTGAGCTACTCTGCTATCACATTTTAGATTATTAATCTAAAATCTTATTTGTGAGACTACTACTGGCTCCAATTGAACTAAATTTGCTCCTTAACAACTTAATGTCGGGGCCACGGAGAGACCCTCCCAATTCCGAGGGGCGGCAGATCTCTACTGTCTTTATCCAGCAGCTAAGGTTTTGAGCCCCTGCCCCCACACTAAACAACAATCTGAGCCATCTTCAGCCCCATTTCCTATTTCCTAATATTTCAGCATAACAATATCAGTATATATTGTAGTGTAAGAATGGCAATTGCTGCCCAGTTATGTTAATTCATTGAACTCACGAGCATAGTTTTTCTTGACTTTTGTCTATGAATGACCTTAGAGACAAAGCAGTTGTTTGATTGCATTCAGTCTCGATTGCTTAGGCCTGTCCTCGGAATACCCTGCTACTTCAGTTTATGATCCGTATTTTGACCACGTGAATATGAGTAATGAATATTGTATTTTGAATATATGCAACTGGAACATTGAATCTGAATAAGTAAATATTGACTTTTTTAATTTTAAATCGTGTTTTTGAAATAGCATAATTGAAATGCAATATTTGAATTTCAAAGAGGTTAATTCAAAATGAATAAATTCAGAAGACCCAGTTTTCAAAGTATAATATTTACATTTTATGAATTCAAAGGTGTTTACCACAAAGAAAGGAAATGCAGATACAGCAAAGACTTGGAAACTACTTATAACTGGGTGAAGCTGGTGCAAGGCGATTCTCCGTTTTATTTTCCATGTCACACTGGGGGGAATACGACAGTACAATTTAGTGTTTATTTTTGAAGTTAGAGACTTTACATTTTTTGATTACCTCTCAGCATTGACAATGTGTCCCCAAAAAACCATACTCTTCGTCCCACATTTGGTTTGGGATCTGGTCATCCTAGGGACATGAAACGTACGTACCAACATTGTTTTCCTGCTTGTGTCTCTTTCAGTTCATTATAGGGTGTTTGGTGTAACACCTGGTATGAAACCTGTTGGAGTAGAAGACTCCATCATCAACATTAATATAGTGGTACAGTTTGACATGCTACTACCATTCTGTATCAATTTAGACAACATGCTTTATAAAAGAGAGATACATTTTAATTGAAATGCCCATGCTTTTTTCCATGGCTCATACAAAGATGGTGTGATGCTGTAGGATAATCTTAAACTATCTGAAATTAAAGTTATCAACTCATCAGAGAAAACCTTGCAGAGCTGCCGATTTTGGGCATTGTTCATATAGTTTTGCACATTCTTTTAGCAATTATGTATATGTAATACTATTGTTGTTTTTAGGGCACAAATAGTTTCATTTCATAAAGGTATTACCTGCAGGCAAACAAAGAAAGTGTTAGACACATGCCCACGCTAGATTCAATTAGTTATTTTTTTCTCATAAATGCATATTAATCTCAGAGAATTAAATTTTCTCATATAAATGTTTTGTTTCAGATCTTTTGATATTTAATTTTCCTAAAAGTCTGTGTGGTACATGTTTTAACAGACCCCTGATGATATTGTATTACCAGAGGACCCTGTCTCTCTGAATTCAGGAATACACTCTGGACTTTACATTCTCCCTGAAATAGCAAGGTGGGCAAATGTTATTTTGCTCATGATTATTATGATATTCAAAATGTTTGTAACTAAACATTCATACTGATTAAATGGGATGTGTGGGTATGTTTGATATATTTGTAGTGATGGGGTGTGGAAAGTGGTAGCCGCGTTCCAGAACAACAAACGGCACAACTACTCTACTGAGTTTGAGGTCAAAGAATATGGTAAGACATCGACCATTATGAAATATTTCAGGTTAATCTGTTTGAATACTTTTAACACTGATTCTTTGTTCTCAGTTTTACCTAGCTTTGAAGTAAAAATCACCACTGACAAAAAATTCTTCTATGTTGATGATGAGAGGTTGACCGTAGACATCAAAGCCACGTGAGTTCAAGTCAACATTTTAGGGGATATTGTAGGATATGGATACTTAAGCATATTTGTAATTATCTGTTGATGATTAAGTTACTCAAGTGATATATCTGTGTTTTAAGGTATCTGTTTGGGAAAGAAGTGGAAGGGAGCGCTTATGTGGTCTTTGGAATCTTTGATCAAAACAAGGAAAAACATAGTATCCCAGGCTCCATTCAGCGAGTGCTGGTCAGCATATTCCCCTCTTGAAGAAGTCACAACTGAATCAGGATTTACAGGGTAACTAGATGTTCAATAACTACATTAATTCAGAACTTGTCATGTGTTGTCAGGTAGCAAAGGGTAAAGCACAAGCCACATTAACGAGGACACAAATCCAAGAAACCTTTACAGACATTGAGAGTCTGGTGAAGAGTTCCATATATGTTGCTGTCACTGTGTTGACTGAATCTGGTGAGTGGTTATGTTTGCATCTTAATTTAAATCAAAATATAGGGTCGGCATTTGTTCTTAAGAGAATGTGTGTGTGTGCTTTTTGTCCCGCCAGGTAGTGAATTAGTGGAAGCTGAGAAACAAGGCATCCATATTGTCACATCTCCTTATGCCATCCATTTGAAGAATACACCACAGTATTTCAAACCAACAATGTTCTTTGAAGTTGTGGTAAAGGACGTTTTTTTGTAATGTAATTCCAACCATATTGACTGTGAATAGTGTTTTAGGATTCAAGCTTTCTTTCTCGAGCTAACCTCATATTATCTTATGTTGGTCTGGAAGTGTAAACATTAATATGAATACACCCAATATAAATCCATCCCAACACAAATGCAAAAAACTCCTCCCTTGTTCAAAGATGGGATAATGAAAACAGAACCACTAATGAGGTTCTTGGACCGAAGATTATGCATTCCACCCCACTTTAAATCACTTCATTACGGAGTGTAAATATCCGGTGAATATCCAATACATTTCGAATTTACCACAGTTCTCGACAAATGTTATGTTGAATTTCGCCTGTCTCTTCTGCAACTTGCTTCCGTAACCTGGTTATCCGTCTGGCATGTAAAACTGGATAATGAAATGCTAATCTCTCAACTGGATTATGATGGTAACCTGGTTACTCTGCTTAACTGGGTTTCTTTCTGCATACTGAAACAAAGTGATCAACATTGATTACACCATTGTGGCCAGGGAAACTTGGCTCAGTAGTAATTCAACTTCAGAACCGCCATAGCCCGTCTTTCTATGCAGAAGTCTCCTGACTGAGCTGCACAGAGAAATATACCATGTGCATCCAGAATCACTTTCTGGGCTTGGGCCATGAAAGGTTGAATTTGAATGCTGCAGGTGTACAAAAGAGGGTTGGAGACTATACAATGGGTCAGTGGGTCTGACCAATTCACCGATTAGCCTGCGGTATCAGTCACGTAAAGACTTCATACATAGTACACAGGCTTTGGTTACCTTAATTACGCGAATAGAACCACATTGTACATAAGCCCCACCTGCTTAAAACTAAGGCTTGAATTCTTTTTTCATTAGCTTTATTTCAAAGCTAATTTATAAGCCTTTGAAATCCGATGACGTTTATATCTAAGTATTTCTGTCCGATTCGGAGGATAGTGTCAAAAGATTACATGCAGGGCTCAAGACTGCGACCATTCATCAGGTGGATACGAGGTCATTTTTTCCTAGGTCGCATCGTGCCAGTAAAAAAGAATGATTAGGTTCACCCCAAACAATGTAGCTAATAGTAGCGATGCGCCACAATGCAACATTTTAAATAGGGCTGTCACACAAATACATTTAATTACTGAAATGGTCGATTGGTGTGGTGGAAAAATGACTTCAGGCCCTATTCCAAAGTTAGCTTGCTTAAACTAGTTGGTGTAAGCGCTCAAGTTGTTATGTGCACACCATAGTAGCCTATATATCTTTTTAACTATCTAACTCCCCACAGTTGCATGTTTTTCTTCTCCCTAGACATTGTTTACGTTCTCATGGGAGAACGTCCTGGGCAAGCCCCTCTTCCTAAACATTGTGTCTCGTTAAAACATGCGTGGCCCTGACCGTACGTTGTACCCGCCATAAATAATAGGTGGCGCCATATATGCTGAGCTACGACTAGGGGTCTGGCCTTAGCTATGCATTGAACCAGTTATGGATGATGGCGTCATCTAGTGTTATCTTTACATGTTGTTTACTCCACTCTACAAAAAGGGGTTCCCTCCTTTGCTCGGCGCGCCTTTTCTCGAGAACTCTGCCCAGTGTGGAGTTGCCTTTGAAACTGCGTCTTTTGTGTGCTGCAGCATATGAAATAAACCAACTACGGATATCCATTTGTCTTAGCCTTTTACATCAGCCCAGCCACAAGTTGTATAATTTGCTACGACATTGGTTAAAACACAAGTTGTATTTGCATAACGCTTCAAAAAGCCAAAATGCAATATCACGTAGCTGCTGTGTGGAGGAAGTCCGTGTCTTTCGGATCCACTCTTGGTCCGAGTCCGACTCTGTTACGTCAGAGCTTCAATGTAAAGCGGGTCGCATGCCAGACGAGCCATGGAGCGCCGTGTCGGGCAGCGTCCCGTGGTTGAAAGGACAACCCATGTCGGAGGATTCGATTGTCTTGTCCTGTGTTTAATATTGTAGCAACCCCGTTTCTATTCGTCCAAGCACCACACAGGTTGTTTTGATGAACTCCCTTTTATTAATGGCAGGCACACGTTATCGAACGCTATAACAAACGAACATGACCTTCTCTCAATCTCTAACTTATATCTCTCCCCCCAAGGCCCGCCCCCTTCTCCTGAGCACCCAATCACAACATTAGCACAATGCACACAAACAACGCAACCTAGAACCTTCACAATATAATTTGTGGTATTGATGGCGCTTCCATACACGTCAAGGTTTTAAGCAGGGTTGGAAGTCATAACGCGGATGAATGCTGTGAGAGCTCTATTTGGAAACACGACCCACTTAAGTTCCAATAAAGACACACTGCTTTGATCATAAAACTAAAAAGGGGGTTTGTACATTGTGCAAAGTTTCAATGAAATTGCACCCCAGCACTAGCGTTATTCAAGAGCATGCATACAAATGCACTATTCTGGATGACGGATCGCCAGAAAAGAAGAATAAATCAAAATTTGAGTGTATTACCAAATTAGCAGCCTCTTAGTATTAGTAGGTAATTTGTTCAACCTGTTTGTGCCAGTGGGGGATTGCCACTAAGTGAATATTGATCGTGTCACAAACCTTTCGAAAGGTATTTGTATAGAATACAGGGCATAATCACCGCGGATCGAAATCGCAGCAAAATCGTCGCAGACCGATTTTGGTCATACACTTTTGTACATAGGCCACACTTGTATATAGGCCCTACAAATGTAATTTGTCTGAAGATAATTCTTTATAGACCGTGGTCTATATTCACGTAATTACGGTATTTCATCATAGAGGTTTTCTTCTATTTGAAGATGCGTCACACCACAATCAAAGAACCAGGCTTAAGTCAACTAAGCTAAGATTGTGTATGCAAATGTTTTTTCCAGGAGCTGAGTGTGACATGTTTGTCTCTTGCTAGGTTTATGTTGAGTACCCTGACGGCTCTCCAGCCTCTGACGTACCATTACGGGTGGACCCAGGTAACATTGAAGTCACAACGACCAAAAATGGCTTTGCCAGGGTCCCTGTCAACCCATCTGATTCTCCTCAGCATCTGCAAATTACTGTAAGTCACATGACTCAGCACTTTTAATTTTCTTGATTTGTATTGCCCATCAGTGCTTGGTTAAAATGAAGTACCAGGTCATTATTCAGCAGCTATATTCTAGGTGCAAAAGACCACTGTTTTACTGGAAAGTGACCTTTGAATGCTATAAAGAGACCTCATAAATGGATCTCTATTTTTGGATTTGTGGATTGTCTACATTGCAACTGTGCTATTGTGCTTATGTATTTGCATGTTTATATTTATGATAGGTAAGAACCGCTGATCCACAAGTTTCAAACGACAGACAGACATCAGCAACTATGAGAGCACTTCCTTACACCAGCAACATCAAAAGCTACATGCACATCGGTAAAGAACAAATTTACATAACATTGTTACATGTAAGCCATTCAGTGGGTAGTTGTTTTTATAGTTGTACCTTTCTTCATGTCTGTATGTTGTCGTGTACTATTTTGCAATAGTTGTAGCGTTAAGAGCTTCTCTCTGTTGTTGCCAATGCAGGTGTGGGCTCATCTGAAGTTAAATTAGGAGATAACCTCCATATCACCTTGACTCTCAATGCTCCAGAATCCACTCATGATATCACTTATCTGGTGAGTAAAGTGTATGTGTATGATTGTACAGACTGGCATCTAGCGGATTACGTAGTTGCCTCTTTCCATGCTTATGCCTTTGTTGGTTTAATGAAGGCCCTCTGATGTATGAGCCTGTTTCTGCATTCAGATCCAGAGCAGGGGCCAGCTGGTGAAATATGGCCGTTTCAGGACGAAGTTGACGTCAATAGCAATGACGTTACCAGTCAACAAAGAAATGCTGCCATCATTCCGCATTATTGCTTACCACCACGATCGGAATGAGGTGGTCTCCGACTCTATCTGGGTGGACGTCATAGACACCTGTATGGGCTCGGTGAGGAGAAGCTGACACGAATTTAGCCGTGTTTGAATTCGTAAAAACACAATCTCCTCTCAAGTATCTGCTTGAGAGCTTTCTCAATGATAAAATAAAATACTCTCTCTTTTGCCTCAAAACTGTTGTAGTTGAAGTTGGCTTCAGACACAACTGCCTCACAACCTCGGCAAACATTCAGCTACACGATCACAGGCGACCCAGGAGCCACAGTAGGCCTGGTAGCAGTTGACAAAGGAGTCTACGTCCTCAACAACAAACACCGCCTCACTCAGACAAAGGCAGTTCCTCCATATTTTCTTTAATTTCTTTGTACTTTAAAGTGTGATGGTTGTTAACATGATGGTTTGATCATATTTGTTAATTTCCACTTAATGAAACAGGGATTTCGTTTTTCTTCCCCGCCTAAACAGATTTGATGTTGCAGCAAAATATTTGTTCACAACACTCATATAAACTAGTTCGCTTTAAGTAGAAAATAGCCAAGCATGACTGTTCCCCAAAATGTGCTTTGTTTCAAATCTAATTGTTTACGCTAGCTAACACTAACTGGAAAAATGTATTGTGAAAAATGACTTGACAACATGTAGGTAGTATATGGTCGTATAAGGGAATAAAGTATCAGACTTCAGTTATTGTTTTCCTCCACCCCCTTTAGGTGTGGGATGTAGTGGAGAAGGCTGATACAGGATGCACACCTGGTGGAGGGATTGACAGCATGAACGTGTTCTATGATGCAGGGCTGTTGTTTCAGAGCAACCTTATCGGGACTGCGGACAGACAAGGTACACACTCCACTAATTGTCACTTTCTCTGTCTTAGGTTTCTTCTTGTAGTTATTTGGCCATTTGAAAGGTAGCCCAGTGGTTAGCACTGCTGCCTCACAGCAAGAATGTCCTTGGTTCAAACCCCAAAGGGGATGGACTTTGTATGTTCTCCCCGTTTTCATGCTGGTTTCCTCGACAAAAAACAAAAAAAGACATCCATGTTAGGTTACACTGCCAGAAAGCAAAACCCAGAGCTAATTCGATTAAAAGGAACTGGCATCTAAAATATCGCTGCTTATACTGTATTAATGCAACATTTTGGATAAATAGGTTTACGGCAATGTTTATTTATGCATTATAAATGTTACTATACCACTATTTTCTAAGTTTACTCATACGGTATAAGTGTTACCAGGTATTTATACAGACCTGGATAAAAAATTACGGACATAAATGTATAGTTGTTTTTAGCACGTTGCTCATGCATGTAGCGCATGCTGGTAGAGGCAGGCGAAAGATGCTTAATGGGTGGGGCCAAGGGATCCAATGAGACCAATAGACCAATACAGCAGCTTTAAGAGATGCTTTTATCCCGAGTAATTTACAGTGAATACAGCAACAGGTAATTAGGCAGTAGATTAGATAAGATTAGCTGAGGAAATTGGAGTCCAAACACAGACTCTTTGTGTTATATTCCTTTCAATAGTTGTGTTTGTAAAGTTAGTTAATAGTTAAAAAATCTAGCGATGGCACTGCTTACTATTATATATATTGTTTTTAATATGATACATTGTTCTGTTCCAGTATTCAAATGTCCAGCTTCAACAAGGACGAAGCGGGCAGCCGCTTCACTCGATGTTAGAAACTACCCTCTGTGAGTAAAATGCAGCCACCAGACAAGTTGTTTTGTATGTAGGGTACACGGTATAGTTGTCTCTCAGTAATACCAAGTACCCTCTAGTAACACGATCAGCATTGTGAATATAAATATATGTATTCAAATGTGAAAAATCACTATCCTACTAATTTATACTTTTCTATAGTTCACATCACTTCCCCTTTCAACACCTTTGCCTTCACCTCTGCTCTGTGCCCCACTCAGTGAGTGAATACAAAGACAGCTTGCAGCGCCAATGTTGTTTGGATGGAATGGCGGAAACGCCGCTATCGTACAGCTGTGAGCGGCGCACGGAGTACATCTCAGATGGGAAAGCCTGTGCTGATGCCTTCCTCAAGTGCTGCCAAGATGTAACCAAACTACGAACTGAAAGTAAAGCTGAAGCCCTCTACTCGGCTCGCAGTAAGTATCAGGGATGAAGAGTATGGACTTGGATGGCATTGGGTAATCCTTGATAATAAGGGCAATAGAATAAAGACACAGGCCCTGAGGTCTTGTTCTAGACTGCCTTGACAAACCACATCATGGATGGAAGAAAAGATGAAGACTGAGGAAAAATCCTTTGGAGGAAGATTTCTAAAGAAGATGCAATGAAAAAGATTTGGAAGGCAGAAATTAGCAGCAGAAATGTTGACGTGACTATATCTTAATCTTACCTTTTTCATCTGACACTTTAGGCGAGGAGAGGAATATTGTCTTCAAGGACAGCGGGCTAATTGGTACTCGTACCGAATTTCCCGAGAGCTGGCTATGGGTAGATTACAAACTCCCTCTTTGCCCTGACGGCACAACTAACTGGTGAGCCAACCGAATCATTTATGTAAAGATCTCTTTAGCCAGGCCGTTGATCTTAGTTGTGTTAGTTTTTTGTGATTTATAATTTATTATTGAAACATTTAAGATGAAATATGTAATGCAAATTTGACAACACTTAAACTGATGTTTTTCCCATAATTTAGTAAAACAACGTCTTTGGAGAAAACAACTGCATTGAAAGACTCAATCACCACCTGGCATCTTACTGGAATCAGTCTGTCTCCAACTCATGGTGCCCATTCCTCTTTAGCCTGTTGGATGTGCCTCGTATCCAACACATCCCATTTCCATTTAGTCTCATGCTTTTGTCCTTATTACCTTCTTATCTGATACATGCTCCCATTTTTCCTCTAATTTCATTATGGTCACATTATGCATTCCTGTCTCCTCCTTTCCTCTTAAAGGTATCTGTGTAGATGACACATTCAAGATAATTGTGCAGAAGGATTTCTTCATTGATCTTAGACTACCCTATTCAGCTGTCCGTGGAGAACAAATCGAAATAAAGGCAATCCTTCATAACTATCTGTTGGATGATATCACAGTAAGTCTGATTATTATTGGTCTAATTTGTTCAATACATTTCCAAAACCACTGTGGGGGGAAAAGGGAATTCAATGATAAGTACTAAAATAATCATGCATCTTCATTTCTTTCCCTTTATATTCATGATGCTCTTTTGGTTGTCCTGTTGTTACTCTCAACCAAAGGTACAGGTATATCTGAAAGAGTTAACAGATGTGTGCAGTTCAGCATCAAAGCGAAAGGAGTACACACAGACAGTCAAAGTTGCTGCTAAGAGCACACGCTCCGTGCCTTTCATCATAATCCCTATGAAGCCTGGTATTTTCCCTATTGAGGTCAAGGCCTCTGTTGGAGATAGACAAATTGACGATGGTATCAAAAAGAATCTGCTAGTAGTGGTAAGTAAGCGGGTGATGGGATAATATATATTTTTTATAACTATTTACTCCCATTGCATTCCTGTGCTGATGACCTCACTTGTATTTAATACAATTACAGTTTGATGATTGCAATTCATCCAGACATTTTATTTACTACAATTTCATCAATGTCATTGAATAATGTGTAACTAAAATCAAGGGTACCTTTTTGATAGCCTGATGGAATAAAGACAAAAGTCCAAGTGAATAGAAACCTGAAAGTTGACAAAAGCCGTAAGTTTTAGCCTACTTACCACAATCATATGGTGCAAAACACACATGAACTACCAAATTACAAGCAATCATGGTGATGACCTGTTTCCAAAAATGAAACTTCCAGAGAGTAAACAGGTGGAGATTATTACAAATCCAATTGATGTGGCATATATTGTTCCAAACACACCTAGGACTTCACAAATATATGTTACAGGTAAGATGCACTATTAAGCAATTAATAAATAATCAAATAAACAAAAAAAAGTTGTTTTGATTGTTCTATTAGCGTGTGCAGTATCCTATTGGATAACCATTAAGTGGTGATCTACCTACTTCTTTGTAGCCTCAATAATTGGTGGGAATCTTTTCATCCATAAAATCTGTAATTGTTCCGTGCGTGGGGCTTTATATTCATGTGTAGGAGGATCACAGATGAACGTGCTTGTGGAGAAGGTCCTGAGTGGCTCATCTGTAAGCAGTCTAATCACACAGCCATGGGGCTGCGGAGAGCAGAACATGGCCAGAATGACTCTACCCGTTATTGCTGCAACATATTTGGACCAGACCAAACAGTGGGATATAGTGGGATTTTCACAACGTGATAATGCCCTTAAATATATCAAGACAGGTACAGCTTTATACAGATCTGTCTGCTCCTAGGGTTTATTGAAATGCATTTCCTCACATTCTTGCTCATTGGTAATTAAGGTTTGTGTGTCACTGTGATCAGGGTACCAAAATGAGCTTGCCTATCGTACGGCTGCTGGAGCTTTTAGTACTTTTAAAGGTGGAACTGGTCTCTCATGGTAAGGCATCGACACACTGGAAAACCCTTGGATCTTTAATTAGAGAAAAATAATAATAATAACCTAGTCCGGCTTTTGTATGCTAAGTGAATGCTGATTCAACTTCCCTCTGTTTACATCCCTTCTCCTCTGAAAGGCTGACATCTTATGTTGCAAAGGTGTTTGCCATGGCCTATAATCTGGTAGACCTCGACATAAATATTATCTGTGGTGCCATCAAATGGGTGATTCTACACTCACAGATGCCTGATGGCAAGTTCATGGAGATTGGAACTGTACTACAGGGAGAGATGATGGTGTGTACATGAAGTTATCAAACAATTTTAGTGGTGGATGAAACACTTCTAATAATCACATTTGTAGTTGGCTATCAAGTCATTGATGAACATGATTTTGGCTGCATGCTCAATCTTGTGTACCTGTAGGGGAATGTGCGTGGCTCGGACTCTGATGCCTCTTTGACTGCTTTCTCACTCATTGCCATCCAGGAGGCACGGCCAATTTGTGCGGACATTGTTAATGTGAGTAACACATTTCTTACCGCATTTATTCTTGTACCCCAATACCTCTGTTTGTCCTAGTTTTGTCCTCCTACTTATATGTATCTCACATTCTCAAAGAAGAAAAAATATAAAATGTATTTTAAATAGTGAGTTATTCTCTGGGATTATCAAGATTGTTATTGAATCACCCGGAATGCAGTGGTGTAATAAAATGAACAGTCTCAGATTAAAATACATCATCTTCAGAGTCTTGTGATTGGTTCACTCACTTCAAGTGAAAAGTCTTACGTCAGACGGATGGAACCCTTTTACGTGCCTCTCTCTGCGATGTTACTACTTTCATTCACAACACAGCATTACGGGCAGTGATCCTGAAATGTTACTAGGTCTACTAGGTCTTGAGAAGGCAAATTGGTGGTGCAGATTTTCCGGAATATCGATCCCTTTTCCCATTCGCACATGACCCCCGTGCAGGAAATGTTCTGGAACATTTCTGGGAGTGAATGCGGCTTAATTTATTACATTGGTAAAACAAAACATTTGGCTACCTCATTAAACATAGTATTTCAAATTCAAGGTGAAGAATAATTAAAGTATTTTATTATTATATTATTCATAAATTAATAATTTATCACATCCATACAACCTGATTTGATACATATCCCTTGTTTTTCAACATGGGGAGTTCAACATACTAATTCCCCTCTTATGGGTGTTGGCTTGACAACCAAATCATTTCATCATCTGCATAAATGTTATTATTCTCAGTGTGAGACAAAAGCTCGATTTGTATTCATGTTGATTATTTAGTTATTTGCATTGAAATCATGCATCACACCACTTGATCTTAAATAATTGTCATACCCATGTGTCCAGAGCATCCCAGGAAGCGTAAACAAAGCTGTGGATTACCTGGAGAAGCGTCTACCATCCCTGACCAACCCATATGCTGTTGCCATGGCATCCTATGCACTGGCCAACGAAAATAAGTTCAACAAGGACATCCTCTACAAATTTGTATCCCGAGGTTTTTACAACTCCTTTCCAAAACATCATAGAAATATATTGATGGACAAATTATGCAGAAAATCAAACAGTAAGATTTATTATTGTCTTGTCTGTGTTCCTAAGACTCTGACCATTGGCCAGTGCCGTCAGGTCACCTCTTCACACTAGAGGCCACAGCATATGCTCTTCTAGCTCTGGTCAAGGCCAAGGTGAGCGTCTCCTTTTTAGGACACCTAGTTGTTATTTGTATTGCACCATACAAAACAAAATCTGTTGTCAATGCTTGCAAAGTCAATGCTTTGAATTCATAATATCATTCCAATGTTGCTGTTACATGTTTAAATATATATATATATATATATATATATATATATATATATATATATACAAAAAATGTTGTTACCTGATTAAAGGAATTTGAGGATGCTGCGCCAATTGTCAAATGGCTTAGCACTCAATCAACGAATGGAGGCTTTCATTCTACTCAGGTAAAATGCATTCATTTCAATCTTACATTTAAGTCTGTCTATCACTCTTCTAATGCCTTTTCTTTTCTTTCATGCTCTGCTTTCATGGTCCTCTGTGCACATCTATCTGTTTGTGTTTCACTTTATGTGTCTCTTTATTTGTTCCCATTTTGTTTTATGTCCAGTCAACAATCATGGTGTATCAGGCCCTTGCAGAGTATTGGATTAATGCTAAAGAGCAACAATATGAAATGGATATAGAGATTAAAGTTGCAGGCCGCTCTGCGTCGGCGCCTTTCAGAGTCAACAATGAAAACGCCTTTCAGACTAGAACAACTAAGGTAGGTGTAGATGGGCCACTTACGCATTGTTTCCACTGCTGGTTGCAAAGAATGGTGAAGCTCTGTAGAGGATCTTAACTCAATTGGTAACGTCAGGGATGCTACCTTTATCTTTTCTATAATTCTATCATCTGTCTATCATTGTGGTGGTACGACGTAGAAATACTAGAGATGGGTACTTTGTTCATCCCAGATGACAGCAGCAGAACAATACAACACATATCAATATGAAATAATGAGTAAATGTACAATAGTAATAAATAAAATGTTAGTATATTTGTACTCAGCGTTATATGTGCAGTATTTAGCCATTTCTTTCTTGGTGAGGACATTTGACGATTGTGTGTGTATGTCTGAATGTTAACAGTTCAAGGACATTAACAAGGAAGTGAGCGTGACTGCCACAGGTTCCGGAGAAGCTACTGTGTCAGTGCGTATTTTTCCATTTATGTTGACAAATTTTTCAATATTTGTAGAATTACATTTCCATTACGAGGTACGTATTATGTGCCAATATTTGTATTATGAATCCCACATGGGTTAAAGGGATTGTGTTATACAATACATAATTGGAATTACTGTTTCAGCATTTACATTTAATTGTTGGATGTATAAATAAATATACTTGAGTGTTCTGTACACTGTTTTTCTGTTCAACAGGTAGTGTCACTGTATTATGCAACGGCTACGAACAATCAAGCGAATGACTGTGATAAATTTGAACTGAATGTGACGCTTTCCCAAGGTAAACTTGTCAATGTCTGGCTTTCAGTATTTGTATCTAACTTTGGCGATGCTAAGCAACCTCTGCTTCGCCTCAACCCCATCACCCCTTCGTACTTTTGTACAGCTAGCCGTGGTTTATTCCTTCCGTAATAAACAATAATTTAATAAAATATTACACATGTTGCAATAACGACGAATAGACGGGCAAGCTCGGTTTACATCAAGTAGCACAATCCCGAAAGATCGCAAAAACAAACAAGCATTCTGACTCCACTGTGCATCGCGTTCCTTATTTGTAGTTCATTCAACAACAGAACCACAGCGTGTCTGCGCATTAGGAAGGACCAAAACCAACCTGATTTCGTCGATCATGCTCAGCACCCACTCCCAGCCTAGACTCGTTTTGAACTAATACCGAGCATACACTACGCGATTTCAGAGCCAAATTTGCAAAACAGACTGGTTTTAGCGATCGGGAGGAACTCGCAAGGTCGCAAACTCCGATTTGGTAGTATAGTGTGAGAGGGTCAACAAGCGGAACACTGAGGTGATTTAATATACTGGCAATGAGAAGTCTGCATCAACGGCGTAATATAGAAATATATTATGCATTTTAAGCAAATCCGAGTGGGCTGCTGTGTAGAGTTCGAATTTGCGGGATCAGGATAATCTAACGAGTCACAAGGCTAATATGACATCCCCTTGCTATATATTGTTCAACGACAAGTGGCATGTGAGCTACGCACGTGACCTGACAGCCAATATAAACTGAACGTGGCAAACACCTCCGTATGTGGGTTTGACAACAGTTTTAAACAGTTGAGAAAACATCTCTTTGCATCACGATCTCGCAACCGTTTTCAAATCAGCCATATAAGTTTGCAAATAATTTCTTCTTTGCTAATTATAAAACAGCTCATGTGGCATCCATCTTGAAATCCTTCTGGGCTTCAAACTGTCTCCATCTTTCAAATGCAACTCGAAAATGTACCCGTGCACTGCTCTAGTCACTTTTTCAACAGAGGAAACGACTGCAGCACGCTGTGTTTGTGGGCAAATTTGTTACACTTCTGCCAACCCAGGGTATTCGAGAATAGTAAATCATAACACACAGGCCAAAACAAAAACAAACGTTCCAGAACGTTCCCTCTGCTGGTGATCTTGCAGCTACATTGGGATCCAGAACGTGGACTTCCCACACTGAATGTAGCATTGTTGTAGGAGAAACCAGTATTTCGACTTAGCATGTTTCCTTTAACTCTGATGACATATGGTCATTTTAAGATTTAGTGCCGTACCTTTGTTACATATAGCTCCTTTAAGGGAGGGGTAATCACCTTATTGGGGTCATCAGGTGGGCAGCATCCTCACAGAAGTGTCGTTTATAGGCCCACAATATCTCTGGGGGCTCAATGGTAACCCCTTGTTATTCAGGTGCACCCCCTCTGCTTTTACCACTCCTGCTGGTTTATGGTGATCTTCTGGCTCCATTTGGATCCCCTCTTCAGCCGAACCAGTAGCTACTGCAGCATCCCGGGGTTGGGGGTTACATTACACACGTACACTTTTTGTTCATTCTAACATTTTAATGTTCTGTTCATGCTCTTGTCTTCCAGGACCAGATGTTGATGACCTAGATGTACATTTGCTTAAAATAGAAGTCTTGTAAGTACACAACAGGAAAAGATCACAATTGTAGTATAAAACACTGTGTTTTATATTACTTTTCACATTTCATGTACACAAACCATCTGAAAATTCGGAACAACTTTTATGTTGTAGACAATTGCATGTACTGTCATTAATTCCCACACATCCCTTTCCAATTATCCGCCTTTGAAAATGATCAGAATTTTCCAACACATCTTGCTTTTACTCAACATTTTAGTCTTACATTTTCTGTCCTATTTTCCTGAATATTGTGCTTTCTTATCTCACTACTTCCCGTCCAGTCTTTTCTATTTGGAAGATGGCAGTTAAATAATTCAAAAGTAACATCAATAACAAGGGGTTTAATGATTCTCCAAATCCTCTGTTAGATTAATCTTTCGATTTTGATGTCATGATTTGATACGTTTTTCGAAGAACTTGATGGCTAGGCCTACTGCCGGTGTAAGTCTATTGGCCTATTTCTATATTTTTACAAAGAAAAAAAAACACCTGGTGCTCATTAACCTCTTCATCCAGAAATATCCAGGCAAAACCGCTCCCCCCCAATTGCAAAGATGTTTTAAGGCATTTAAACACGAGAAGGCAGTCATGTTACACACCCCTAGAAAGATTAGATTCTCAACTTTTACTCTATCATAACCATTGTTAGCTTAAAAAAAAGACAATTCCAACCCCAAAACAAAATAAGAAGCATGTAACATAAATTATTATGTATTTCATAACTGCAAATGCACAGCAATAGTGAAATTTGTCACGTCCTTTGATCAACACAAAGTACCGAACTAGAGGCAAAAAACAAACAAGAACAAACTTCACTTTTTCTTTTAACAACCAAAAATGATGTCTTACCTTTATTGTTTTTGTTATCAAAGTTGTGTTTGATCACATAAAACCCCCATCAATGTGTAATCCAGTGTCTGGGCACCATTTTGCAACTAAACATGGTGTTTACAGTCATTATTGTATAGTAGCTAAGAGAGGAATTCAGAGGAAATAAGTAAATTGCCTTCAATCAGAACACACGTTGTTTGTCGCCAGTGGGTGGCCATATGGTGCAATTGCAATTGTTTGGCTTGGTTTCATTCAATTATATTCACCCTGAACTTTCAATAGAGGGGTCAAGTGTCAAAACTGTACAATGGGTTCTCAATATATCTACCTGTTCTACTAAAGCCTCTCTATCTTATATAGAGAGGTTTTAATATTATTGCCAATATTTTCATTGGCATCAAATAGTGACCCAGGTACTCGTCAGATGTTGTGCTATGGCCAATAACAATACCAGTACTTCGATGGTACGCGCACGTGAGGGTGAAGCTTGCGAAGTCTGGGTCGCCAGACTCACATGTAATTAGGATCGCAAAATGTATTGATCAATAGGAGCCAAACATTACACATTCCATGTTAAAAACAAGGATATCAAATCACATATTGCGAATTGTAGGCCTAACAGTTTAGTAGAATGCCCCAGTGACCGTAGCATACAGAACAGCTCCTGTGTTTTAGGAGTGGTAAAAAGAATAGGCCTACATTACTTAGTTAGGAGACATTGTTTCAATCTGTTGTGCAATGTTAGGATGTAAGAATAATGGCAACAAATGGCATTATAATTACATAACTATATAATTATATGAAAGAACAAATAATAATGAATCACAGTCGAGAACTATCTAGGCCTACTCTGCGTTTATGACAATGTTTGTCAGACACAAGAACATGCATGATTAGTTTTAAGATCTATATTAGTATTTAGTGTGGCTATATTAAAGCCTAACCCTTATTTTGATTAATTTGTTTGAAACATTTACTTTATTTGGTTTATTTCAGACCGACCAAACACACAACTTAATCGATTTGATGTTGGGTATGCTCTTTTTTTGGGCTTCCTAATCTCACTAGCTCATTGAAAAGAGCATATTTTTTTCAGATTAGTCTTGTTTTAGAATACACATTGGGAAATGTTTCACACATAGTTCTCCAAGTGTCACAATGTTCTTGATATAAGGAAAAACCTATTCAATATCAATATCAGTGATCTAATAGTGTGAAATACTGTCCAATATCTAGTCTAGAACAAGACTAATGTGAAGAAATCTGTCCTTTTTCAACAAGCTATTTTGTTTTGCAAGCAATTATCGCCAAACTAAAATCAGCGTTGTGCACTTCTATTTGCGTCTCGGTGCCCTTGCTTGTTAGGAGCTTGCGTCTTTTCTTCCTGCGAGACGTCTTACGTTCTTTAAGGGAGAGACTGGGGATGGTTCCCACAGTCTTGCTGTAAATCCCATTTTCAGGTTTTGTCAGAGACTTTTAGTAGTTCTTCACTTAGGTTTGATTGTTGAAGACAAGATGGAGGAAACATCTCTAAATATAACAGCTATTCTAATAATACGTTATAGATAAAACAGGAGATCGTTTGTCTTCTTCTTTTATCAGGATGTATAGGGGTTTGACAAGTTTTTTAGATGAGTGAATTACCGCATATTGCGGCTTCATAATAATAATAATGCCTTTTTGATAAGATCTGTAGGAGCAGGGTCCGAAATGAACACCAGACAAACGCCAAATGCGGGTAATTTTCCGTTTGGCGAGCAAATCTTGGAAGGCTGTCCGCCACACTGGCTGGTAAACAATTGTAACAAAATAGACAAGTAATAAAATAGCTGGCAATGATGGCTCGGAAGAAATGACTCATGTTGGTCCCTGTACAGTGTAGACATGAGTGTTTTTTACACGCGTCAAAACAGTGCCGCGAAACTAGGAGCGCTCGAGACGGTCAGACAAAGGAGCACCAGCTCGAGCGCTCCTTCCGTTTCCTGTACGGGACATCAGCTACTCGACATCGCAGCTCTCCTCTAAACTGTCCCTTGCCACCGGTCTGCTGCTAGCTACCGTAAATTAAATAGATATTATGTGTAGGGATGGGGATCGGGACCCGGTTCTATATCTCTGAAAGGTCCAAGCTTACCGTTTCTGCTGTCGAGGCTAACGGGTGCTATAACGTAACATTATATCGAGAGAGAGGAGAGTCATGTCATTTAAATCAAGTCACTCCTGCGCAAACATACATAGATTGCCTAATAAAGTTATCAATTGAATTGCCTGCCAATCGCTGTTCAACCAAAAGAAGAATTGAATCGCCTCACGCCCTCGTTCGCTTCATTTCTAATTTGGAAAATTGGTTTCTTGATAGGATGGCTGAACGTGCAAAGCGGTCAAATGCTTGGCTAGATTTCAGTAACCCCAAAGATAAGGAATAAGCGAAATGCCGTTAATGCTCAAAGTAAAAAAAATAATAATTGTAAGGGGGGAACCCAACGTCAATGTTGCGAATCGGCTAAAACCAAAACGCAGTACCTCCGACTGACTTCGAGTCAGAACACCACCAACCCAACAACATCCTCCTCCACTCATGGTGCGAGCACCCCAACTTCGTAGCAAGTCCCCTTCGTTGACATTAATAATCATTAATGCGCGATAAATGGTAGACCGCATTTAAACGAGGACAGGTTTTTCTAAAAGGTTTGACAAACACGCATCAAAGAGGGTGGAGGAGGCCTAAAATAGAAATTAAAATGCCAATAACAGTATCTTAGTTCCCATATGAATAGACGATAGCAATGAAAATAACATGATGAAGGAAAACAAATCATCTTAAACATACCTAACTATAATGCTGCAATTCGACAATGATTTGGTATATTATTGGGCATGAATTCAGTTGTATCTTATTAGGGGAGGGTAGTTGGAGGTGGCTTTAAATGTAATGTAATGCTTGTAAGCTTATGCACATATTAGTTCTCACATCTTGCCAATAGGGCTTTGGAAAAAAAAGTCTTGAAAATGTTGATAAATAAATGATTTCATTTATGACAATTCCCTATGTGAGGTTGTGTCGAAAGGCAGGAAATGTATTTGAAAAGGCAAAAAACTTTCAGCGGGAGGTCCCCAGACCCCTACTAGTTGTTTGCCCCACCTAGACATCTTAATGCCCCCCCCTGGCAGATCAGGCTAGTTTCAGGCCTGTGTGAGGCCCTCATATATGCAGCTAGTTCATCTTCTAGTTGCTCTAGGGCTGGTGCGTTAATCTGGGGTCTTAAATAAAGCATAGCCATGGGCCTCCATTTCATGTCGAGTTAAATGGGTTTTCCTATTTTTTGAGCAGTTCATGCTCATTAGGACTAAGGGGAGGGCTGCTACCCATGTTAGTTCGGTCTCTTGACATGGCTCATTTGGATTCATGGATTTATACATTATATATTATAACACTTCTTGCAGGTATAAGGATTTGAACAAAGATTCAGGCATGACAATCTTGGATATTGGTTTGCTTACTGGTTACACCCCTGATATAGCGGATCTCGACCAAGTGAGTCATTTTTTGTATTTGTTGAACAATGACAAGAACTGTGAATACATTGCATTAACCTGTTTGTGTGCCTATAGTTGTCAAAAAAAAAGGACAGATCAATTAGAAAGTATGAAATGGACAAAGTGCTGTCAGACAAAGGTTCCCTAATCCTTTACCTGGACAAGGTAGGCCACTTTACCTTTCCCCATTCTGCATATGACCACATTATCTCCTATCTACACAACTACCTAGTTACAGCCTTTCTGTTTGCCCTCTTCAGGTGTCTCACACACAGCGAGACGAAGTGGCTTTCAAGATCAGACAGACAATGAAAGTTGGTGCCTTACAACCAGCAACTGTATCTGTCTATGAGTATTATAATCGTGAGTACCAAAATTACTACAAACCCACCCACTGCTTTGTCTTGTTGTTTAAGGCCCTGTTTACACAAGCGTTTTGAATGTCTCTTCAAATTGCAAATTGAAATAGTTGTGAGATAGCGTTGCAAACAGGCGGGAACCATTGTACAAGAGATGTAGACAACCGTTGTCCAAACCACCTCTGAAGGTAGTGTACGCCACATTAAATCTAGATTGACTAGCTATAGGTTCTTGTCTAGACCTAATCTCTCACAGAAGCGTTGTCAAGTCATGTGAATCGCCAAAAAACACAATTATGTCGTCACTCCAGTGTAGAAAAGCGTGCTAATTACAAGATCCCAAGCGCATGCAATGGAGTAGACCTTCACACTATGCCTCGCAGTCCAGAGGATGACATTGGCGCGTGCTGCGCGCATACGCAGATATGCAGAATAGCAGTTCACTTCCATGTTTTGGTACAGTTTTCACACTTGATGCGAACCATACCCGATTACACACAACCCTTACTGGAGACCACCTTTCAGGTGAACTTGTGCACGGTTCACTGATCCGTCTTGTGTGGTACAAAGTGTTCACAGTAATCAAACGGATTGGATTTCGGGGTCAAGTGTACTCGGATCGGGGCTCAGGTCCCTGATGTGGAAGCACCAAACAAAAGAGTACTTTACCAAAAGGATCCTTTGACCAGTGTAGGTCTTTAACATGTAACATCATGTTAAAGACCTATACGGCTCACTCAGCTCCACCCACCAGTCTCTGCAACCAAGGCTGCATTCCGAAGCTCTGTGTACCGCGATTCTCATCGCTCTTCCTGCTAAATCAGAGGTTTTTTTTCCGCTGTCTATTTCACTGTTCCAATTGTCCAATTGCTGAAGCAGATCATCGAGAAGCTTAGTCGGCTTCTGAATCGTATTGAGGACCGAGGAACTATTGGTGTATCCTACCAGGAAGTGTTGTAGCGATTCTGCGACTACATCATTAGACATACGCCCATAAAGCCATAAGATTCTTTGCACAAACCAATGTCATCTTTACATATATTTCCATCGTTGGCGAAGTGAGTAAATACCTCTTCGTCTGTGATCAGTTATTCATGGTAAAATCTAATTTATTTCACTCAACACAATCAGCGCTGTTTAACAGTTATGTTGAGAACTGAAGGATTGTTTGAGGGACGCTTTCTTATATTAGGTGGATTGCTGGATCCACAGCGGGACTCTTGTAAAGAGTAGACGGAGGCAAAGACAGACTGGACGTCCTTTATGTTGTTTCGGGCATACAGGATTATGTATGTGATATGTGGTATTTCTTAAGGACACAGAAATGGAACTAATATTAGTACATTAAATGACTGGCTACAACCATGAATTAATAAATGATTTACCTTACATCAAGCTACATGTGGGCTACAGTTATGAATGAAATTAACGTAAATGCGTGTGCCTCTATACTGAATACAAATGATCAACAGCGCACCATATGCGGCAGCATAACGAACGGTCACGTGGTTGAACAATGCATGGCCATAAGCACAGAATGAGCGCATGTTAAAGGGCCGTGATGCTAATGCACCGAGCGCTGTAAAGTTCCCTAACATCAAAACAACAGTTAAGGTGAAACTTATTAATACAGAATTGATTTGTAAATTAACTGTACTGTTCTCATACATAAATGTCAATACGAATATGACACTTCTTCAAGAACGCACACTTGAATGGAGCACACTTGCTCCATGTAACGTGCTGGAACAAACTACAATATTGCACAACTTGCGACAATGTTTACAAAGGAAAAGGGACCCCACCTAAAGGTAAGGGTGCACTATTATCTGCCTGACAGAATTAACAGTCACATTTAGGGGAATTCAGAACAAGTTGTGTCTCAACTGAGAACGTAATGTAAGTGTCTGAGAACGAAATGCAAGCATCTATGTTCTACAGTGGGACTGTATGCTATGTAACACCACTTAAGATATTGCTTACACAATCTATAGACCATTTATGTTTACAGTAGCATTTAATTGTCTTACAATTGTACTAAACACGATACGGGCCCGGCCATTGCTTGAGATCTTTGCAACCACCAGCAGAAACGATCCATACGCACATTGAGGGCGGGAATTGGATGGCCACCTTGGAGTAGTCCTATCAGCAAAATATAAAATCCTTAATAACTCTTGAATCCTTCACGAACAATGAAAATATATATTAGCTTTGTATTACGCAAATTAAGTCTTTTTTTCCCCATTGACATACAGTGGTGGTGGGTCCTTTTGCATCCAACCAAAGTGAACCGCCCATTGGCCGTTAGAGAAATTACATGTTAGTCGCTTCTGTAAGGCTTTCATGGCTGCCCCTTGACGAACATGTGCAAATCAAATGGGGATCTCTCGTAAAACTTATCCTACATATAAACTGGCTGAGACGGTTGTGAGCGTGCCGTGCCTTTTGCAACAGATGAGATTTTTTTATCTAGATACAATCTAGTTTGAACAACTGTTTTATAATCCACATATTTCTCTTGTTGTAAACAGGACCTGTATTATAGCATTCATCTTTGAACATAAATATTTTTAATTCATGTTATTTCTAGTTATTAATGGTAATTGTTATTTAAATGTAGTTATTTATGTATTTGTAATTTTAAGTATTTGTATGCCAGATTTTCTTTTTTAATATGTTAAAGGAGCCGTGTTACAATTTAGTGGCATCTAACAGATCGGACTTGGCAGAAATGGAATACAATATTCAGAAGTATCTTTAATTAGTGTATAATACCGTGAAGATAATAATCGTTATGTTTTTGCTACCTTACAATGAGCCTTTATATGTAGCGAGCGGGTCCTCCCGCCATGTTGCACCGCTGTTTTTCTACAGTAGCACAGAACTGACAAGAGGCTCTAGAGAGGACTTTTATTTACTTCTCATAATGGCTATCTTACATGTAATCTATGGCCTACAGTTTTACAGAATAAAAAACTAACTACAATTAATCAATCTGACACAATTTGGGAGGTACCCACTGGCACCTAACAGGCCAATACAGGCCACCGTAGCTTCTCCTTCGTCATGGGAAAAGGAGCAGTGGGAGGGGGTATTCAATTGGTAACAATCTGCAACCTCACAGCTAGATGCCACTAAATCCAAACTTCACCCCTAAAGGTTTTTTTCCCAATATAAAATCCCCCTTTTGCTCTTCCTTGCAGAGAGACCTTGTTCGAAATTCTATCATCCAGCTAGGGAAGATGGACGACTACTTCAACTCTGTCACGGGGATGTATGCAAATGCGCTGAAGGTAAATAAAACAGTCTTATTAACACCCAATAGCCTACCGTTAGGCTTTTATTATAAGAGCAATTACGAGTACATTGCTTGACTTAATGAGTAACTTCGCTATCCTTCCAGCAGAACTTTTCAACCAACTAGCTATATTGAGATACCAAATAAACACTCATGTCCATGTCATTTCACTTAAAAGCTGAATATGTTTGTACTGAATTTGTCTTACCAGAGGAATGCAGTATGCAGAAGAAGGGTGAAATCGACAATGTTGAACGAAATGAGAAGGCCTGTGATGCTGAAGCAAAAATTGATTATGGTAAGAATTTGTCTTCATGTATGTTGGAATGATATTATATTATATATATATATATATATGTGTGTGTGGGGGAGGGGATCATAAAATCTGACTAACAGTTTGCAACCCCTCTGTCCTCAGTGTATAAAGTTAACATGGAAAGCTATGACGATCACAAAACCACTGATTTCTACAAGATGCGGATACAAAAGGTGATCAAAGAAGGTAAGTCTTTATCTCCTTTATTCTACAAGCTTGGTAAAGGTGACCTAGACAACATTTTTACATGCAAGATCTGAATTATGGAGCTTGATGCTGCTTGCCATAGGGCCATTTAAAAAATCCTAGACTTTTAAGAAGACACAAACACTTTACAAATTACATGCAAAAATACATTTCGTATGGGCACGTCAGTCAGGCGCATTGAGATAAGTGTCCCCAAAGATTCGGAGTGAATCCAAGTCATGTGTGATTTTGAGCATTAGCACTTAGCTTAGCGTTTATTCAAATTGCCATTAATTGAATATTGCGAAATTATTATATCCGCATAAGTTGGCTATTTCGTATGCAATCAAAATTCTTTATCCAAGATTTAATTACACATGTCCATAGAGCATGTTTATCAACCTGTGTCTAATTTGCCCCAGCGGTCAATTTTATGATGATCTTTTTTTTCTTCTCTGTACTGTTTCATTACATTTAGTTTAGTCAGAAAACAAGGTGGCCTCAAGATCTCACTAGGCTGCTGTTAAGACGGCAGCCAAGGTTCATGGACAACTCTGAAATAGCACATTTAAGAGACGGTATATTTTTGGATTATTATCAATTAATATTATTGTCAATAAACGGGACTTGCTACGAAGTCGGGGTGCTCGCACCATGAGTGGAGGAGGATGGTTGTCCCGCAACGGCAGTCGGAGTTGGTAGTGTTCCGTCTTGAAGTCAGTCGAAGGTACTGCGTTTTGGTTTTAACCGATCCACAATGTTGTGGTTAAGCATTGGCGTTGGGTTACCCTTACAAGAAATTAACTTTGAGTAATTAACAGCATTTCGCTTCCTCCTTACCAATTGATAAAGTGGCACAAACAGTAAATAGTAGTGCCTGTTTACAAATTTCTAAAATCGAACGGAATTTGAAGTAGGCTATTTGATTATTTTAAAAAGGGTAATCTAAAAAACATAATAAAAATAAAATATATATTATTCTGCACTGTAGGCCTACACTGTGTTGTGTCTGACAGGCCTGTGATCTATGTTCATCACGCTGTGAAACAGTAGCAGATGGTACTTCCCCGTAACTACATTTTCTTGGGATAATAGTCTGCACTGTACCGGAGTGTCATAATCCACATTCATCGCAGTGGTTCGCAATTTCCCCAGCCCACTCTTCTAGAAGCTTGGAATCGGAACAAAAGAATAACCTAGTTCAGAGATATACAATTAACGGTTCTATTCCGGAACAGTAAATATAATTTGGTTGTCATTTACGTTTTATTTCCTTGTAAAATATAGTTTGTTTCTGGTTTTTCGTTCCTTGAACTGATTCAGAGCCATGCTTACCAGTGGCAAAATGCTCCGAGCTGTATTTTGCATTGTTATAAAACTATGCAACTTTTAAATACATCCCTGCTTTATGCATGACGACTTGATTAGCAAAGCTTAAGCAGGCCTGGTGGTGACTAAATAATGAAAATATAAATGATTTAAAACATAGTAATTACTGTAAGTGGTGTAAATGTTTTGTATGCATAATAACACAATATAGCATATAGGCTCTAGCTGATACAGGGAGCAGAACATTTTTATTCATTTTCTTACTTTATGGCTTTGTAGCAGACAAAGATGGAGTTTTTTCTCCATATTTAAATTTAGAGGATCGACGATACCCCCAGACTGGCTGCCGTTTTGACCCATTCTAAAATTCTTATTGATGTTAAGTCTTAATCATACAGAGCAGTTCACCTCCTTTTTGTAGTGGGACACAAACAAGAACCATAGTCAATATAAATAAACGTACATTAAAAAGTTATGAAAGAACATAATTTTGCTATTATCTGCGCTTGGACGTCACTTCCTTCCCTTTTCCCGGCAAAACCAGCTGGTTCAACTATAATAGATATCAATGCACAGGCTGTTCTACGCAACAGAGAGAGTCGGGGAAGGCTTCATTTTTAAAGGTTAATTGCAACCTGTATTGGCATTTTAAAATGATTTAGGCATGTTACAATCCTACAAGTAGTCCCTTTTAAATGACTTCTATTTATTTTTATTCAGAGCAGTTTTTCGTTTAGATTAAACTGCAAAGATGTATGCCTTTTTTGTCTGAATATAGGGCTTGAACATCAGTAAGCATCATGGAATTTTTTGTTTGGAAAAACTATTGAGAGGATTCAAGAGGGTTGTAGTACTGTAAAATCCAAAGTCAACGTACGGTAACCTAGGCTAATGAAAACTTTATTTTGCCACATCTCACATGAGAAACACTGACATATCATTATGACAAATTATTTCACGAGTCATTACTAAACATTACAACCAACAAAATTAATTGGAAAACATTCCAATGCCCCTATGCTCCCAAAAGGGTGGCTGTCATTGCAATGTATCAATGTACAAACCCTATTGCGCCTGTAATTGTGAGAACGTGTTTTGTACTATGGGCTCACTGGAGCTGAGGCAGGTTTTCTTCTAGTTCTCTGGTATATTGAGACAAATTGCATCCCTAATGTTGCATTACTGCCATCTTCTGGATTAATTTGGCCCTTTATAATTTTCTCCATAAATTATGTAAAAAAAAACGTGTTTTACACAACAAACTAAACAACAAATCTCAGATTAATCATCTTATTTTTAACTGGCAATGCTTGTTGCAAATGTATCTGTGCCCACTTTTACTATAACGATTTGAGAGCTGAAAGCATAACCACTGGTTGAGTTCAAATTGATCTACTGTGCTCTCAGCTTTTCAGATCGTTTTTATGTACTTTTACTTTGGTGTATACTGGTATTCTTCAATCCTGTTTTGCAACAGAAGATAACAGATTGTGCCAGGTCACTTTACTTATAGCAGCAGTCACATGCGCCTCCACATCAGGTGGGTCTGACAACTAATTTGCCCGCTGCCATCTCCGCTGTAAGTTTTCCTTTGTGTATTCTGGCTCGAATAAATATACATCATTCCTTCTACTCGGTATAACTAGGCTGAATTCTAGCCTATATGCTCATTTGATCCATTGGTATTCCTTGTTAACATCCATTGCACAATCTGAAGTAGCTCTTCAGGCAAGCGCTAACAACAAGGCAACTGAAACTCACCAAGCCAAACTTTAAGCTGACGGCCGGGCTGAGGGGGGAAGGATTAAGGGGTTGGAGGTGAAAGAGCTTGTAGTTTTGAAACAAACCAAAATGAAAGATTTTTTTATTATACATTTCAGAACCGTCAGTTATTTTTTTTATTTTTTTTACAAAATCAACTTAATTGACTATATCTCATGCCCTTGAGGTTCACAAATGCCATACATTTCGCAGTTCATGAAATAATGAAATCAATGTGTTTATTTCTCACCTGCTGTTCTGTTTTGCTTATTTATTTACAGGATCTTCTGATAAATCGGCAGTGGGTAAACAACGCACTTTCATTGGTTATTCCCACTGCAGAGAGTCTTTAGGTCTGAGGCGTGACAAAACCTATCTCATCATGGGCACATTGGAAAATACAGAGAAAACTGGCAATGGGTATGTTTCCTGTTTTTATACTTTTAGGCATTAATGGGATTGGAATGGTTAACCTGCTTGAAATGTATTGCGCGTCAACCGAGGTGCCAAGTGTTTTCAACAATGTGTTAAATCAATCAATGTATTGTAATGTATTAACAAGTTATCTTCACCTGTCTGCTCTGTGTCTGAGAGGGTTAAGCTTCTTGGATACATCGTATTACGCTGCAGTGTTTGGCACATTTCATATACAATATCACTCATTATAATGCTCACGCACAACAACGTTACTAAAATATAATCACAAATAGGTTGGGGATAACACGCCTACAACTCTTAGCCCAAAACGCATTTTCTTAGAAACGAGTTATCTCTAGAGCCGTTAGTCCGTTCTGGGCTACTATAGAACCATGGCGATGCAACATGGCGGCCTCCATGGAAGAGGACCCGCTCCCCACGTACATATAAAGTGCTCAGACTAAGGTAACGAAAAACAACGATTCTTATTTCATGGGATTATACACTAATTAAAACATACTTATGAATGTTATAATCCATTTCTGCAAGTCACTAGATGCTACAAAATTCTACACACTGAACCTTTAACAAATAAACGACACAAACTAAATTGGGACAACATCATTAGTTTCGATGCTAATATGCTACAATTTCCAATAACAATCGCGGCAGTGAACCCTCAACCTCATATAGCCTACAATAACTACAATACAATGAGTGTAGTTTACAGCTATGGATGCAATAAGAGGACTGTGTGTTGAGAAACTAGGCTGTTACCTCCGCCATGACCTACAACAGTGCCCATGGTGACTATGACAAAGATAACTGATTGTGATAGGTTAAACTGATTTATTGGCAGGGTAGAGCCGTCGAGAATCGACCTTGGTGACTTTAAAATGAATGTCGCCTTTTTCAAAATGGAAATAGAGTCGTCTGTGTACAGTCCCATTCAGTTCCATTGTTTTTATGTATTTTATTGATGTGGGAAAAAAAATCGCAACGAAACTCGCAGTCAATGTTATCTGACTTTTAGTGGTGAGCCATTACGCGAGGCATGCTAATGAGACCCACCACCAACACAGACTAGCCTGGCAACATTTCAGCTAAATCGCTAAGAAACACTAAGTAACAATGAAATATGCCACACACCCTAGTAATCTAGTAATCTACATTCTGTTCGATCTCAGTGCGTTGCGTTGCTTTTTGATTGGCACATGCATTGGCTTTTCTTATATGTGCATTATAAACGTATCCATCAGCCAAACCAGATATAGTATTTAGTGTAAAATAACCACCCTAATTTAATAATGTGATGTTTAGTAACGAAGTAGTTGGGATGGTCACAGTTCTGGGTAGGCTACAGGTGCGTGAAACGTGTAATTTAGCTGGGGGGGACATTGTGCTGTGTCACTTGACCTAAAAGCTGAGGTGAATTCAGCTTGAAAGATGCTGAACACCGGGCAGCATTCAGGCAGCATTTCAGCGTAGATTCACATATAGGCCTGTCACACATGCACCGAAAGTCGGCAATTCTCTGCATAATCCCCAGCGGAGCTGTAACCCCAGTACAGAAATGTCAGAACAACAATATTTATGTATTTATTTGTGCTTACTTCTGGTATATGGCTGTATTGCGTAGTGAGCACACACGCCTGCACTTGCATTCAACTGAAAAGTATTTAGTCCAATTACATTACTCTATTGTCAAATATGCTGCTATCCTCCCGGTATGTTTACATCAACTTTTTGAAAAGCTATGTCCGCCCCAACCGCTGCTCTTATGCACACTCCTCACCATGAGAATGCAAATTGACTGCATTGCCTGTATTTACATCAGTGGCTTTACACCTCATGCATGGGACTGAACAAAAAAGGCGACAATTACTATAGCGAGGCTAAGTCATGCCTACCTCATGCGTCATGTCTGGACCTTAGAAACTGAAAAGTTGCATGGGAGCTCATCTTGGATCCAGCCGTCCTAAAATTAAATATTATTTTCCACATCAAGACATAAGTTATTTTTCCCAAAAATATAATGGTACAAGACCATAAGTTAAACAGAATGAAAGGGACTACAGCACCTATACGAGATGGGTGCTGACCCATACAAGTCATAATTGGCAAACTCACTATCTGCTAGGCCTATTAGTTCTAAAGGTCAATATTTGTGGATATTTTATACAGCAACACAGGCCTTTCTACATACAGGCTGCAACACAGGCCACAGTCAAATGAGACTAATCTATGATTCTCTAAAATTGAAATGCTGTAAGAAAAACAGTGGCTAATAAAGCACCCGAGTGTGCCCCACTCAAGCCGCAGCGTCTCCAAAACAATGTTAAGCAAGCGTCAACAATGTTTACAAGGATGCCTACATGAGCTTTGCATTCAAAAACACTATCGTACTTAAAAGTGCCACAAGTCAGGAATTAATACTACTACAGTCACAGTCTGGTACGTGGCCACACTTGTTGCACCTGTTACACATATAAAATAATATACTACTAATCACATGCATATCGAACGAGACCACCAACACAATGCTAGGAATACTAGCTGCTATGTGAGTACTGTAGTTTACTAGAGCTATAAATCACAAAAAGGTGCAATGTGTAGCATTAAGTGGCATCTAGCACACCAGGCTTAGCAGAAATGGAATATAATATTCATAAATACGATTTAATTGGTTGTGTTTTCGTTACCCTTGAATGAGCCCTTTATGTCGGCAGTAGCCAATAACAGACAAACGGTTCTTGATAGGACACATTTAAATTGTTTAATTATAATCACTATCTTACTTGTAAGCTAAGAGCTATGATATAGATGAACAGACTAAATAACAAAATACAAATAAGAAATATATCAAGGTACCTCATAATTTGACACTGTAGCTTCTCCTACTCTGTTGGAAAATGGGGGGGGGGGGGGGGGGGTGCAGTCTACAACCTCACCGATAGAGGCCACTAAATCCTACATATGTCACCTCTAATCTAAATTCTGTAACACAACAATTCATCGGATGTGATATGAGTCGCACTTAACGGAGGAGGGGAGGGGCGTGGAAATTACTCTGTGAGAGTGAGACTATATACTAGCCTGGTTCTACTGTACAGGTGTCAGCAACCGTTTTAATGTCCAGTGCCCAATACTAAAAACAAATAATGCATGGTGTGCCAATCGTTATTTAAAGAAAAATGCATATACTAACTTAACTGCAGTATATCCAGGTTGTTTAAAAATGTTGCAACAATATTTTCTTTGTGTACAACCTGTCTCACTTCTTGTCCAAATCAAAGCCATGTAAATAGTATATCAAAACAGACATGGCCACATCTGTGTATTAATTATTAATAAATAAAACAATTGAAGAATAATTGTATCGGCTTGACTGAGCCTTGTGCTTGGAGCGTAGCTCCGACACTCGTCCCATAGAACGGACTGAATGGCAACTCCGAAACTGGGCCGCTTTGGAACTCATAATGGACAGAACGTTCTACAGTTTGTGCAGAAAGAGGCAGATCTTTAATTTTCTAATAGTAACTACAGAACCAAGGAATAAATAACCTGATGATATTGGGACCTTTTATGCAAATAGCAGTAATCTTTAGTTTCCACATCTGACTCCTTTACGACATTAAATGTTTGTTTTCTCAATCGATGCCAATTCACCCCAGTCAGTAGCTTTTACACAAAATAAATCTAGATGGACATTATTTAGTCTACTTTGTTTATAACTTGTAATTAAATATTGACAGACCATCATACATTTGAGTGAATATTTAGATTACATTATCAAAGCTTTAGTGGAGAGTGGCTCATTAATTTAAATGTACTCAATTAGAAGATTTCAGACTAATGGCACCATTGCAGCAGCAGTGCCCATTGCCTAACATGTGTAGTAGACCGAAATGTTAAAGAATATGCTTTCCACTTCCTTTCTTTCAGGTATCAGTATGTGCTAGGGGAGAAGACATGGATAGAGTACTGGCCAACAGATTCAGAATGCCAGGATGAAAAGTATCAGCATACCTGTGACGGCCTAAATGACCTAATTTTTACATTCGGATTTGACGGATGCAGGGATTAGTGTGAACAAAGACCAGGCAACAGAATCTGTGATTTGCTTTTGAATCTGGATGTGAATTGGACAAGATTATTTCTGTACTGTAGTGAATTGATGGAGAGATTGTGTTTCGAAGCTTCACATTTTTTTGCCAGTATAAAATAAATAGTATCAGGTTCAATCAGAACAACTAATATGTCGTTACATTGGGTAAACTTAGTTGACATGGTGATGTTAATAACAAAAGGTACATACCAAACATATCTGGATCTGCTTTTGTTGGAAAATAATTCCTAGTCCAACTCAAATACAGTATTATTGGCTATTGCTATGAGGTTATTTTTGGTATAGTTAATTTTCTGGATTATGAAATGGACTAATAAATTTATATTATAAATGAATATGGATGTTGATTGTGGATTTTCATGGAATCTATTTGAATAAAGTCAAATCATGATGAAGCCAATTAGATATTATTGGGCCTATGTTACACAAGACACAAGACAAGTGCTATAAAGTTGTTCAAATTTACATAAACTGCTCTGTGCATTTATTGATTTCCAATTAAACATAAATACACTTGAATTTAACATCTCCTCTGATTGTTTCGGTTTTTTAATGTCTATGCAATACACATTCTAAATTAAACCCTTTCATAAAATTCGATTTTATTCATATTTATGGTTTTAAACATTTATCTCTATATATAATTTAAACTGGAAATCTCGAAGATTTTCGTGCAAATAAATGTCTGTTAAATCACTATCGCCAAATGAGGTAACACAATGGGGATTGAGCCTTTGGCCCACTGATAAAAGCCCTTGCATTTGCAGTATTATAAATGCAGGGCTGCCAAGTTTTCAGAAAACCTTGGAGTGAGATTTGAGCGGCACATTTGTTTGGGGTCGCCACTATGGACTGAATACATCACTAGTTACACCCATTTCCCAAGTTTCATAACTTCTTAACCTTATCCAAACCATTAAAAAGTATGGGTGGTCAAATATCACTATTGACCACCGGATAGGGGACGTTTTGTACCAGATCGGACCCGGTTCCACAGAACCCCCTCCATTGCGGCAGTATTAGCTTTTTAGTTGATAATACTTGATCAATTTACTTTTTAATCACTGCATGACAACTTGAAAAATTACTTCTGTCACGTGAATGGTGTATGTTCAAAACATGCCCATAGGTTTAGAATTTGTATCCCAGGACCCCTAACAGATTTCCCAGTAAGCCACATGACTTTGACCGAAACAAAAACATGTTTAATATGTTGAAAAATATGGATTCAAAAAATTTGGTATTTCTATGTTATTATAGGCGTATGAAATACTATTTATCTGTTGAACATGAATCAAATTAATTTGTTAGTTTAAAGCAGGGGTCTGCAACTTGACCAATGACCAATCATTTTCTATTGGGTAGTAGGGGCACCGATAACAATTATTGCACCGGGGCCCTTAATGACCTACTTACGCCACAGTCATGTCCTCAGAGGTTGTGCCGACCAGCTAGCGGAGGTTTTCACCTGCCTGAATGACTACCGCCCCGTAGCACTGACTCCCATAATCATGAAGTGTTTCGAGCAGTTAGTCAAATTCCACATCTGCTCCATCCCTTGACACCTTAGACCCCCTTCAATTTCCATACCGCCCCAACAGATCTACGGACAACGCCATCGCCCTGACAGTACACACCGCTCTCTCCCATCTGGAAAAGGGAAACACATAGGTGAGGCTGCTGTTCAAAGACTACAGCTCAGCATTCAACACTATTGTGCCCGCTAAGCCCCAAGCTCAGGATCCTGGGCCTTAACACCTCCCTTTGCAACTGGATCCTGGACTTCCTGACGGGCAGACCCCAGGTGGTGAGAATGGGCAACCTCACTGCCTCTACACTGACCCTAAGCACCGGAGCCCCTCAGGGCTGCATACTGCCTGCATTCTGCCCAGTTCACGTATGACTGTGAGGCCACACGCAGCCACAGAGAGGAGGTCAGGGACTTGGCATCATGGTGCCAGGGCAACAACCTCTCCTGCATCCGTGGGTGTATCGAGAACACTTCCGGGAATTTTAACAGTTCTTTGCAAAATGAGAATTGTGTATTGGGACAGTATTTGGTCTGCAAAAGATGACGTTACACAAGGACACAAGGCCCAAGGTTTCTTCTTGCATTTACAAGTCACTTCTCAACAGGAAGTTATGAGCTTAGTTAAGATGACTTGACACAGGTTTTATGTTTATATGGCACTGTATTGGATGTTGAAGGGTGGAACTATGAGGCAAGCTATCTAATCCTGATCGTGTCATCCATTCTGGCGTAAACAATTTCAAATGACACTTGCATGTCCAAGCTGGGGACCGGAAGGGGTTCGACAGTGGAGGTGGGCAGGTAGAACCTTCTCGACCTTTTGGGGGGTAAACTAATGTCCCCAGAACTTCATTTAGACCCTGGTTCATGCGGGGTAAACGCACAGAGTTCCTCCAAAGCTTCCTTGTCCCTGGGTAAAGTTGCGGAGGGAGGCGTTGTAAACCGATCTACAAGGGGTATTTGGATTGGGTAGATCTATTTGGCCGTGTCATCACCATTTATATAATGTATATACATTGTGTTCATGATTAAATAGTTTACTAGAGCACAAAATTGTTTACAAGAGCACTAAGTTCTTCATAGATCCAGCCTCTTCGTTTTGCTCTCAAACTGCACCAGATTGATGTATTTACATTACTTTCGTCCAGGGGATGAGGCCCCCGGACCCCCTACAGGGTCTGAGGTCCACCCACCATAGTCTCACAAAGTCCTGTAGGCAAGCAAGTTACATGACCTTTTCAGGTTGTTTCAGAAGCTGTTCCTCGAACTCGATGGACTGAAACCTAGTGCAAAACTGAGTCTCAAGAACAGTATTTTCACTTTCAGATATTATGGGATTTTGAAGTCCACAGTAGAGGCTACACAACTGATAGTGTAACAGAAAAGGGAACACAAGACCTTTTGAGATTGGTTATCAAATTGTCAAATAGGAATAGCAACTTTAGAAAAGTTTGTTGGCTTTAGTTATCTCTAAGGATACTCAGGTTTAAGGGGGTCAATTGTTTTTGGGTGTGTTCAAAAATCGGTTACACTACCCTTAGACCTGGCTCAGTCTATACAGTTGTATTTAGTTTACAAAGAAAATGACAGGTCCGGACCTAAGTTAATAAACTTCATTGAGAAATTGGAAGACGGGTAACATTCAAACGCATGTGGAGTTTGCTCGTGGATGAGTGTAATTTAATTCACTCAACCCTAGTCAACAAGGGCTGAATTAAATTTAGCTAGTGCTGGTCTTCTAAAACCCATGAAACAGATTTTGAGTATTCACTTCAATTAACAAATGTTTGGGGCTTTGGAATGTGTTTCCTAGCCTCAAAAGCTACATGCCTCTAGCTCCATTTTAGGCTAAACTCTTATGTGTCCGTAATCACTCACTACTCACTTTATAGTCCACTATATAGTGAAGTCACCATTTTATAGTGTTGTCCGAATGTAGTGAGAATTATCATACCCTGTATGTTGGACTCATCGTATCGCGCTGAAAGAATAATGGCAGACTTATGAGCGGTGATGTGACTTTTTGTGTTTTCAGAACAAATAGTTGCTTAACTCCTTGCCGGGAAACTGTGTGTGTAGAGGACAGAGTTCAGACAACAAGAGATGGTGCCAAAGGGGTGTATTGAGGGGAGTATTGAGTGGGACAGAATAAAAAGCAGGTTAATGGAGAGAACCACGGATGACATTTCCAGCAGACCTGCATTCAGGCGTGAGGATGCATCTGGCAATACTTCCTATAAGTGTGGCCTGTTTGGCCCTCTTGTATTCTGTCGCTAATGGAGATCCATTGTGAGTATCCTTTGATTAACATAGGAATACCATAGCTTTGTTTCTGACCTTAAATAGCATGACAGTCAAATCGGATGAAAAAATGAATAAACCAAATTATTTGGTTGCCATATATTAGAGATATTTATCAGGAAATTTCGTTTTTGACGTTGCATTATCTTATCCCTTGAAAATGTGATCGCTACATTGTGAGCATGGCTACAGTAAAAAAGGTAGATGTAGATGTGCATAAAGGTATAACCAGTTAATAGTCCGATGTACTATTATAGTTAAATATCATTTTTACTGTACTTTCTAGTGAAAGATAAAGACTTGCTGCACTATTGCTGATTCTCATATAGTCTTGCATTCAAAATGTTAAAACAGTATTTTATATGAAGTGGCAAAGGGCAAGTGCGAGCAAACAAGAAACTGGGGCGATGATGAAACTTTTTCTTTAGACACAGTTAAACTTTACTGCTTAATTTTCTGGTCTGATCAGTCAAACTGCATTAAGCCCATTGTCCTAATGATCAACATAATTAGAAGATAAGAGTGTCTGTTGTAGCCTATGTTAAGAAATTGTGAATATCTGTGCTTTCTTTTCTATGTTTCTCTTTTTTTCCATTCCAGGAAGGTTTTGTCTGCTCCTAACTTGTTGCGTATTGGAGCAACAGAGAACATCTTTGTGGAGTGTCAAGAATGCTCAGGTGCAGACTTGAATGTTGAAATACATGTTAAGAACTTCCCAACCGAAATTGAATTGGACACCACAACTGTGACTCTAACCCAAGATAATAAATTCCAGGCTTTTGGTGAAATAAAGGTATGGTGGTTATTCTATTGGTTGTATTAGTTGTATTTGGTAGTTATTTGGTTTGATTAATTGTTTGCATGACCATTTGGTCCTCCAGAATTCTTTACCATTGTGCTAAAGAATTAATTATTGTGTAATTTTAAAGTACCTAATAACCATACCTTTTCATATATGGCCCTGTACACTGTGCCTGTTGCATGTTGAGTTAGATCCCAGCAGATGAATTTAAGGATGACCCTGAGCTGAAGCAGCATGTGTCCCTGGAAGCAAAGTTTCCTGATGGAACCAATCTGAAGAAAGTGGTCTTGGTCTCCTTCCAGTCTGGCTACATCTTCATTCAGACCGACAAACCTCTATACACCCCAAACAGTAGAGGTACATTTCTTTACAGAACATAGTTGGCATTAAAATGTCTAATGAAAGAATAGTTGGACTTGTGACTTGTGACACTAAATACAAAAAAAAAAGGTGTTTCCGGTTTTGTTATGGAGATATTCTACCGAAGAGAAACTTATTTGCTCGAGTGGATTAAGCATTTTGAATATGTGTATTTATACACTGGCCAGTCCACATTGTGTTGAGTTGAAACCTTTACAGACACCTTTTCTAACATGGCAGTGTCTGGACAGGATGTTTCAGCAGTCTTCCCACCAGACTGGTGTTGGCCAAGTTGGCTGAGTTTGTGTTCGCTGTCAGCCAATCATGGGCTTGCAGATCCCTGTTTCCAGAAACACGATTGTTCGAAACAAAAATGAATCAAAATAAAGCAAAATGCCCTGTTCAGAGATTTGAGCTACTCTGCAATCACATTTTAGATTATTAATCTAAAGTCTGATTTGTGAGACTACTACTGGCTCCAATTGAGCTAAATTTGCTCCATAACAACTTAATGTCGGGGCCACGGAGAGACCCTCTCAAGTCCGAGGGGAGGCAGATCTCTATTGTCTTTATCCAGCAGCTAAGGTTTTGAGCCCCTGCCCACACACTAAACAACAACCTGAGCCATCTTCAGCCCCATTTCCTATTACCTAATATTTCAGCATAACAATATCAGCATATATTGTAGCGTAATAATAGCAATTGATGCCCAATTATGCTAATTAATTGAACTCATGAGCAATTTCTTTCTTGATTTTTGTCTATGAATGACCTCAGAGACAAAGCAGTTGTTTGATTTTATTCAGTCTCGATTGCTTAGGCCTGTCCTCGGAATACCCTACTACTTCAGATTATGATCCGTATTTTGACTACTTGAATATGAGTAATGACTATTGTATTTTGAATATATGCAACTTAAACATTGAACCTGAATAAGTAAACATTGAAAACAATTATTTTAAATCGTGTTTTCAAAATGGCACAATTGAAATGCAATATTTGAATTTCAAAGAGGTTAATTCAAAATGAATAAATTCAGAAGACCCCGTTTTTAAAGTATATTTACATTTTATGAATTCAAAGGTGTTTACCACAAAGAAAGGAAAGGCAGATACAGCAACAACTTGGAAACTACTTATAACTGGGTGAAGCTGGTGCAAGGCGATTCTCGGTTTTATTTTCCATGTCACACTGGGGGGAATACAACGAGAAGCGACACAGCACAATTGCGAATGTTTATTTTTGAAGTTAGAAAGACCTAACTTTTTTAGACTACCTCTCAGCATTAATAACGTGTCCCACACAAACATACTCTTTGTCCCACATTTGGTTTGGGATCTGGTCATCCTGGGGACATGAAAATGACGTACCAACATTGTCTTCCTGCTTGTGTCTCTTTCAGTTCATTATAGGGTGTTTGGTGTAACACCTGGTATGAAACCTATTGGAGGAGAAGACGACCAGAACTCCAAAATCAACATTAATATAGTGGTACAGTTTGACATGCTGCCACCATTTTGTATCAATATACACAATATGCTTTGTAAAATAAAGATACATTTTCATTGAAATAGCCATGTTTTTTCCATGGCTCATACAAATATGGTGGTGTAATGCTGTAGGATAATCTTAAATTCTCTGAAATTAAAGTCATAAACTCATGAGAGAAAACCTTGCAGAGCTGCCGATTTTGGGCATTGTGCATATTGTTTAGCCCATTCTCTTAGCAATGTGCATGTTTAATGCTATTGTCGTTTTTACCTTTATTTCATGAAGGTATTACCTGCAGGCAAACAAAACGGTTAGACGCATGCTCACGCTAGATTTAATTATTTATTTTTCTCATAAATGCATATTAATCTCAGAGAATTACATTTTCTGAGTGTTTTGTTGAAGATTTTTTTATACTTGATTTTCCTAAAAGTCTGTGTGTGGTACATGTTGTTTTAACAGACCCCTAATGATATGGTTCTACCAGCGTACCCTGCCTCTCTGAATTCAGGAATACACTCTGGACTTTTTATTCTCCCTGAAATAGAGAGGTGGGCAAAACATTTTTTGCTCATGATTATCATGATATTTAACATTTTTGTAACTAAACAATCATACTGATTAAATGGGATGTGTGGGTATGTTTGATCTATTTGTAGTAATGGGGTGTGGAAAGTGGTAGCCACGTTCCAGAACAACAAACGGCACAACTACTCTACTGAGTTTGAGGTCAAAGAATATGGTGAGACATTGACCATTATGAAATATTTCAGGTTAATCTGTTTGAATACTTTTAACACTGATTCTTTGTTCTCAGTTTTACCTAGCTTTGAAGTAAAAATCTCCACTGACAAAAAATTCTTCTATGTTGATGATGACAAGTTGACCGTAGACATCAAAGCCACGTGAGTTCAAGTCAACATTTTAGGGGATATTGTAGGATATGGATACTTCAGTATATTTATAATTATCTGTTGATGATTAAGTTACTCAAGTGATATATCTGTGTTTTAAGGTATCTGTTTGGGAAAGAAGTGGAAGGGAGCGCTTATGTGGTCTTTGGAATCTTTGATCAAAACAAGGAAAAACATAGTATCCCAGGCTCCATTCAGCGAGTGCTGGTCAGCATATTCCCCTCTTGAAGAAGTCACAACTGAATCAGGATTTACAGGGTAACTAGATGTTCAATAACTACATTGATTCAGAACTTGTCATGTGTTGTCAGGTAGCAAATGGTAAAGCACAAGCCACATTAACGAGGACACAAATCCAAGAAACCTTTACAGACATTGAGAGTCTGGTGAAGAGTTCCATATATGTTGCTGTCACTGTGTTGACTGAATCTGGTGAGTGGTTATGTTTGCATCTTAATTTAAATCAAAATATAGGGTCGGCATTTGTTCTTAAGAGAATGTGTGTGTGTGTGTGCTTTTTGTCCCGCCAGGTAGTGGATTAGTGGAAGCTGAGAAACAAGGCATCCATATTGTCACATCTCCTTATACCATCAATTTGAAGAATACACCACAGTATTTCAAACCAACAATGTTATTTGAAGTTGTGGTAAAGCACTTTTTTTTGTAATGTAATTCCAACCATATTGACTGTGAATAGTGTTTAAGGATTTAAGCTTTCTTTCTCCAGCTAACCTCATATTATCTTATGGTGGCCAAGAAGTGTAAACATTAAAATGAATACACCCAATATAAATCCTTCCCAACAGAAATGCATCCCCCCCAAAAAACTGTCCCTTGTTCAAAGACGTGAAAATGAAAACAGAAACACTAATAAGGGACTTGGACCGATGATTGTGCATACATTGATTACACCATTGTGGCCAGGGAAACTTGGATCAGTAGTAATTCAACTTCAGAACCACCATAGCCCGTCTTTCTATGCAGAAGTCTGCTGACTGAGCTGTACACCATGTGCATTCAGAATCACTTTCTGGGCTTTGGCCATGATGGGTTGAATTTGAATGCTGCAGGTGTACAAAAGAGGGTTGGAGACTACAATGGGTCAGTAGTTCTGACCAAGAAAACTTTGTTGAAGGTTTATTCCTTCACTGATTAGCCTGCGGTATCAGTCACGTACAGACTTGGCATATAGTACACAGGCTTTGGTTATTTCATGCTAGAGGTTCTCTCCTATGATGCCATACAACATGATTAAAGAACCAGGCTTAAGTCAAGTAAGCTAAGCTTATGTATACAAATGTTTTTCCAGGAGCTGAGTGTGGCATGTTTGTCTCTTGCTAGGTTTATGTTGAGTACCCTGACGGCTCTCCAGCCTCTGGCGTACCATTACGGGTGGACCCAGGTAACATTGTCACAACGACTAAAAATGGCTTTGTCAGGGTCCCTGTCAACCCATCTGGATCTCCTCCACATCTGGATATTATTGTAAGTTACATAAGCACTTTTAATCTTTTTTGATTTTTATTTATTTTAAACATGCCCTATGTCCATCAGTGTTTGGTTAAGATGAAGTACCAGGTAATTATTCACCAGCTATATTCTAGGTGCAAAAGACCACTGTTTTACTGGAAAGTGACATTTGACCGCTATAAAGAGACGTTATAAATGGATCTCTGTTTTTGGATTTGTGGATTGCCTAAATTGCAACTCTATGTGCCATTGCGCTTATGTATTTGTATGTTTATATTTATGATAGGTAAGAACCGCTGATCCACAAGTTTCAAACAACAGACAGACATCAGCAACTATGAGAGCACTTCCTTACACCAGCAACATCAAAAGCTACATGCACATCGGTAAAGAACATATTTACATAACATTGTTACATGTAAGCCATTCAGTGCGTAGTCATTTTGCAATAGTTGTAGCGTTAAGAGCTTCTCTCTGTTATTGCCAATGCAGTTGTGAGCTCATCTGAAGTTAGATTAGGAGATTATCTCCAAATCACCTTGACTCGCAATGCTCCAGGTTCCACTCGTGATATCACTTATCTGGTGAGTAAAGTTGAGTTGTGTCTGATTGTGTGCTACAGGCTGGCATGCATGCGGCTGATGTTGTTGCCTCTTTCCATGCTTATGCCTTTGTTGGTTTAATGAAGGCCCTCTGATGTATGAACCTGTTTCTGCATTCAGATCCAGAGCAGGGGCCAGCTGTTGAAATATGGCCGTTTCAGGACGGAGTTGACGTCAGTAGCAATGACGTTACCAATCATTAAAGAAATGCTGCCATCATTCCGCATTATTGCTTACCACCACGATCGGAATGAGGTGGTCTCCGACTCTATCTGGGTGGACGTCATTGACACCTGTATGGGCTCGGTGAGGAGAAGCTGACACGAGTTTAGCCATGTTTGAATTCGTAAAAACATAATCTCCTCTCAAGTATCTGCTTCAGAGCTTTCTCAATGATAAAATAAAATCCTCTTTCTTTTGCCTCAAAACTGTTGTAGTTGAAGTTGGATTCATTCAGAACTGCTCCCTCAGGGCCTCGGCAAACATTCCACTACAGGATCACAGGCGACCCAGGAGCCACAGTAGGCCTGGTAGCAGTTGACAAAGGAGTCTACGCCCTCAACAACAAACACCGCCTCACTCAGACAAAGGCAGTTTCTCCATGTTTTCTTTTATTTCTTTGTACTTAAAATTGTATGGTTGTTGATATGATTGTTTGATACTTTTTGTTTAATACCACTTAATGAAACAGGGATCTTGTTTGTTTAGACTTAAATTGTCTAACGCCTGGTTATTTTTTATATAAGACTGTACCGCCTCATACGTGTGGTGTGTACATTTACATTTTTTTTTTCTTTTAGGTTTGGAGCACTGACTCTGGAAAAGTTGAACCATTGACATCATTGTTGCCAAATGGAGAACGTTAATAATGGGCCGATGATGTCAATGGCCAGTTTTCTGATTTATTTCGCGGAAACAGATTTGATGTTGCAGCACACGATTCTCTCATATAAAGCAGTTCTCTTTAAGTAGAATAAAAATAAATAAATAGCCAAGCATGACAAATCTAATTGTTTACAATAGCTTATACTAACTGGAAAAAATTATTATTGTGAAAAGCATGACGACTTTTCCACAACATTGCGGTAAACATATGCTTATGATATATTTCTTATAAACGTATTATTCAAAACACCAATCCAAATAGTCAAACTGAGGGACATGAAGTTAGTATATGGTCATATAAGGGAATAAAGTATCAGACTTCAGTTATTGTTTTCCTCCACCCCCTTCAGGTGTGGGATGTAGTGGAGAAGGCTGATACAGGATGCACACCTGGTGGAGGGATGGACAGCATGAACGTGTTCTATGATGCAGGGCTGTTGTTTCAGAGCAACCTTATCGGGACTGCGGACAGACAAGGTACTCACACACTCCACTAATTGTCACTTTCTCTCCTGTCTTAGGTTTCTTCTTGTAGTTATTTGGCCATTTATATGGTATTTATACAGACCTGGATAAAAAGATACGGACATAAATGTATAGTTGTTTTTAGCACGTCGCTCATGCATGTAGCGCATGCTGGTAGAGGCAGGTGAAAGATGCTTAATGGGTGGGCCCAAGGGATCCAATGAGACCAATACAGCAGCTTTAAGAGATGCTATTATCCAGAGTAATTTACAGTGAATACAGCAACAGGTTATTAGGCAGTAGATTAGGTAAGATTAGCTAAAGACATTGGGGTCCAAACACAGACTCTTGGTGTTATATTCCTTTAAATAGTTTAAAAAATCTAGGGATGGCACTGCTTACTATTATAGATATTGTTTTAGTTATTACTTTTAATGTCCTTAATGTGTTGTGTTTAATATGGTACATTATTCTCTTCCAGTATTCAACTGTAAAGTTTCAACAAGGACGAAGCGGGCAGCCGCTTCACTCGATGTTAGAACTACCCTCTGTGAGTAAAATGCAGCCAAGTTGTTTTGTATGTAGGGTACACGGTATAGTTGTCTCTCAGTAATACCAAGTACCCTCTAGTAACACGATCAGAATTGTTAATATAAATATATGTATTCAAATGTGAAAAATCACTATCCTACTACTTTATATTTTTCTATAGTTCACATCACTTCCCCTTTCAACACCTTTGCTTTCACCTCTGCTCTGTGCCCCTCTCAGTGAGTGAATACACAGACACCTTGCTAACCCAACGACGAACTGAAAGTAAAGCTGAAGCCCTCTCCCTGGCTCGCAGTAAGTATCAGGGATGAGGAGTATGGACTTGGATGGCATTGGGTAATCCTTGATAATAAGGGCAATAGAATAAAGACACAAGCCCTGAGGTCTTGTTCTAGACTGCCTTGACAAACCACATCATGGACGGAAGAAAAGATGAAGACTGAGGAAAAATCCTTTGGAAGAAGATTTCTAAAGTAGATGCAATGAAAAGGATTTGGAAGGCAGAAATTAGCAGCAGAAATGTTGACATGACTATATCTTAATCTTACCTTTTTCGTTCAACACTTTAGGCGAGCAGAGGAATATTGTCTTCAAGGACAGCGGGCAAATTGGTACTCGTCTCGAATTTCCAGAGAGCTGGCTATGGGTAGATTACAAACTCCCTCTTTGCCCTGACGGCACAACTAACTGGTGAGCCAACTGAATCATTTATGTAAAGATCTCTTTAGCCAGGCCGTTGATCTTAGTTTTGTTAGTTTTTTGTGATTTATAATTTATTATTGAAATATTTAAGATGAAACATGTAACGCAAATTTGACAACACTTAAACAGATGTTTTTCCCATAATTTAGCAAAACAACATCTTTGGAGAAAACAACTGCATTGAAAGACTCAATCACCACCTGGCATCTTACTGGAATCAGTCTGTCTCCGACTCATGGTGCCCATTCCTCTCTTTAGCCTGTTGCATGTGCCTCGTATCCAACACATCCCGTTTCCATTTAGTCTCATGCTTTTGTCCTTATTACATTCTTATCTGATACATGCTCCCATTTTTCCTCTCATTTCATTATGGTCACATTACGCATTCCTGTCTCCTCCTTTCCTCTTAAAGGTATCTGTGTAGATGACACATTCGAGATAGTTGTGCAGAAGGATTTCTTCATTGATCTTAGACTACCCTATTCAGCTGTCCGTGGAGAACAAATCGAAATAAAGGCAATCCTTCATAACTATCTGTTGGATGATATCACAGTAAGTCTGAATATTATTGGTCTAATTTGTTCAATAAGTTTCCAAAACCACTGTGGGGTGAAAAGGGAATTCAGTGATAAGTACTAATATATTAATGCATCTTAATTTCTTTCCCTTTATACTCATGATGCTTTTGGTTGTCCTATTTTTACTCTCAACCAAAGGTACAGGTATATCTGAAAGAGTTAACGGATGTGTGCAGTTCAGCATCAAAGCGAACGGAGTACACACAGATAGTCAAAGTTGCTGCTGAGAGCACACGCTCCGTGCCTTTCATCATAATCCCTATGAAGCCTGGTATTTTCCCTATTGAGGTCAAGGCCTCTGTTGGAGATAGACAAATTGACGATGGTATCAAAAAGGATCTGCTAGTAGTGGTAAGTAAACGGGTGATGGGATAATATATATATTTTTAATAACTATTGACTCCTATTGCATTCCTGTGCTGATGACCTCACATGTATTTAATACAATTACAGTTTGATAATTGCAATTCATCCAGACATTTTATTTACAATTTCATCAATGTCATTGAACAATGTGTAACTAGTCAAGTATACCTTTTTGATAGCCTGATGGAATAAAGACAAAAGTCCAAGTGAATAGAAACCTGAAGGTTGGCAAAAGCCGTAAGTTTTAGGCTACTTACCACATTCCTATGGTTAAAAACACAAATGAACTCCCAAATATTACAAGTAATCATGGCGATGATGTTTCCAAAATGTTATTCAACTTACAGAGAGGAAACAGGTGGAGATTATTGCAAATCCAATTGATGTGGCATATATTGTTCCAAACACACCTAGGACTTCACAAATATATGTTACAGGTAAGATGCAATATTAAGCAATTAATTAATAATTATTATAATAATAATAATAATAATATATATATTTAGAATTCAATTTAACTATTAGCATGTGCAGTACCCTATTGGATAAGCACGATGTTGTAATCTACCTACTTCTCCGTAGCCTCAATTATTGTTGGTGGGAATCACCACCAACCAATCACTTTTCTCATCCATAAAATCTGTAATTGTTCTGTGCGTGGGGCTTTATATTCATGTGTAGGAGGATCACAGATGAACGTGCTTGTGGAGAAGGTCCTGAGTGGCTCATCTATGGGCAGTCTAATCACACAGCCATTGGGCAGCGGAGAGGGGAACATGGCCATAATGACTCTACCTGTTATTGCTGCAACATATTTGGACCAAACCAAACAGTGGGATATAGTGGGATTTTCACAACGTGATAATGCACTTAAATATATCAAGAAAGGTACATCTATATACAAATCTTTCTGTTGTTGAATGTGCTCTGAGGGTTTATTGAAATGCATTTCCTCACATTCTTGCTCATTGGTAATTAAGGTTTGTGTGTCACTGTGATCAGGGTACCAAAATGAGCTTGCCTATCGTACGGCTGCTGGAGGTTTTAGTACTTTTAGAGGTGGAACTGGTCTCTCATGGTAAGGCATCGACACACTGGAAAACATGATCTTTAATTAGAGACAAATAATAATAATAACCTAGTCCGGCTCTTGTATCAGTGAATCAGTGAATGCTGATTAAACTTCCCTCTGTTTACATCCCTTCTCCTACTAAAGGCTGACATCTTATGTTGCAAAGGTGTTTGCCATGGCCTTTAATCTGGTAGACCTCGACATAAATATTATCTGTGGTGCCATCAAATGGGTGATTCAAAACTCACAGATGCCTGATGGCAAGTTCATGGAGATTGGAACTGTACTACATGGAGAGATGATGGTGTGTACATGAAGTCATAAAAATGTTTTAGTGGTGGATGAAGCACTTCTATCCCATTTGTAGTTGGCTATCAAGTCATTGATGAACATGATTTTGGCTGCATGCTCACTCTTGTGTACCTGTAGGGTAATGTGCGTGGCTCGGACTCTGATGCCTCTTTGACTGCTTTCTCACTCATTGCCATCCAGGAGGCACGGCCAATTTGTGCTGACATTGTTAATGTGAGTAACACATTTCTTACCGCATTTATTCTTGTACCCCAATACCTCTGTTTGTCCTCGTTTTTTCCTCCTACTTGTATGTATCTCACATTCTCAAAGAAGAAAAAATATGAAATACTGTATATTGTGAGTTAGTAGTAATTGTGAGTTATTCTCTAGGTTTATCAAGCTTGTTATCGAATCACCCGAAAAGCAGTGGTGTAATAAGATGAACAGTCTCACATTAAAATACATCATCTTCAGAGTCTTGTGATTGGTTCACTCACTTCAAGTGAAAAGTCTTACGTCAGATGGATGGAACCCTTGTACGTGCCTCTCCCGGCGATGTTTCTGCTTTCATTCACAACACAGCATTACCGGCAGTGATCCTGAAATGTTACTAGGTCTACTAGGTCTTGAGAAGCAAATTCGTGGTGCCGATTTTCCGGAATATCGATCCCTGTTCCCATTCACACATGACCCCCGTGCAGGAAATGTTCCGGAACATTTCTGGGAGTGAATGTGGCTTAATGTATTACATTGGTAAAACACATTTGACAACCTTGCTGTTGGCTACCTCATTAAATATAGTATTTCTAATTCAAGGTGAAGAATAATAAAAGTATTTGATTATTATATCATTAATAAAGTGATAATTTATCACATTCATGAAGCCTGATTTGATACATATCCTTTGTTTCTCAACATGGGGAGTTCAACATACAAATTCCCCTCTCTCATGGGTGTTGGTTTGACAACCAAATCATTTCATCATCTGCATAAATGTTTACAATAATTCTCAGTGTGGGACAAAAGCTAGATTTGTTTTCATGTTGATTATTTAGTTATTTGCATTGAAATCATGCATCACACCACTTGATCTTAAATAATTGTCATACCCACGTGTCCAGAGCATCCCAGGAAGCGTAAACAAAGCTGTGGATTACCTGGAGAAGCGTCTACCAGACCTGACCAGCCCATATGCTGTTGCCATGGCATCCTATGCACTGGCCAACGAAAATAAGTTAAACAAGGACATCCTCTACAAATTTGTATCTCAAGGTTTTTACAACTCCTTTCCAAAACATCATAGAAATATATTGATGGACAGATTTTGCAGAAAATCAAACAGTAAAATGTATTATTGTCTTGTCTGTGTTCCTAAGACTCTGACCATTGGCCAGTGCCGTCAGGTCACCTCTTCACACTAGAGGCCACAGCATATGCTCTTCTAGCTCTGGTCAAGGCCAAGGTGAGCGTCTCCTTTTTAGGACACTTAGTTGTTATTTGTGTTGCAAAACAAAACAAAACAAAATTGCTTGCAAAGTCAATGCTTTGAATTGATGATACAATTCCAATGCTGCTGTTACATATATATAAAACATTTCTTTACTTGATTAAAGGAATTTGAGGACGCTGTACCAATTGTCAAATGGCTTAGCACTCAGAGATCCACGAACGGAGGCTTTCAATCTACTCAGGTAAAATACATTAATTTCAATCTTACATTTAAATCTGTCTCTCTCTCTCTTCTAATGCCTTTTCTTTTATGCTCTGCTTTCATGGTCCTCTGTGCACATCTGTTTGTGTTTCACTTTATGTGTCTCTTTATTTGTTCCCATTTTGTTTTATGTCCAGTCAACAATCATAGTGTATCAGGCCCTTGCAGAGTACTGGATTAATGCTAAAGAGCAACAATATGAAATGGATATAGAGATTCAAGTAGCAGGCCACTCTGCGTCGGCCCTTTTCAAAATCAACAATGAAAACGCCTTTCAGACTAGAACAACTAAGGTAGGTATAGATGTGCCAATTATGCATTGTTTCCACTGCTCGTTGCAAAGAATGGTGAAGCTCTGTAGAGGATCTTAACTCAATTGGTAACGTCAGGGATGCTACCTTCATCTTTTCTATAATTATATCATCTGTCTATTATTGTGGTACGACGTAGAAATACTAGAAATGGGTACTTTGTTCATCCCAGATGACAAATTTGGTCATGACAGCAGCAGAACAATGCAACGAAATATCAATATGAAATAATGAGTAAACGTACAATAGCATTAAATAAAATGTTAGTATATTTGTACTCAGCGTTATATGTGCAGTATTAAGCAATTTATTTCTGGGTGAGGACATTTGACGATTGTGTGTGTATGTCTGAATGTTAACAGTTCAATGACCTTAACAAGGAAGTGAGCGTGACTGCCACAGGTTCCGGAGAAGCTACTGTGTCAGTGCGTATTTTTACATTTATGTTGACATATTTATCAATATCTGTATAATTACATTTCCAGTACGAGGTACGTATTATGTGCCGATATTTGCATTATAAATTCCACATGGGTTAAAGGGATTGTGTTATACAATACATAATTGGAATTACTGTTTCAGCATTTACATTTAATTGTTGGATGTATAAATAAATATACTTGAGTGTTCTGTACACTGTTTTTCTGTTCAACAGGTAGTGTCACTGTATTATGCAACGGCTACGAACAATCAAGCGAATGACTGTGATAAATTTGAACTGAATGTGACGCTTTCCCAAGGTAAACTTGTCAATGTCTGGCTTTCAGTATTTGTATCTAACTTTGGCGATGCTAAGCAACCTCTGCTTCGCCTCAGCCCCATCACCCCTTCGTACATTTGTACAGCTAGCCGTGGTTTATTCCTTCCGTAATAAACTATAATTTAATAAGATATTACACATGTTGCAATAACGACGAATAGACGGGCAAGCTCGGTTTACATCAAGTAGCACAATCCCAAAAGATCGCAAAAACGATAGTTATGTTATTATAACTCTAGTTCTATGATTGTAGGCGTAGCCGTCTAGGCTTCGCCTTATGGGCTTGTCCCGTGCGCGCACTCGCGTGCAATGCACCAATCAACGTGGGCACAGCCCACACTTCCCACGACACCGTGTAAATAACGCGGCGCACAGCTGTTTTCGTCCTCCCAGCTATTCTTTCAGCATTTGGAGGGTACAGCAGGTGGGAAACTAGACGGCTACGCCTACAATCATAGAACTAGAGTTATAATAACATAACTATCGTTCTATTTCATGTAGGCTACGCCGTCTAGGCTTCGCCTTATGGGCTAAGGTGAAGCTGCGAGCGGAGCCCGATAAATGTACTCCTGCTGGACCCAAGTCATAAAAAAATAAGGACGTAAGTCACAGGGCACATCAGACTCAATAAGCCGAAGATGTGCAAAACACAACAGCTAAATAAGAAACCCCGAATTCTCTTAAAAACACGCAAAGCGATGATAAAGAGAATAGAGTGAGTCTGTAACTCTGACTCAACCCGTAATTCGATGAACACGAAAAGGGGGAATGCAGAGCAACAAGGCTTCTCCTACGTCCGCTACCATAGGGGCGGCGCTAGGAGGAAAATCAAGCTACCAATAGCAACGAGCAACAAGGCCCTTCCTACCTACGCTCAAAGAGGCGACAGGAGGAAACCTGTTGTGCAATGTTTAATAATAGAGGGCAGGATATAAAACGCCGGTTACGAACCGTAATCAGAGTAATAATAACCTGTCACTCCTGAGCTCAGTACCCACGCTGGAACACCATCGGGTGACAGCGGAGAGAGAATGAAGCTGAGCGACATCACGAGCGTAACAGGCTCTGATGAACGATAAACCAATATCTAATTCGTAGAGAGGGAGCCCGACTCCAACACAGAGTGGCCGAGCGAGCCCCTGGACATGTCTAACATGTAGAAACGAATAAAAGGATCGGGGGAAGACCATGACGCAGCCGCGCAAATGTCTTCCACCGAAATGCCCCTGGATAGCGCCAATGAGGCGGCCATCCCTCGTGCAGAGTGAGCTCTAACACCCAGCGGTGGCACTAAGCCCTGCCGAGAGTAGGCTAAACAGACACCCCCACATATCTAGCGGGACAGACGCTGCTTAGAAAGAGCGCGACCCTTGGCAGCGTCGCTATAACACACAAACAACTGTTGTGTGGAGCGAAACTCAGCTGATCGTTTCACGTACATAGCCAATGCCCGAACCGGGCACAGGAGATGTAACTCCGCATCCGCTTCACTAGTATGAGGCGGGGGGTGAAAAGCCTTAAGCACAATATCCCTCGACCGAAAAGAACTGAGAATGTTCTTGGGGAGGAACGCAGGATTGGGTCTAAGTAGCGCGAAGGAGCTGTCCTCGTTCAATAACAAGCAGCTCGGGCTGACAGACAGCGCGGCTAACTCGCGGGCACGTTTGGCAGAAGCCAAAGCCAATAAGAGCGCTGTTTTAAAGGAAATGGCATCCAAAGGGGCTTGAGACAGAGGCTCGAAAGGGTCCTTGGATAAACCCCGCAACACGGTGGGAAGATCCCAGCGCGGTGTGAGCACACGAGAAACAGGTTTAACACGTCTAACCCCACGCAATAATCTCTTGACCAGTGGGTGGCTGAAAACCGGTTTCCCGTCATATCCTGCGTGGCCAGCCGAAACGGCTGCCGCATAGACTTTGATGGTGGAGAAAGCCAAACCTTTCTCCAGTAAACACTGAAGGAACCCCAGCACGCTTCCCACCTCACAGCGAGATGGGATAACGTGGTTGAGGTCACACCATGGAGAAAGCGCCCCACTTCGCCGCGTAAAGGGAGGAAGTGGAAGGCGCGCGAGCACTCTGAATAGTGTTGATAACTGACGCTGGCAGACCTCTGCCTTGCAAAATCAACCTCTCAGAAGCCAAACCAACAACCGACCCGTCACATAGGGTGGGTGGTGCACCGTCCCGTGAGCCTGCGTCAGCGCGTCTGGTCTGATCGGTACCGGCCACGGCTCCGTGCAAGAGAGCGCCGCTAGCTCTGGGAACCACAGAGCTGAGCGGTTCTCCGGGGCCACTAGAATGAGGGACAATCCCTCCTGCCTGACCCGCTCTAGGAGAGGGTGGATTAGTTGAAGCGGCGGGAACGCATATAAGAGTTCCCGCGGCCACGGTGTGTGAGCCATCGCGTCCACCCCCAATGGGGAAAGATCCCGAGGGCTGAGAGAGAACCACAGATTGCAGTGGGTGTTCTCCCTGGACGCAAAAAAGGTCCACCTGAGCCATCCCGAACCTCTGCCAGATCAGTCTGACAATGTCGGGATGTAACCGCCACTCGTCTCGGCGGGGACCGCCGCGAGACATGAGGTCCGCCCCAAAGTTCAGGGCACCCGCGATATGCAGGGCTCTCAGGCTGAGCAGGTTCTGATGAGCCCACAGCCAGAGCTCGACTGCTGCTCGGTGGAGAGCACACACCGGAGCAACGCTCTGGTGGTGAGCATTCTGAAGTTACTCGCGGCAACAAAATTGTTGAAGACGCGAAGATCCAGAATGGGTCTCATCTCCCCCGACTTCTTGGGAACCAGGAAGTAGCGGGAGTAAAACCCTAGGCGTGACTCGAGGGGGGGAACGACAGAGACAGCCCCCTTCCCCAAGAGACGGACCACCTCCGCTGCCAGAGCCGTGCTCGCGGCTGGATCCTGCAGCCTCGTCTCCACCAACCCCATAAAGGGTGGGGGACGGTGCTTGAACTGTATGGGGTGGCCCCACCTCAACGTGTTGTCCAACCACGCGGGTAAAACGCATCGCTCTCGCCAACGCGCATGGCGCTCGGTGAGAGGGCGAGCATCCAGCTGAGGAACGTTGTCCAGGAATGCTCTGTATTCCTCGGCCCCTACCGCCTTCACACTGCGTGTGAACCAAGGGGGGCGTACCTCGAAAGGGAGGGGAGGGAGCCCCTGCGAGCGGGAAAACCGCTGCAGAGAGCGGACCCACAGCTTGCTTGCTCGCCGTGCCCACGGCTAACAGCTCCGACGTCTTCCCACAGTCATCAGACTGTAGAGCGGAGGTTGGGGGGGCAAAGTCGGGGTCTGGAAGACTGTAGCACGAAGCCGCATAGACGGCCTCGTGCGACGAGTCTTCAACCCGCTCATGAAGCGCACGGGGACGCCGCATGGAAGCGGACGACCCCCTGGCTATACTACACTGCCTAGCCGCCGCCCCACAGCCACTAGGCTGAGAGGGAGGGAGAGGCTGAGGGGAACAGGAATGCACGACAGGCGCAGGGCGCGGTCGGCTTAAAGGGCACAGCTCCTTAAAGATGTACTGCCGTTCGGTCGAACGGGCTTTCAATTCTTTATTGGGGAAGGAAAAAGACGTAGGTCGGTCCCACGTGGGCGCCAGCTTCCGTGCTTTCTGCCCCTTCGCTGCCTGGCGCTGCTGCGGAGGCGGCGTCGGCGTCGGTGCTGGAGGCGGCGGTGTGGCCCGTTGAGGACGTGGTCGACCCCGCTTCCTGCTGGCCCGACTGCTCCCGCTGGCCTGGTAGGAGGAGCCCGTGAAAATCGGCCCGAACCGGGAACGATTTTCACGGACGGACTGGAGGTGGACGAGAACCTCCACGAACCGAGGTCCAAAGAGTCCGTCCGCGGCCAACGGACCCTGGATAAGGCCCGCCCTTTCTCTGTCAGGGACAGAGGAGAAGGACAGCCACATGGCTCGATGACCCATGGTCGCCCACGCCATCTGACGTCCGGCAGTAACCGCCACCGGCTGGCAAAGCTGGAGGACAGCGCCGGAGAATCTAGCGACCTTCTCCACGTCGCTCTGCCCGAACGAATCCTTGCCAACTGTCATGGCCGACAGGGCAGAGGAAAGCAGGGCAATGTTGTTCACGGCCGCCGCTGCTTGTGAGGCGCAGACAAAGGATCTGTCCCACAAGGCAGCGAGCTGCTTGAGAAGCCGGTCGGGGGGCAGCGGCTTCTCGTTCGGACGCCATCCGGCGCCCGGACAGAGGAGCGCTGCCAGAGGAGGCTCCAGGCGAGGTATCCCCCTCGCCTGTGTGGCGGACCACCCCTCCACCCTGGTGAAATCGGTGAACGCCTTCACCGGGGCCTTAAGGGAGGACGGGTCCACAGCCGCCGCGGTAAGATACCGCTGAACGGGTGGGAACAGAGGGCATGTAGTAGGCCGTCTGGTCGACGAAGGGGGCCTAAAATAGTCCCCCTGCATGTCGTCCAGTTCCGGGGAGGGCGGCGGAGGTGGCATGGCGATGCCCTTGATGGCCGCTGCCTCGCCCATGATATCGCCGAACAGGTCGGCGAAACGATGCGGCTTCTCCGGGGGCAAAACCCCTGAAGGCCTTGAGGAAGTCCCCGACGCGGAGTCCACATCGAGGTCGTAGTCATCGTCTTCCCCCGGTGTCGCCACGGCGTCGAAGATATCGATGGCGTCCGCTAGCTCCACCGACGGGGAAAAAAACAGGTGCCTCGAGAGGAGAACCTCTTGAGGTAGGGTGGTACAGGCGGCGCAGGAGCCGGAGCCTGAAAAGGCTGCCATGGCGTGCTCCGCACCGAGGCAACGGAAACACATGACGTGCCCGTCGTCCGGAGCAAGGATCGCCGGGCAAGAGGAGCAGAGAGGCCCTGAAAAGGGCCGTACCTCCGCAGATGCCGCCGCGCCGCTGCTGCATGAAGTCATCATGTTTTGTTGGTACAAATGCTGAAAGAAAAAAGAGGACGAACGCAGCTGTGCGCCGCGTTATATACACGGTGCCGTGGGAAGTGTGGGCTGTGCCCACGTTGATTGGTGCATTGCTAAAAAATTTCAGTGCACGCGAGTGCGCGCACGGGACAAGCCCATAAGGCGAAGCCTAGACGGCGTAGCCTACATGAAATAGAACCTGTTGTGCAATGTTTAATAATAGAGGGCAGGATATAAAACGCCGGTTACGAACCGTAATCAGTAATAATAACCTGTCACTCCTGAGCTCAGTACCCACGCTGTAACACCACCGGGTGACAGCGGAGAGAGAATGAAGCTGAGCGACATCACGAGTGACCTCTTGAGGTAGGGTGGTACAGCCGGCGCAGGAACCGGAGCCCGAAAAGGCTGCCATGGCGTGCTACGCACCGAGGCAACGTAAGCACATCACGTGCCCGTCGTACGGAGAGGATAGCCGGGCAAGAGGAGCAGAGAGGCCCTGAAAGGGGCCGTAACTCCGCTGGCAACGCCACGCCGCATGAATTCATCATGGTTAATTCCGATTTTAGTTTAGTGTAAATGCTGAAAGAAAAAAAGAGGACGAACACAGCTGTGTGCCGCGTTATATACACGGTGTCGTGGAAAGTGTGGGCTGTGCCCACGTTGATTGGTGCATTGCTGATATTTTTCAGTGCACGCGAGTGCGCGCACGGGACAAGCCCATAAGGCGAAGCCTAGACGGCGTAGCCTGCATGAAATAGAACAAACTGAAGCATTCTGACTCCAATGTGCATCGCGTTCATTATTTGTAGTTCATTCAACAACAGAACCACGGCGTGTCTGCGCATTAGGAAGGACCAAAACTGACCTGATGTCGTTGATCATGCTCAGGACCCACTCCCAGCCTAGACTCGTTTTGAACTAATACCGAGCATACACTACGCGATTTCAGAGCCAAATTTGCAAAACAGACTGGTTTTAGCGATCGGGAGGAACTCGCAAGGTCGCAAACAACGATTTGGTAGTTAAGTGTGAGAGGGTCAACAAGCGGAACACTGAGGTGATTTAATATACTGGCAATGAGAAGTCTGCATCAACGGCGTAATATACAAATATATTATGTATTTTAAGAAAATCTGAGCGGGCTGCTGTGTAGAGTTCGAGTTTGCGGGATCGGGATAATCTAACGAGTCACAAGGCTAATATGACTTCCCCTTGCTATATATTGTTCAACGACAAGTGGCATGTGAGCTACGCACGTGACCTGACAGCCAATATAAACTGAATGTGGCAAACACCTCCGTATGTGGGATTGACAACAGTTTTAAACAGTTGAGAAAACATCTCTTTGCATCACGATCTCGCAACCGTTTTCAAATCAGCCATATATGTTTGCAAATAATTTCTTTTTTGCTAATTATAAAACAGCTCATGTGGCATCCATCTTGAAATCCTTCTGGGCTTCAAGCTGTCTCCATCTTTCAAATGCAACTCGAAAATGTACCCGTGCACTGCTCTGGTCACTTTTTCAACAGAGGAAACGACTGCAGCACGCTGTGTTTGTGGGCAAATTTGTTACACTTCTGGCAACCCGAGGTATTCGAGAATAGTAAATCATAACACACAGGCCAAAACAAAAACAAACGTTCCAGAACGTTCCCTCTGCTGGTGATCTTGCAGCTACATTGGGATCCAGAACGTGGACTTCCCACACTGAATGTAGCATTGTTGTAGGAGAAACCAGTATTTCAACTTAGCATGTTTCCTTTAACTCTGATGACATATGGTCATTTTAAGATTTAGTGCCGTACATTTGTTACATATAGCTCCTTTAAGGGAGGGGTAATCACCTTATTGGGGTCATCAGGTGGGCAGCATCCTCACAGAAGTGTAGTTTATAGGCCCACAATATCTCTGGGGGCTCAATGGTAACCCCTGGTGTCCCAGGTGCACCCCCTCTGCTTTTACCACTCCTGCTGGTTTATGGTGATCTTCTGGCTCCATTTGGATCCCCTCTTCAGCCGAACCAGTAGCTACTGCAGCATCCCGGGGTTGGGGGTTACATTATACACGTACTCTTTTTGTTCATTCTAACATTTTAATGTTCTGTTCATGCTCTTGTCTTCCAGGACCAGATGTTGATGACCTAGATGTACATTTGCTTAAAATAGAAGTCTTGTAAGTACACAACAGGAAAAGATCACAATTGTAGTATAAAACACTGTGTTTTATATTACTTTTCACATTTCATGTACACAAACCATCTGAAAATTCGGAACAACTTTTATGTTGTAGACAATTGCATGTACTGTCATTAATTCCCACACATCCCTTTCCAATTTTCCGCCTTTGAAAATGATCAGAATTTTCCAACACATCTTGCTTTTACTCACAACATTTTATTCTTACATTTTCTGTCCTATTTTCCTGAATATTGTCCTTTCTTATCTCACTACTTCCCGTCCAGTCTTTTCTATTTGGAAGATGGCAGTTAAATAATTCAATAGTAACATCAATAACAAGGGGTTTAATGATTCTCCAAATCCTCTGTTAGATTAATCTTTCGATTTTGATGTCATGATTTGATACATTTTTCGAAGAACTTGATGGCTAGGCCTACTGCCGGTGTAAGTCTATTGGCCTATTTCTATATTTTTATAAAGAAAAAAAAACACCTGGTGCTCATTAACCTCTTCATCCAGAAATATCCAGGCAAAACCGCTCCCCCCCAATTGCAAAGACGTTTTAAGGCATTTAAACACGAGAAGGCAGTCATGTTACACACCCCTAGAAAGATTAGATTCTCAACTTTTACTCTATCGTAACCATTGTTAGCTTAAAAAAAAGACAATTCCAACCCCAAAACAAAATAAGAAGCATGTAACATAAATTATTATGTATTACATAACTGCAAATGCACAGCAATAGTGATATTTGTCACGTCCTTTGATCAACATAAAGTACCGAACTAGAGGCAAAAAACAAACAAGAACAAACGTCACTTTTTCTTTTAACAACCAAAAATGATGTCTTACCTTTATTGTTTTTGTTATCAAAGTTGTGTTTGATCACATAAAACCACCATCAATGTGTAATCCAGTGTCTGGGCACCATTTTGCAACTAAACATGGTGTTTACAGTCATTATTGTAAAGCAGTAGCTAAGAGAGGAATTCAGAGGAAATAAGTAAATTGCCTTCAATCAGAACACACGTTGTTTGTCGCCAGTGGGTGGCCATATGGTGCAATTGCAATTGTTTGGCTTGGTTTCATTCAATTATATTCACCCTGAACTTTCAATAGAGGGGTCAAGTGTCAAAACTGTACAATGGGTTCTCAATATATCTACCTGTTCTACTAAAACCTCTCTATCTTATATAGAGAGGTTTTAATATTATTGCCAATATTTTGATTGGCATCAAATAGTGACCCAGGTACTCGTCAGATGTTGTGCTATGGCCAATAACAATACCAGTACTTCGATGGTACGCTCACGTGAGGGTGAAGCTTGCGAAGTCTGGGTCGCCAGACTCAAATGTAATTAGGATCGCAAAATGTATTGATCAATAGGAGCCAAACATTACACATTCCATGTTTAAAACAAGGATATCAAATCACATATTGCGAATTTTAGGCCTAACAGTTTAGTAGAATGCCCCGGCGACCGTAGCATACAGAACGGCTCCTGTGTTTTAGGAGTGGTCAAAAGAATAGGCCTACATTACTTAGTTAGGCGACATTGTTTCAATCTGTTGTGCAATGTTAGGATGTAAGAATAATGGCAACAAATGGCACTATAATTACATAACTATATAATTATATGAAAGAACAAATAATAATGACTCAGTCGAGAACTATCTAGGCCTACTCTGCGTTTATGACAATGTTTGTCAGACACAAGAACATGCATGATTAGTTTTAAGATCTATATTAGTATTTAGTGTGGCTATATTAAAGCCTAACCCTTATTTTGATTAATTTGTTTGAAACATTTACTTTATTTGGTTTATTTCAGACCGACCAAACACAATTTAATCGATTTGATGTTGGGTAGCTCTTTTTTAGGGCTTCCTAATCTCAATAGCTAATTGAAAAGAGCATATTTATTTCAGATTAGTCTTGTTTAGAATACACATTGGGAAATGTTTGACACATAGTTCTCCAAGTGTCACACACAATGTTGTTGATATAAGGAAAAACCTATTCAATATCAATATTAGTGATCTAATAGTGTGAAATACTGTCCAATATCTAGTCTAGAACAAGACTAATGCGAAGAAACCTGTCCTTTTTCAACAAGCTATTTTGTTTTGCAAGCAATTATCGCCAAACTAAAATCAGCGTTGTGCACTTCTATTTGCGTCTCGGTGCCCTTGCTTGTTAGGAGCTTGCGTCTTTTCTTCCTGCGAGACGTCTTACGTTCTTTAAGGGAGAGACTGGGGATGATTCCCACAGTCTTGCTGTAAATCCCATTTTCAGGTTTTGTCAGAGATTTTTAGTAGTTCTTCACTTAGGGTTGATTGTTGAAGACATCTCTAAATATAACAGCTCTTCTAATAATACAACGTTATAGATAAAACAGGAGATCGTTTGTCTTTTATCAGGATGTATTGGGGTTTGACACGTTTTTTAGATGAGTGAATTACCGCATATGCGGCTTCATAATAATAATAATAATGCCTTTTTGATAAGATCTGTAGGAGCAGGGTCCGAAATTAACACCAGACAAACGCCAAATGCGGGTAATTTTCCGTTTGGCGAGCAAATCTCGGAAGGCTGTCCGCCACACTGGCGGGTAAACAATTGTAACAAAATAGACAAGTAATAAAATAGCTGGCAATGATGGCTCGGAAGAAATGACTCATGTTGGTCCCTGTACAGTGTAGACAAGAGTGTTTTTTACGCGCGTCCAAACAGTGCCGCGAAACTAGGAGCGCTCGAGACGGTCAGACAAAGGAGCACCAGCTCGAGCGCTCCTTCCGTTTCCTGTACGGGACATCAGCTACTCGACATCGCAGTTCTCCTCTAAACTGTCCCTTGCCACCGGTCTGCTGCTAGCTACCGTAAATTAAATAGATATTATGTGTAGGGATGGGGATCGGGACCCGGTTCTATATCTCTGAAAGGTCCAAGCTTACCGTTTCTTTCTGTCGAGTCTAACAGGTGCTATAACGTAACATATCTGGAGAGAGGAGAGTCATGTCATTTAAATCAAGTCACTCCTGCGCAAACATACATAGATTGCCTAATAAAGTTATCAATTGAATTGCCTGTCAATCGCCGTTCAACCAAAATAAGAAGAATTGAATCGCTTCACGCCCTCGTTCGCTTCATTTCTAATTTGGAAAATTGGTTTCTTGATAGGATGGCTGAACGTGCAAAGCGGTCAAATGCTTGGCTAGATTTCAGTAAAGCCAAAGATAAGGAATAAGCGAAATGCCGTTAATGCTCAAAGTAAAAAAAAAAAAAAATTGTAAGGGGGGAACCCAACGTCTATGTTGCGAATCGGCTAAAACCAAAACGCAGTACCTCCGACTGACTTCGAGTCAGAACACCACCAACTCAACAACATCCTCCTCCACTCATGGTGCGAGCACCCCAACTTCGTAGCAAGTCCCCCAACTTCGTAGCAAGTCCCATTCGTTGACATTAATAATCATTAATGCGCGATAAATGGTAGACCACATTTAAACGAGGACAGGTTTTTCTAATAGGTTTGACAAACACGCATCAAAGGAGGGTGGAGGAGGCCTAAAATAGAAATAAAATGCCAATAACAGTATCTTAGTTCCCATATGAATAGACGACAGCAATGAAAATAACATGATGAAGGAAAACAAATGATCTTTAACATACCTAACTATTATGTTGCAATTCGACAATGATTTGGTATATTATTGGGCATGAATTCAGTTGTATGCTATTAGGGGAGGGTAGTTGGAGGTGGGTTTAAATGTAATGAAATGATAAGCTTGTAAGCTTATGCACATATTAGTTCTCACATCTTGCCAATAGGGCTTTGGGAAAACAAAGTCTCGAAAATGTTGATAAATAAATGATTTCATTTATGACAATTCCCTATGTGAGGTTGTGTCGAAAGGCAGGAAATGTATTTGAAAAGGCAAAAAACTTTCAGCGGGAGGACCCCCAGACCCCTACTAGTTGTTAGCCCCACCTAGACATCTTAATGCCCCCCCACCCCCCTGGCAGAGCAGGCTAGTTTCAGGCCTGTGTGAGGCCCTCATATATGCAGCTAGTTCATCTTCTAGTTGCTCTAGGGCTGGTGCGTTAATCTGGGGTCTTAAATAAAGCATAGCCATGGGCCTCCATTTCATGTCGAGTTAAATGGGTTTTCCTATGTTTTGAGCAGTTCATGCTCATTAGGACTAAGGGGAGGGCTGCTACCCATGTTAGTTCGGTCTCTTGACATGGCTCATTTGGATTCATGGATTTATATATTATAACACTTATTGCAGGTATAAGGATTTGAACAAAGATTCAGGCATGACAATCTTGGATATTGGTTTGCTTACTGGTTACACCCCTGATATAGCGGATCTCGACCAAGTGAGTCATTTTTTGTATTTGTTAAACAATGACAATAACTGAATACATTGAACTAACCTGTTTGTGTGCCTATAGTTGTCAAAAAAAAAGGACAGATCAATCAGAAAGTATGAAATGGACAAAGTGCTGTCAGACAAAGGTTCCCTAATCCTTTACCTGGACAAGGTAGGCCACTTTACCTTTCCCCATTCTGCACATGACCACATTATCTCCAATCTACACAACTACCTAGTTACAGCCTTTCTGTTTGCCCTCTTCAGGTGTCTCACACACAGCGTGAGGAAGTGGCTTTCAAGATCAGACAGACAATGAAAGTTGGTGTCTTACAACCAGCAACTGTATCTGTCTATGAGTACTATAATCGTGAGTACCAGAAATACTACAAACCCACCCACTGCTTTGTCTTGATGTTTAAGGCCCTGTTTACAAAAGCGTTTTGAATGTCTCTTCAAATTGCAAATTGAAACAGTTGTGAGATAGCGATGCAAACAGGCGGGATCCATTGTACAAGAGATGTAGACAACCGTTGTCCAAACCACCTCTGAAGGTAGTGTACGCCACATTAAATCTAGATTGACTAGCTATAGGTTCTTGTCTTGACCTAATCTCTCACAGAAGCGTTGTCAAGTCATGTGAATCGCCAAAAAACACAATTATGTCGTTGCTCCAGTGTAGAAAAGCGTGCTAATTAGAAGATCCCAAGCGCATGCAATGGAGTAGACCTTCACACTATGCCTCGCAGTCCAGAGGATGACATTGGCGCGTGCTGCGCGCATACGCAGATATGCAGAATAGCAGTTCACTTCCATGTTTTGGTACGGTTTTCACACTTGATGCGAACCATACCTGATTACACACAACCCTTACTGGAGACCACCTTTCAGGTGAACTTGTGCACGGTTCACTGATCCGTCTTGTGTGGTACAAAGTGTTCACAGTAATCAAACGGATTGGATTTCGGGGTCAAGTGTACTTAGATCCGGGCTCAGGTCCCTGATGTGGAAGCACCAAACAAAAGAGTACTTTACCAAAAGGATCCTTTGACCAGAGTAAGTCTTTAACATGTAATATCATGTTAAAGACCTATACGCCTCTCTCAGCTCCCCTCACCAGTCTCTGCAACCAAGGCTGCATTCCGAAGCTCTGTGTACCACGATTCTCATCGCTCTTCCTGCTGAATCAGAGGTTTTTCTCCGGTGTCTATTTTGCCGTTCCAATTGCTGAAGCAGATCATCAAGAATCTTAATCGGCTTCTGAATCGTATTGAGGACCGAGGAACTATCGGTGTATCCTACCAGGAAGTGGCCCATAAAGCCATACGATTCTTTGCACAAGCCAATGTCATGTTTACATATATTTCCATCGTTGGCGAAGTGAGCAAATACCTCTTCGTCTGTGATCATTGTCCTTCATGGCAAAATCTAATTTATTTCACTCAATACAATCAGCGCTGTTTAACAGTTATGTTGAGAACTGAGGGATGCTTTCTTATATTAGGTGGATTGCTGGATCCACAGCGGGACTCTTGTAAAGAGTAGACGGAGGCAAAGATAGACTGGATGTCCTTTATGTTGTTTCGGGCATACAGGATTAAGTATGTGATATGTGGTGTTTCTAACGGAAACAGAAATGGAACTAATATAAGTACATTAAATGACTGGCTACAACCATGGATTAATAAATGATTTACCTTACATCAAGCTATATGTGAGCTACAGTAATGAATGAAATGAACGTAAACGCGTGTGCCTCTATACTGAATACAAATTATTGGCAGCATAACGAACGGTCACATTGTTGAACAATACATGGCCATAAGCGCAGAATGAGCGCATGTTAAAGGTCCGTGATGCTAATGCGCTGTAAAGTTCCCTAACATCAAAACAACAGTTACGGTGAAACTTAATACAGAATCTATTTATAAATTAACTGTACTGTTCTCATACATAAATGTCAATACGAATATGACTCACTTCTTCAAGAACGCACACACACACACACACGCTCCATGTAACGTGCTGGAACAAACTACAATATTGCGCAACTTGCGGCAATGTTTACAAAGGTTTACCTAAAGGTAAGGGCGCACTATTATCTGCCTGACAGAATTAACAGTCACATTTAGGGGAATTCAGAACAAGTTGTGTCTCAACTGAGAACATAATGCAAGTGTCTGAGAACCAAATGCAAGCCTCTATGTTCTACAGTGGGACTGTATGCTATGTAACACCACTTACATTTTCAAGATATTGCTTACACAATCTATATACCATTTATGTTTACAGTAGCATTTAATTGTCTTACAATTGTACTAAACACGACGATACGGGCCCGGCCATTGCTTGAGATTTTTGCAACTACCAGCGGAAACGATCCATACGCACATTGAGGGCGGGAATTGGATGGCCACTTTGGAGTAGTCCTATCAGCAAAATATAAAATCCTTAATAACTCTTGAATCCTTCACGAACAATGAAAATATATATTAGCTTTGTATTACGCAAATTAAATCTTTTTTCCCCCATTGACATACAGTGGTGGTGGGTCCTTTTGCATCCAACCAAAGTGAACCGCCCATTGGCCGTTAGAGAAATTACATGTTAGTCGCTTCTGTAAGGCTTTCGTGGCTGCCCCTTGACGAACATGTGCAAATCAAATGGGGATCTCTCGTAAAACTTATCCTACATATAAACTGGCTGAGACGGTTGTGAGCGTGCCGTGCCTTTTGCAACAGATGAGATTTTTTATCTAGATACAATCTAGTTTGAACAACTGTTTTATAATCCACATATTTCTCTTGTTGTAAACAGGACCTGTATTATAGCATTCATCTTTGAACATAAATATTTTAATTCATGTTATTTCTAGTTATTACTGGTAATAGTTATTTAAATGTAGTTATTTATGTATTTGTAATTTTAAGTATTTGTATGCCAGGTTTTCTTTTTTTAATATGTTAAAGGAGCCGTGTTACAATTTAGTGGCATCAAACAGATCGGACTTGGCCTAAATTGAATACAATATTCAGAAGTATCTTTAATTAGTGTATAATCCCGTGAAGATAATAATCGTTATGTTTTTGCTACCTTACAATGAGCCTTTATATGTAGCGAGCGGGTCCTCCCGCCATGTTGCACCGCTGTTTTTCTACAGTAGCACAGAACTGACAAGAGGCTCTAGAGAGGACTTTTATTTACTTCTCATAATGACTATCTTACATGTAATCTATGGCCTACAGTTTTACAGAATAAATAACTTACTACAATTAATCAATCTGACACAATTTGGGAGGTACCCACTGGCACCTAACAGGCCAATACAGGCCACCGTAGCTTCTCCTTCGTCATGGGAAAAGGAGCAGTGGGAGGGGGTATTCAATTGGTAACAATCTGCAACCTCACAGCTAGATGCCACTAAATCCAAACTTCACCCCTAAAGGTTTTTTTTTCCCAATATAAAATCCCCCTTTATCTCTTCCTTGCAGAGAGACCTTGTTCGAAATTCTATCATCCAGCTAGGGAAGATGGACGACTACTTCAACTCTGTCACGGGGATGTATGCAAATGTCATGAAGGTAAATAAAACTTATTTACACCCAATAGCCTACTGTTAGGCTTTTATTATAAGAGCAATTACGAGTACATTGCTTGACCTAATGAGTAACTTTGCTATCCTTCCAGCAGAACCTTTCAACCAACTAGCTATATTGAGATACCAAATAAACACATGTCATTTCACTTAAAAGCTGAATACGTTTGTACTGAATTTGTCTTACCAGAGGAATGCAGTATGCAGAAGAAGGGTGAAATCGACAATATTGAACGAAATGACAAGGCCTGCGATGCTGAAGCAAAAATTGATTATGGTAAGAATTTGTCTTCATGTATATAAGAGAGAGAGAGAGAGAGAGAGAGAGAGAGAGAGAGAGAGAGAGAGAGAGAGAGAGAGAGAGAGAGAGAGAGAGAGAGAGAGAGAGAGAGAGAGAGAGAGAGAGAGAGAGAGAGAGAGAGAGAGAGAGAGGAACACATCAGACTAACAGTTTGCAACCCCTCTGTCCTCAGTGTATAAAGTTAACATGGAAAGCTATGACGATCACAAAACCACAGATGTCTACAAGATGCGGATACAGCAGGTGATCAAAGAAGGTAAGTCTTCATCTCCTTTATTCTACAAGATTGGTAAAGGTGACCTAGACAACATTTTTACATGCAAGATCTGAATTATGGAGCTTGATGCTGCTTGCCCTAGGGCCATTAAAAAAATCCTAGACTTTTAAGAAGAAACAAACACTTTACAAATTACATGCAAAAATACATTTCGTATGGGCACGTCAGTCAGGGGCAATGAGATAAGTGTATAATGCTTTTTGGTATTCTTCAATCCTGTTTTGCAACAGTAGATAACAGATTGTGCCAGGTCACTTTACTTATAGCAGCAGTCACATGCGCCTCCACATCAGGTGGGTCTGACAACTAATTTGCCCGCTGCCATCTCCGCTGTAAGTTTTCCTTTGTGTATTCTGGCTCAAATAAATATACATCGTTCCTTCTACTCAGTATAACTAGGCTGAATTCTAGCCTATATGCTCATTTGATCCACTGGTATTCCTTGTTAACATCCATTGCACAATCTGAAGTAGCTCTTCAGGCAAGCGCTAACAACAAGGCAACTGAAACTCACCAAGCCAAACTTTAAGCTGACGGCCGGGCTGAGGGGGGAAGGATTAAGGGGTTGGAGGTGAAAGAGCTTGTAGTTTTGAAACAAACCAAAATAAAAGATTTTTTATTATACATTTCAGAACAGTCAGTTTTTATGTGTTCTTTTACAAAATCAACTTAATTGACTATATCTCATGCCCTTGATCTTCACAAATGCCATACATTTCGCAGTTCATGAAATAATGAAATCAATGTGTTTATTTCTCACCTGCTGTTCTGTTTTGCTTATTTATTTACAGGATCTTCTGATAAATTGCCAGTGGGTAAACAACGCACTTTCATTGGTTATTCCCACTGCAGACAGTCTTTAGGTCTGAGGCGTGACAACACCTATCTCATCATGGGCACATTGGAAAATACAGAGAAAACTGGCGATGAGTATGTTTCCTGTTTTTATACTTTTAGGCATTAATGGGATTGGAATGGTTAACCTGCTTGAAATGTATTGAGCGTCAGCCGAGGTGCCAAGTGTTTTCAACAATGTGTTCAATCAATCAATGTATTGAAAAATGAGTAACAAGTTAGTATCTTCACCTGTCTGCTCTGTGTCTGAGAGGGTTACGCTTCTTGGATACATCGTATTACGCTGCAGTGTTTGGCACATTTCATATACAATATCACTCATTATAATGCTCACGCACAACAATGTTACTAAAATATAATCACAAATAGGTTGGGGATAACACGCCTACAACTCTTAGCCCAAAACGCATTTTCTTAGAAACGAGTTATCTCTAGAGCCGTTAGTCCGTTCTGGGCTACTATAGAACCATGGCGATGCAACATGGCGGCCTCCATGGAAGAGGACCCGCTCCCCACGTACATATAAAGTGCTCAGACTAAGGTAACGAAAGACAACGATTCTTATTTCATGGGATTATACACTAATTAAAACATACTTATGAATGTTATATTCCATTTCTGCAAGTCACTAGATGCTACAAAATTCTACACACTGAACCTTTAACAAATAAACGACACAAACTAAATTGGGACAACATCATTAGTTTTGATGTTAAAATGCTACAATTTCCAATAACAATCACGGCAGTGAACCCTCAACCTCATATAGCCTACAATAACTACATTACAATGAGTGTAGTTTACAGCTATGGATGCAATAAGAGGACTGTGTGTTGAGAAACTAGGCTGTTACCTCCGCCATGACCTACAACAGTGCCCATGGTGACTATGACAAAGATAACTGATTGTGATAGGTTAAACTGATTTATTGGCAGGGTAGAGCCGTCGAGAATCGACCTTGGTGACTTTAAAATGAATGTCGCCTTTTTCAAAATGGAAATAGAGTCGTCTGTGTACAGTCCCATTCAGTTCTATTGTTTTTATGTATTTTATTGATGTGGGGAAAAAAATCGCAACGAAACTCGCAGTCAATGTTATCTGACTTTTAGTGGTGAGCCATTACGCGAGGCATGCTAATGAGACCCACCACCAACACAGACTAGCCTGGCAACATTTCAGCTAAATCGCTAAGAAACACTAAGTAACAATGAAATATGCCACACACCCTAGTAATCTACATTCTGTTCGATCTCAGTGCGTTGCGTTGCTTTTTGATTGGCGCATGCATTGGCTTTTCTTATATGTGCATTATAAACGTATCCATCAGCCAAACCAGATATAGTATTTAGTGTAAAATAACCACCCTAATTTAATAATGTGATGTAACGGAGTAGTTGGGATGGTCACAGTTCTGGGTAGGCTACAGGTGCGTGAAACGTGTAATTTAGCTGGGGGGGGACATTGTGCTGTGTCACTTGACCTAAAAGCTGAGGTGAATTCAGCTTGAGAGATGCTGAACACCGGGCAGCATTCAGGCAGCATTTCAGCGTAGATTCACATATAGGCCTGTCACACATGCACCGAAAGTTGGCAATTCTCTGCATAATCCCCAGCGGAGCTGTAACCCCAGTACAGAAATGTCAGAACAACAATATTTATGTATTTATTTGAGCTTACTTCTGGTATATGGCTGTATTGCGTAATGAGCACACACGCCTGCACTTGCATTTAACTGAAAAGTATTTAGTCCAATTACATTACTCTATTGTCAAATATGCTGCTATCATCCCGGTATGTTTACATCAACTTTTTGAAAAGCTATGTCCGCCCCAACCTCTGCTCTTATGCACACTCCTCACCATGAGAATGCAAATTGACTGCATTGCCTGTATTTACATCAGTGGCTTTACACCTCATGCATGGGACTGAACAAAAAAGGCGACAATTACTATAGCGAGGCTAAGTCATGCCTACCTCATGCGTCATGTCTGGACCTTAGAAACTGAAAAGTTGCATGGGAGCTCATCTTGGATCCAGCAGTCCTAAAATTTAAATTACAATTTAATATTATTTTCCACATCAAGACATAAGTTATTTTTCCCAAAAATGTAATGGTACAAGACCAAAATTAAACAGAATGAAACGGACTACAGCACCTATACGAGATGGGTGCTGACCCATACAAGACATAATTGGCAAACTCACTATCTGCTAGGCCTATTAGTTCTAAAGGTCAATATTTGTGGATATTTTATACAGCAACACAGGCCTTTCTACATACAGGCTGCAACACAGGCCACAGTCAAATGAGACTAATCTATGATTCTCTAAAATTGAAATACTGTAAGAAAAACAGTGGCTAATAAAGCACTCGAGTGTGCCCCACTCAAGCCGCAGCGTCTCCAAAACAATGTTAAGCAAGCGTCAACAATGTTTACAAGGATGCCTACATGAGCTTTGCATTCAAAAACACTATCGTACTTAAACGTGCCACAAGTCAGGAATTAATACTACTACAGTCACAGTCTGGTACGTGGCCACACTTGTTGCACCTGTTACACATATAAAATAATATACTACTAATCACATGCATATCGAACGAGACCACCAACACAATGCTAGGAATACTAGCTGCTATGTGAGTACTGTAGTTTACTAGAGCTATAAATCACAAAAAAAGGTGCAGTGTGTAGCATTAAGTGGCATCTAGCACACCAGGCTTAGCAGAAATGGAATATAATATTCATAAATACGATTTAATTGGTTGTGTTTTCGTTACCCTTGAAAGAGCCCTTTATGTCGGCAGTAGCCAATAACAGACAAACGGTTCTTGAGAGGACACATTTAAATTGTTTAATCATAATCACTATCTTACTTGTAAGCTATGAGCTATGATATAGATGAACAGACTAAATAACAAAATACAAATAAGAAATATATCAAGGTACCTCATAATTTGACACTGTAGCTTCTCCTACTCTGTTGGAAAATGGGGGGGGGGGGGGTTGCAGTCTACAACCTCACCGATAGAGGCCACTAAATCCTACATATGTCACCTCTAATCTAAATTCTGTAACACAACAATTCATCGGATGTGATATGAGTCGCACTTAACGGAGGAGGGGAGGGGCGTGGAAATTACTCTGTGAGAGTGAGACTATATACTAGCCTGGTTCTACTGTATAATATTACAGGTGTCAGCAACCGTTTTAATGTCCAGTGCCCAATACTAAAAACAAATAATGCATGGTGTGCCAATCGTTATTTAAAGAAAAATGCATATACTAACTTAACTGCAGTATATCCAGGTTGTTTAAAAATGTTGCAACAATATTTTCTTTGTGTACAACCTGTCTCACTTCTTGTCCAAATCAAAGCCATGTAAATAGTATATCAAAACAGACATGGCCACATCTGTGTATTAATAAATAAAACAATTGAAGAATAATTGTATCGGCTTGACTGAGCCTTGTGCTTGGAGCGTAGCTCCGACACTCGTCCCATAGAACGGACTGAAGGGCAACTCCGAAACTGGGCCGCTTTGGAACTCATAATGGACAGAATGTTCTACAGTTTGTGCAGAAAGAGGTAGATCTTTAATTCTCTAGTAGTAACCACAGAACCAAGCAATAAATAACATTGGGACCTTTTATGCAAATAGCAGTAATCTTTAGTTTCCACATCTGACTCCTTTACGACATCAAATGTTTGTTTTCTCAATCGATGCCAATTCACCCCAGTCAGTAGCTTTTACACAAAATAAATCTAGATGGACATTATTTAGTCTACTTTGTTTATAACTTGTAATTAAATATTGACAGACCATCATACATTTGAGTGAATATTTAGATTACATTATCAAAGCTTTAGTGGACAGTGGCTCATTAATTTAAATGTACTCAATTAGAAGATTTCAGACTAACGGCACCATTGCAGCAGCAGTGCCCATTGCCTAACATGTGTAGTAGACTGAAATATTAAAGAACAATATGCTTTCCACTTCCTTTCTTTCAGGTATCGGTATGTGCTAGGGGAGAAGACATGGATAGAGTACTGGCCAACAGATTCAGAATGCCAGGATGAAAAGTATCACCATACCTGTTACGGCCTAAATGACCTAGCTTTTACATTCGGATTTGTCGGATGCAGGGATTAGTGTGAACAAAGACCAGGCAACAGAATCTGTGATTTGCTTTTGAATCTGGATGTGAATTGGACAAGATTATTTCTGTACTGTAGTGAATTGATGGAGAGATTGTGTTGCGAAGCTTCACGTTTTTTTGCCAGTATAAAATAAATAGTATCAGGTTCAATCAGAACAGCTAATATGTCGTTACATTGGGTAAACTTAGTTGACATGGTGATGTTAATAACAAAAGGTACATACCAAACATATCTGGATCTGCTTTTGTTGGAAAATAATTCCTAGTGCAACTCATACAGTATTATTGGCTATTGCTATGAGGTTATTTTTGGTATAGTTAATTTTCTGGATTATGAAATGGTCTAATAAATTGATATCATAAATGAATATGGATGTTGATTGTGGATTTTCATGGAATCTATTTGAATAAAGTCAAATCATGATGAAGCCAATTAGATTTTATTATTGGGCCTATGTTACACAAGACAACGTGCTATAAAGTTGTTCAAATTTACATAAACTGCTCTGTGCATTTATTGATTTCCAATTAAACATAAATACACTTGAATTTAACATCTCCTCTGATTGTTTCGGTTTTTTAATGTCTATGCAATACACATTCTAAATTAAACCATTTCATAAAATTCGATTTTATTCATATTTATGGTTTTAAACATTTATCTCTATATATAATTTAAAGTGGAAATCTCGAAGATTTTCGTGCAAATAAATGTCTGTTAAATCACTATCGCCAAATGAGGTAACACAATGGGGATTGAGCCTTTGGGCCACTGATAAAAGCCCTTGCATTTGCAGTATTATAAATGCAGGGCTGCCAAGTTTTCAGAAAACCTTGGAGTGAGATTTGAGCGGCACATTTGTTTTTGTGGTTCGTTTGGGGTCGCCACTATGTACTGAATACATCACTACTTACACCGATTTCCCAAGTTTCATAACTTCTTAACCTTATCCAAACCATTAAAAAGTATGGGTGGTCAAATATCACTATTGACCACCGGATAGGGGACGTTTTGTACCAGATCGGACCCGGTTCCACAGAACCCCCTCCATTGCGGCAGTATTAGGTTTTTAGTTGGCAATACTTGATCAACTTACTTTTTAATCACTGCATGACAACTTCAAAAATTACTTCTGTCACGTTAATGATGTATGTACAAAACATGCCCATAGGTTTAGAATTTGTATCCCAGGACCCCTAACAGATTTCCCAGAAAGCCACATGACTTTGACAGAAACAAAAACATGTTTAATATGTTGAAAAATATGGATTCAAAAAAGTTGGTATTTCTATGTTATTCTAGGCGTATGAAATACTATTTATCTGTTGAACATGAATCAAATTAATTTGTTAGTTTAAAGCAGGGGTCGGCAACCTTAAACACTCAAAGAGCCATTTGGACCCGTTTCCCACAGAAGAGAAAACACCGGGAGCCACAAAACCCTTTTGACATCTAAAATGAAGATATCACTGCATATATCGTTTTTTACCTTTATTCTATGTATAGAAAACGATAGTGTGTTCAATTTATGAAATCAATTAACTGCTACAGAGAAAACGAAATTGTATATTGCATGCAACAGAAACATTTTGAAGACGCTGCGTTGAAGGTTACGTTCAAATAAAATCAAGTATATTTGAGTCCTCCTCATATTTATGAAATTAAAAGCCGAACTTGAATTTCCACCTGCAGCAAACCAAAAATGCCGCTGCTTCTGTGTGCCGTCGTCCTTTTATCACGTCTACTGGATAAAAACTGAATTAAATTTGAACACTTCACTGAACAATGTCAAATGTATATTTGCCCCCGTGTTTGGCCTTTTAGTGGTATCAACTCAATAATTTCTTCCTGTGGCCCAGCAGAGTTCACATATCGGCAGAACAGCGCTAATAGTTCAGTATCGCTTTTGTCTTTGGACTCATCACAGGCGATAGAGTCCGCCACAGCTGAGATGATGTCTTTCGTTTGCTGTCTGCTGATGTTTTCTGCCATTTTTGTGGTTCTGTCTTTGCAGAGAGAGGCATATCTCAGATTTTCTGCAGAATTTCCCTCTTGTTTCTATAGTCTGTGAATAGATGTTCTGAAATCGTATTAAATGATTATTTTATTTATTCTCCATATGTGAACGGCTTCCTGTGCCTGACTATTTCCTGAGCGACCACAAGTAGTTGAATTTGCAGACTTCATCCACTTCTTGAAATGATCTTTGCTCAGATCCACCTTCCGCATCAGTTCCGAAACTGCTTTTTTTCCTTTCTCTTATCTCCATCCGGAAACTTTTCAGCAAAAGGCTGTGTCTGGAAATGTCTTGCAACATTTGACTTTTTGTTGTTTGACAATTTCTCACCACATATTAAGCATACCGGTAAACCAGTTTCGTCAGCAGTGAAAGCAAATGAATCTGCCCACGTAGCATTAAACGTTCGGAATTTATTTTTCTGAATTTTTTATTTTTCAAAGCCACGGGGAGCCGCAGAAGAGCTACAACCCGCGGCTCCGGAGCCGCGGGTTGCCGACCCCTGGTTTAAAGCAATCCACACTGATTTTATGTAAGTGTATTTCTCCAAATTGGAATTTGACCAATGACCAATCATTTTCTATTGGGTAGTAGGGGCACCGATAACAATTATTGCACCGGGGCCCTTAATGACCTACTTACGCCACAGTCAACTTGCCATATCTTATGACGATGAAAAGCAATTGACGTTGTCCGCTATATTAAGCTTACTTCCAAAATTACTGTGGGCCGATCGGAAAAACTACGACGGCTTAAACTCAGTGCTTCAGCATGCCGTCGCTACTACGGTGTGACGGCCGCGGTCAGATTTCAAAGAGCTCTGCATGGTTCTAATCGAGGCTTGGGCACACATCGTATGATTATATACAACGATATATTATTGAAAAATAATGTGTATTAGCGAAATAGCGCGTAATTTGAGTGAGAAATGGGAGGTTTGGTGTGGCGTGAGAGCGTGTGAAGAGGGTGATTTGCGTGAGAGTTGGTAGCTCTGTGAACGTTACAAACTGGGTGTCAATGGAGACACTGTTTGTATCTATGGGGAAAATTACAGCTTCTCTCCAAAGGTGTAACCAAAGAGAAAGAAACAGACATCTTTGTGATAGCCACTTTAATATCGGTCGACATACTAACATGTTTAAAATATTTTGTTGCTGGGTGATTAATTATGTTTTCAAGGGTTGCCTGGCCAAGAGGGCAGCAGAGCACGGGGTAAAATACAACTCAAAGCAGACAACAGCACATACATTATTTTGGCAATGGAAAATCAAGTACATATGCAACAGCTAATTGTGTTCTGTTCTAATTGTTTCAGGAGGCCTTTTCCAGATATGACCTACGGAAAGCCATCAAAGATGGCAACAAAGCCTACAGAGACAAATTGGAGTCGAACCACCACACACCATCCATGCGATCCATCACTAAATATAAAGGGAGAAATAGTAGATACTCAGCCTGCCGCCTCTCTCCCAGACGAGCTCAATAGCTTCTACGCACGGTTTGAGGCGAGCAACACCATCCCTACTGTAAGACTAGCTGAGGACCAGGACGACTGCACTCTGTCCCTAACTACAGATGACATGAGGAGAGCTTTTAAAAGAGTAAACCCTCAGAAGTCATCAGGGCCAGATGGCATGCCGACCAGCTAGCGGAGGTTTTCACCTCCATAATCAACCTCTCTCTAAAACAGTCTGCAGTCCCCACCTGCTTCAAACAGACCACAATTGTCCCTGTATCAAAGAAACCTTCCATCACCTGCCTGAATGACTACCGCCCCGTAGCACTGACTCCCATAATCCTGAAGTGTTTCGAGCAGTTAGTCAAATCCCACATCTGCTCCATCCCTTGACACCTTAGACCCCCTTCAATTTGCATACCGCCCCAACAGATCTACGGACAACGCCATCGCCCTGACAGTACACACCGCTCTCTCCCATCTGGAAAAGGGAAACACATAGGTGAGGCTGCTGTTCAAAGTACAGCTCAGCATTCAACACTATTGTGCCCGCTAAGCTCGTCCCCTAGCTCAGGATCCTGGGCCTTAACACCTCCCTTTGCAACTGGATCCTGGACTTCCTGACGGGCAGACCCCAGGTGGTGAGAATGGGCAACCTCACTGCCTCTACACTGACCCTAAGCACCGGAGCCCCTCAGGGCTGCATACTGCCTGCATTCTGCCCAGTTCACGTATGACTGTGAGGCCACACACAGCCACAGAGAGGTGGTCAGGGACTTGGCATCATGGTGCCAGGGCAACAACCTCTCCTGCATCCGTGGGTGTGTCGAGAACACTTCCGGGAATTTTAACAGTTCTTTGCAAAATGAGTATTGTGTATTGGGACAGTATTTGGTCTGCAAAAGATGACGTTACACAAGGACACAAGGCCCAAGGTTTCTTCTTGCATTTACAAGTCACTTCTCAACAGGAAGTTATGAGCTTAGTTAAGATGACTTGACACAGGTTTTATGTTTATATGGCACTGTATTGGATGTTGAAGGGTGGAACTATGAGGCAAGCTATCTAATCCTGATCGTGTCATCCATTCTGGCGTAAACAATTTCAAATGACACTTGCATGTCCAAGCTGGGGACCGGAAGGGGTTCGACAGTGGAGGTGGGCAGGTAGAACCTTCTCGACCTTTTGGGGGGTAAACTAATGTCCCCAGAACTTCATTTAGACCCTGGTTCATGCGGGGTAAACGCACAGAGTTCCTCCAAAGCTTCCTTGTCCCTGGGTAAAGTTGCGGAGGGAGGCGTTGTAAACCGATCTACAAGGGGTATTTGGATTGGGTAGATCTATTTGGCCGTGTCATCACCATTTATATAATGTATATACATTGTGTTCATGATTAAATAGTTTACTAGAGCACAAAATTGTTTACAAGAGCACTAAGTTCTTCATAGATTTAGCCTCTTCGTTTTGCTCTCAAACTGCACCAGATTGATGTATTTACATTACTTTCGTCCAGGGGATGAGGCCCCCGGACCCCCTACCGGGTCTGAGGTCCACCCACCATAGTCTCACAAAGTCCTGTAGGCAAGCAAGTTACATGACCTTTTCAGGTTGTTTCAGAAGCTGTTCCTCGAACTCGATGGACTGAAAGCTAGTGCAAAAGTGAGTCTCAAGAACAGTATTTTCACTTTCAGATATTATGGGATTTTGAAGTCCACAGTAGAGGCTACACAACTGATAGTGTAACAGAAAAGGGAACACAAGACCTTTTGAGATTGGTTATCAAATTGTCAAATAGGAATAGCAACTTTAGAAAAGTTTGTTGGCTTTAGTTATCTCTAAGGAGACTCAGGTTTAAGGGGGTCAATTGTTTTTGGGTGTGTTCAAAAATCGGTTACACTACCCTTAGACCTGGCTCAGTCTTTTATACCACGACAGCATTTAATCCTCAGAGGTTTACTGATGAATGAGCAAGCATTCTGTGTTACCATTTTTTACACTGTTTCAAATACTGACTGCTGCTGAACATGGCTGAAATGCCAACAATGCTCAACATTTAATGGTTGTCAATGCAATAACTTGTCTTCATAATTAAGGTAATTAAGTACAAAACACTTAAAATGTATTTCAAATAATGTAGAAAAAACTAGTTTGATAAACTTAAAAACGTGTTTTATAATTATGGTAAATAAGCACATAACACTAAACAATTAAATTTTAATAATGTGGAAAAATAGGTGGACCAGCTAATTCCCCTAACTCACTGTAGTGCGTGGCTTGAACATAATTTTATGCACGCACACACACACACAGGCTGCACACACACACACACACACACACACACACACACAGTAACACAGGCTGCACACACAGTAACACAGGCTGCACACACAGTAACACAGGCTGCACACACACACACACACACACACACACACACACACACAGTAACACAGGCTGCACACACACACACACACACACACACACACACACACACAGTAACACATTCCCGGTAAGTTATGTAATTATTGGTTGTGATGACACAAAAAATGCCCTCTGGATCGAAAGGTGGAAGGCGGTGTCGTGTTTGTTATTGAGCAATGTAAACTGTGATAGAAAGTCTAAAAGAGCACTGACATGTCATTTGTTAAATTTTCAATTTTCTATAAGAGTACTATGATCAGGGCCGGAGCCATTTTGAAAAATAGTGAGCAGCTTCAGATGCGGGGGTTCAGGTTTGTTGAGGGTGGTGGTTGTGCTCGGCTCCCGCACGCACCACCAGATTTCACACACGGCGGACGCAAAGTAACAAGTCTAAACTGCACTCATGTAGGAGAAGTTCTCAACTGCTGATTTTTTAATACAGTTGTATTTAGTTTACAAAGAAAATGACAGGTCCGGACCTAAGTTAATAAACTTCATTCAGAAATTGGAAGAAGGGTAACATTTAAATGCATGTGGAGTTTGCTCGTGGATAAGTGTAATTTAATCGCTGGTGTGGTGCTGCTGACATTAAGTCCCTTCAGGAGTTGAAAGACCTAATTGTCTTGGAACAGTTTAAAGATTCGGTGCCAGAGCACATTGCCAACTATGTTACTGAGCATAAGGTTAACAAAGTCTCAGATGCTGCATTTTTGGCTGATCCACAAGGAGGGGGTTGAGGGTTTTCATAGTCAAGTGGGCTCACGCAGTTCTTTCCCCCCTAATCTCAAATTATCTGGCCCACATAGAGATTTTGAAACTAAGAAAGGAAATGGTTCTGATAGTCACTATTGTCAAGGCAGAGGTCATTGGAAAGATGAGTGTCCTTTGTTCAACACTAGAAGCAACTCTAGCTCTGTGAAACCACTGTGAAGTCACTTATTTCCTCTAGACAGTCAGTAGGATTGTAACAAGCACGTGTCAATGTACCAGATATCCTGCTGCGTATCCTCTTCGGTCTATCACTTCTAGATCTATTGTGAAGCACCTTCAGCGGTTACACTACCCTTAGACCTTCAGCGCCTTGTCTGCAGCCTCTTGCCGGGCCAGGGGAAGATGCCGGGGACGCATTTTGATAGGTTGTACGTCACTGGTGTCTATCTTGTGCTGAACCAGGTGCGTCAGGCCCACCTCCTCCTCGTTGAGGGCAAACAGGTCCTTGAACTCCATCAGTAACTGCCACAGCTGCATCTGCTAATGGTCCGTCAGCCCCTCACTGTTCTGTCTCCAGATCTCCCTCACCACGGACAGCCGGTCTGCTATTCCCTCTGTGGCCGGGGAGGTGAGATGGTTGCTCTCCTCCCTCGCAGGGATCTGAAGGGGCTTTGGGGTTGGAGCGGTGGTGGGATGCGGGTGGGCATGCGGAGGAGGGTTGGTACTGCGCGTTACATGTGGTTCTGAGGTGCTAACAGGCAGTAGGTGCGGCACACTGGGTTGTGGGGGTGGGACTATGTTGACTTTAGGGCCCCTAGGCAAACTAAGTGTGTTGTCACTCAGATCTATGAGGTTGCCCGCACTTCTCAAAAAGTCCACACCTATTATACAGGGGTCTTGCACCTCAGCTACCCATACCTCAAAGCTCACAACTACCCCCCCCAATTTAAGGTTAACCTTTGCCCTACCTCTCGTGGGGGCTAAATCCCCGGTTACCGTCCGTAGCTGTACTGAGGTATTTTGTACTACTGTACTGCTTGGGAGAATGTCGGGCCTGACTAGTGTTGCAGTGGAGCCCGTATCCACTAGTGCCGTGCATGCAACCCCCTCCACTGTGATAGGGATATGGCAAAAGCCCCCAGCACAGGTCCAACCCACCGCAACCACTGGACCCACGGCGTCGTCTGCTTCTGGGGGGAGTGAAGCCCTGTTCCCTCGGCTGTGCTGTTGGGCTCCTCCGCTGGGGGTCGATGCAGGTCGGGTAACCATGTCAGGGGTCCGTATCTTCCCGTTTATACAGACCCCTGGTCGTTTCCCTGGGCTCGGCGTAGATGGCCAGGTTGGCCACACCCCCAGTAGACCATGGCGCGGCGTCGAGGTGGTGTATGCAGGTAATTGCGAGTGGGCTGGAGGGTGGCAGCACGGATTAGTTCCGTCAGGTCCGTGATCTACGCTGGCTTTATTTCCGCAGCATTCTCAACAGCACTTTTCGACACTGCAACACCATCAGTCAACCAGCAGTCTGGCAGCACCGCTCCCACAGCTTCCCTCTCCAGGGCCAGTTCCAGCGCGTCCTGTATGGTCTGGGGGTGTGCTAGTTGGGTCTGCACACGTAGCTCCCTGGGCAAGAGAGCTTGAATTAACTGTTCTCTGGCCAGCTCACTCTGGACCAGCGGCGGCATGTGGGCGTAGGCCCGCCTAGCGAGGCATTCAATATCATTAGCCAGCATACGAAGTGGCTCACCCGGTTGCCTACGCCTATTGCACAATTCAGACCTAAGCACGCCTGGTTGCGAACACTGTCCAAAACGTCTCTGCAGGGCTCCGGTCAAAGCCTCATAGTCCTGTCTCTCCTCAGGGCTAACTACGAGGAGGCATGCCAGCGCGTCCTCCGTAAGGCATAGTGCCAGCTGCAGGGCTTTAACCTCCTTTGACCATCCGGTAGCCTGTGCTAATAATTCAAGTTGTGCTTGAAATGCTTCCCAGTTCGATTTACCAGAGTATTTTGGAGTCTTCACGTTGAAAGCAGAGTGGCGTGCGCCGCCATCTCTGTTACCGCTCGTCTCCTCCCACCACAATGATGTTGCAGCATCTCCACGACGTGTTTCACCAGGGCCGATCCTCACTTCAGCTGCTAGCCTCCTCGCGGACTCACTCGCGTTGTATCTCTGCTCCATCACCCGGCGGAGTTCTCGTGCGTGGTCCCGCGGTAATGCGTATGCCCCCAGGTACTCATCGTCAGGAATCTCATCCTTCATCTCTGGCTTTGTACCGGAGGCCATCCCTATCGTTTACTCAGGCAGTTAGCCTCATGCAATAATGCTAGGCCATGGGCAGTGAGTGTGGCAAAGTCACGTCCTTTGTTTTGTTCAGTTGTTGTTTTACTTCGGTCACCAAATGTAGCAAATATACTTCTACTCGTCCAAGCACCACACTTTTTGTGGTGCTTGGTGGTTGTTTTGATTAACTCCCTTTTATTGATATCGAACGCTTTAACAATGCAAACATGAACTTCTCTATCTACCTAACAACAGACTCCCGCTCTCTCTCCTACCCGTATCTCACCTCCCAAGGCCCGCCCCCTCCCACTGAGCACCCAATTACAACATTAGCACAATGCACGTCCAACTACGCAACCTAGAACCGTTACAATATATTATTTTGTGAAAATGCGCTCATTAATATATCATAAAAATGCATGCCAGTATTTATTATGGCTGTTCCACCAGCCCTAGCGTTGATCTGGCACAATTTTATGCGACAGCAATGACATAATTCCGGTGACAAAAGTACTTTTCGAAAGTTTTTTTTTCATTTTGCAGATGAGCTCACTTTATAGTCGTTTGCATAGAACTCCCCGGGGAGTAGTGAATGAGTGAATGATTTTGGACACAGCCAAGGTCTCTCCGCTAAAGTCATAACATTCCATATAGCTCTAAACTCTTACACAGATAACCCACATTTTCACATTGTAGGGGCACATCCTGTGCATTTGTCCATTATGAACTCGAGAAAACAGGGTAAATGATCAGACCAAAGAAGCGTGTGTCTTCTTTCACAAATTCCTCCCTAATTATGAGGGTAAGCACCAACAATAGTTATGCTGTGCGTAAAGACACGCACAGCCGAAGACAAACGTTCCGCTGCCACCTATTGTTGATAATAGGTATAGAGTTATTTGAATAGCCAACTGTACTGGACTGTCATAACCCACGTTATTATTACTTTCACCAGTAGTGCAGTTTACCTGCCCCAAAAATAAAAGCTCAATATTCACTGAAAAAAGATCACATAATGTGATTGTACATTTTGGGTGCATTACAGTGACATTTCATTTATGTTAGGCCAAAACGGTTTGTCATCATCACAAAGAGGCCAAATTGTGATTAAAGACCTCAATCGAATTTTACTAATTAAAAAAATAAGATATCCTTTTCAATTCACAATTCAGAAATGTATTTTAATTTGAGTTTAACGTTTTACTATGTTTCAAAATGTAATTAATCAATGAAATGCTCAGTGAAAAAAAATGACACAACACTTCAGCCTTTTGATCCAGAGGTGACATTTTGTGTTATCAGAACCAATAGTTGCTTAACTGCTTGCCGGGAAACTGTGTGTGTAGAGGACAGAGTTCAGACAACAAGAGATGGTGCCAAAGGGGTGTATTGAGGTGAGTATTGAGTGTGACAGAATAAAAAGCAGGTTCATGCAGAGATCCACAGACGACATTGACAGCAGATCTGCACTCAGGCGTGAGGATGCATCTGGCAATACTTCCTATAAGTGTGGCCTGTTTGGCCCTCTTGTATTCTGTCGCTAATGGATCTCAATTGTGAGTATCCTTTGATTAGCATAGCTTTGTTCCTGACTTTAAATAGCATAATAGTCAAATCGGATGAAAAAAAACAATAAACCAAAAATGATGATTGATTTGGTTGTAAATGATTTGGTTGCCATATATATATATATAGATATTTATCAAGAAATTTCACTTTTGACATTGCATTATCTATTGTAAATGTGATCGCTACATCGTGAGCATGGCTACAGTAAAAAAGGTAGATGTAGATGTGCATAAAGGTATAACCGGTTAATAGTCCGATATACTATTATAGTTAAATATCATTTTTATTGTACTTTCTAGTGAAAGATAAAGACTTGCTGCACTATTGCTGATTCTCATATAGTCTTGCATTCAAAATGTTACAACAGTATTTTGTATGAAATGGTAAAGTGCAAGTGCGAGCAAACAAGAAACTGGGGCGATGATGAATCCTTTTATTTAGACACAGTTAAAGTTTACTGCTTAATGTTTTGGTCTGATCAGTCAAACTGCATTAAGCCCATTGTCCTAATGATCAACATAATTAGAAGATAAGAGTGTATGTTGTAGCCTATGTTAACAAATTGTGAATATCTGTGCTTTCCTTTCTATGATTCTCTTTTTTTTCCATTCCAGGAAGGTTTTATCTGCTCCTAACTTGTTGCGTATTGGAGCAACAGAGAACATCTTTGTAGAGTGTCAAGAATGCTCAGCTGCAGACTTGAATGTTGAAATACTTGTTAAGAACTTCCCAACCGAAAGTCTTGAACTGGACACCACAACTGTGACTCTAACCCAAGATAATAAATTCCAGGCTTTTGGTAAAATTAAGGTATGGTGGTTATTCTGTTGCTTCTATTAGTTGTGTTTGGTAGTTATTAATTGTTTGCATGACCATTTGGCCCTCCGGAATACAGTGATCATTGTGCTAAAGAATAAAATGTTGTGTAATTTTAAAGTACCTACTAACCGTACCTTTTAATATATGGCCCTGTACACTGTGCCTGTTGCATGTTGAGTTAGATCCCAGCAGATGAATTTAAGGATGACCCTGAGCTGAAGCAGCATGTGTCCCTGGAAGCAAAGTTTCCTGATGGAACCAATCTGAAGAAAGTGGTCTTGGTCTCCTTCCAGTCTGGCTACATCTTCATTCAGACCGACAAACCTCTATACACCCCAAACAGTAGAGGTACATTTCTTTACAGAACATAGTTGGCATTAAAATGTCTAATGAAAGAATAGTTGGACTTGTGACATGTGACACTAAATACAACCAAAAAACGGTGTTTCCGGTTTTGTTATGGAGATATTCTACCGAAGAGAAACGTATTCACTCGAGTGGATTAAGCATTTTGAATATGTGTATTTATACACTGGCCAGTCCACATTGTGTTGAGTTGAAACCTTTACACTTTTTCTAACATAGCAGTGTCTGGACAGGATGTTTCAGCAGTCTTCCCACCAGACTGGTGTTGGCCAAGTTGGCTGAGTTTGTGTTCGCTGTCAGCCAATTATGGGCTTGCAGATCCCTGTTTCCAGAAACACGATTGTTCTAAACAAAATGAATCAAAATAAAGCAAAACGCTGTTCAGAGATTTGAGCTACTCTGCTATCACATTTTAGATTATTAATCTAAAATCTTATTTGTGAGACTACTACTGGCTCCAATTGAACTAAATTTGCTCCTTAACAACTTAATGTCGGGGCCACGGAGAGACCCTCCCAATTCCGAGGGGCGGCAGATCTCTACTGTCTTTATCCAGCAGCTAAGGTTTTGAGCCCCTGCCCCCACACTAAACAACAATCTGAGCCATCTTCAGCCCCATTTCCTATTTCCTAATATTTCAGCATAACAATATCAGTATATATTGTAGTGTAAGAATGGCAATTGCTGCCCAGTTATGTTAATTCATTGAACTCACGAGCATAGTTTTTCTTGACTTTTGTCTATGAATGACCTTAGAGACAAAGCAGTTGTTTGATTGCATTCAGTCTCGATTGCTTAGGCCTGTCCTCGGAATACCCTGCTACTTCAGTTTATGATCCGTATTTTGACCACGTGAATATGAGTAATGAATATTGTATTTTGAATATATGCAACTGGAACATTGAATCTGAATAAGTAAATATTGACTTTTTTAATTTTAAATCGTGTTTTTGAAATAGCATAATTGAAATGCAATATTTGAATTTCAAAGAGGTTAATTCAAAATGAATAAATTCAGAAGACCCAGTTTTCAAAGTATAATATTTACATTTTATGAATTCAAAGGTGTTTACCACAAAGAAAGGAAATGCAGATACAGCAAAGACTTGGAAACTACTTATAACTGGGTGAAGCTGGTGCAAGGCGATTCTCCGTTTTATTTTCCATGTCACACTGGGGGGAATACGACAGTACAATTTAGTGTTTATTTTTGAAGTTAGAGACTTTACATTTTTTGATTACCTCTCAGCATTGACAATGTGTCCCCAAAAAACCATACTCTTCGTCCCACATTTGGTTTGGGATCTGGTCATCCTAGGGACATGAAACGTACGTACCAACATTGTTTTCCTGCTTGTGTCTCTTTCAGTTCATTATAGGGTGTTTGGTGTAACACCTGGTATGAAACCTGTTGGAGTAGAAGACTCCATCATCAACATTAATATAGTGGTACAGTTTGACATGCTACTACCATTCTGTATCAATTTAGACAACATGCTTTATAAAAGAGAGATACATTTTAATTGAAATGCCCATGCTTTTTTCCATGGCTCATACAAAGATGGTGTGATGCTGTAGGATAATCTTAAACTATCTGAAATTAAAGTTATCAACTCATCAGAGAAAACCTTGCAGAGCTGCCGATTTTGGGCATTGTTCATATAGTTTTGCACATTCTTTTAGCAATTATGTATATGTAATACTATTGTTGTTTTTAGGGCACAAATAGTTTCATTTCATAAAGGTATTACCTGCAGGCAAACAAAGAAAGTGTTAGACACATGCCCACGCTAGATTCAATTAGTTATTTTTTTCTCATAAATGCATATTAATCTCAGAGAATTAAATTTTCTCATATAAATGTTTTGTTTCAGATCTTTTGATATTTAATTTTCCTAAAAGTCTGTGTGGTACATGTTTTAACAGACCCCTGATGATATTGTATTACCAGAGGACCCTGTCTCTCTGAATTCAGGAATACACTCTGGACTTTACATTCTCCCTGAAATAGCAAGGTGGGCAAATGTTATTTTGCTCATGATTATTATGATATTCAAAATGTTTGTAACTAAACATTCATACTGATTAAATGGGATGTGTGGGTATGTTTGATATATTTGTAGTGATGGGGTGTGGAAAGTGGTAGCCGCGTTCCAGAACAACAAACGGCACAACTACTCTACTGAGTTTGAGGTCAAAGAATATGGTAAGACATCGACCATTATGAAATATTTCAGGTTAATCTGTTTGAATACTTTTAACACTGATTCTTTGTTCTCAGTTTTACCTAGCTTTGAAGTAAAAATCACCACTGACAAAAAATTCTTCTATGTTGATGATGAGAGGTTGACCGTAGACATCAAAGCCACGTGAGTTCAAGTCAACATTTTAGGGGATATTGTAGGATATGGATACTTAAGCATATTTGTAATTATCTGTTGATGATTAAGTTACTCAAGTGATATATCTGTGTTTTAAGGTATCTGTTTGGGAAAGAAGTGGAAGGGAGCGCTTATGTGGTCTTTGGAATCTTTGATCAAAACAAGGAAAAACATAGTATCCCAGGCTCCATTCAGCGAGTGCTGGTCAGCATATTCCCCTCTTGAAGAAGTCACAACTGAATCAGGATTTACAGGGTAACTAGATGTTCAATAACTACATTAATTCAGAACTTGTCATGTGTTGTCAGGTAGCAAAGGGTAAAGCACAAGCCACATTAACGAGGACACAAATCCAAGAAACCTTTACAGACATTGAGAGTCTGGTGAAGAGTTCCATATATGTTGCTGTCACTGTGTTGACTGAATCTGGTGAGTGGTTATGTTTGCATCTTAATTTAAATCAAAATATAGGGTCGGCATTTGTTCTTAAGAGAATGTGTGTGTGTGCTTTTTGTCCCGCCAGGTAGTGAATTAGTGGAAGCTGAGAAACAAGGCATCCATATTGTCACATCTCCTTATGCCATCCATTTGAAGAATACACCACAGTATTTCAAACCAACAATGTTCTTTGAAGTTGTGGTAAAGGACGTTTTTTTGTAATGTAATTCCAACCATATTGACTGTGAATAGTGTTTTAGGATTCAAGCTTTCTTTCTCGAGCTAACCTCATATTATCTTATGTTGGTCTGGAAGTGTAAACATTAATATGAATACACCCAATATAAATCCATCCCAACACAAATGCAAAAAACTCCTCCCTTGTTCAAAGATGGGATAATGAAAACAGAACCACTAATGAGGTTCTTGGACCGAAGATTATGCATTCCACCCCACTTTAAATCACTTCATTACGGAGTGTAAATATCCGGTGAATATCCAATACATTTCGAATTTACCACAGTTCTCGACAAATGTTATGTTGAATTTCGCCTGTCTCTTCTGCAACTTGCTTCCGTAACCTGGTTATCCGTCTGGCATGTAAAACTGGATAATGAAATGCTAATCTCTCAACTGGATTATGATGGTAACCTGGTTACTCTGCTTAACTGGGTTTCTTTCTGCATACTGAAACAAAGTGATCAACATTGATTACACCATTGTGGCCAGGGAAACTTGGCTCAGTAGTAATTCAACTTCAGAACCGCCATAGCCCGTCTTTCTATGCAGAAGTCTCCTGACTGAGCTGCACAGAGAAATATACCATGTGCATCCAGAATCACTTTCTGGGCTTGGGCCATGAAAGGTTGAATTTGAATGCTGCAGGTGTACAAAAGAGGGTTGGAGACTATACAATGGGTCAGTGGGTCTGACCAATTCACCGATTAGCCTGCGGTATCAGTCACGTAAAGACTTCATACATAGTACACAGGCTTTGGTTACCTTAATTACGCGAATAGAACCACATTGTACATAAGCCCCACCTGCTTAAAACTAAGGCTTGAATTCTTTTTTCATTAGCTTTATTTCAAAGCTAATTTATAAGCCTTTGAAATCCGATGACGTTTATATCTAAGTATTTCTGTCCGATTCGGAGGATAGTGTCAAAAGATTACATGCAGGGCTCAAGACTGCGACCATTCATCAGGTGGATACGAGGTCATTTTTTCCTAGGTCGCATCGTGCCAGTAAAAAAGAATGATTAGGTTCACCCCAAACAATGTAGCTAATAGTAGCGATGCGCCACAATGCAACATTTTAAATAGGGCTGTCACACAAATACATTTAATTACTGAAATGGTCGATTGGTGTGGTGGAAAAATGACTTCAGGCCCTATTCCAAAGTTAGCTTGCTTAAACTAGTTGGTGTAAGCGCTCAAGTTGTTATGTGCACACCATAGTAGCCTATATATCTTTTTAACTATCTAACTCCCCACAGTTGCATGTTTTTCTTCTCCCTAGACATTGTTTACGTTCTCATGGGAGAACGTCCTGGGCAAGCCCCTCTTCCTAAACATTGTGTCTCGTTAAAACATGCGTGGCCCTGACCGTACGTTGTACCCGCCATAAATAATAGGTGGCGCCATATATGCTGAGCTACGACTAGGGGTCTGGCCTTAGCTATGCATTGAACCAGTTATGGATGATGGCGTCATCTAGTGTTATCTTTACATGTTGTTTACTCCACTCTACAAAAAGGGGTTCCCTCCTTTGCTCGGCGCGCCTTTTCTCGAGAACTCTGCCCAGTGTGGAGTTGCCTTTGAAACTGCGTCTTTTGTGTGCTGCAGCATATGAAATAAACCAACTACGGATATCCATTTGTCTTAGCCTTTTACATCAGCCCAGCCACAAGTTGTATAATTTGCTACGACATTGGTTAAAACACAAGTTGTATTTGCATAACGCTTCAAAAAGCCAAAATGCAATATCACGTAGCTGCTGTGTGGAGGAAGTCCGTGTCTTTCGGATCCACTCTTGGTCCGAGTCCGACTCTGTTACGTCAGAGCTTCAATGTAAAGCGGGTCGCATGCCAGACGAGCCATGGAGCGCCGTGTCGGGCAGCGTCCCGTGGTTGAAAGGACAACCCATGTCGGAGGATTCGATTGTCTTGTCCTGTGTTTAATATTGTAGCAACCCCGTTTCTATTCGTCCAAGCACCACACAGGTTGTTTTGATGAACTCCCTTTTATTAATGGCAGGCACACGTTATCGAACGCTATAACAAACGAACATGACCTTCTCTCAATCTCTAACTTATATCTCTCCCCCCAAGGCCCGCCCCCTTCTCCTGAGCACCCAATCACAACATTAGCACAATGCACACAAACAACGCAACCTAGAACCTTCACAATATAATTTGTGGTATTGATGGCGCTTCCATACACGTCAAGGTTTTAAGCAGGGTTGGAAGTCATAACGCGGATGAATGCTGTGAGAGCTCTATTTGGAAACACGACCCACTTAAGTTCCAATAAAGACACACTGCTTTGATCATAAAACTAAAAAGGGGGTTTGTACATTGTGCAAAGTTTCAATGAAATTGCACCCCAGCACTAGCGTTATTCAAGAGCATGCATACAAATGCACTATTCTGGATGACGGATCGCCAGAAAAGAAGAATAAATCAAAATTTGAGTGTATTACCAAATTAGCAGCCTCTTAGTATTAGTAGGTAATTTGTTCAACCTGTTTGTGCCAGTGGGGGATTGCCACTAAGTGAATATTGATCGTGTCACAAACCTTTCGAAAGGTATTTGTATAGAATACAGGGCATAATCACCGCGGATCGAAATCGCAGCAAAATCGTCGCAGACCGATTTTGGTCATACACTTTTGTACATAGGCCACACTTGTATATAGGCCCTACAAATGTAATTTGTCTGAAGATAATTCTTTATAGACCGTGGTCTATATTCACGTAATTACGGTATTTCATCATAGAGGTTTTCTTCTATTTGAAGATGCGTCACACCACAATCAAAGAACCAGGCTTAAGTCAACTAAGCTAAGATTGTGTATGCAAATGTTTTTTCCAGGAGCTGAGTGTGACATGTTTGTCTCTTGCTAGGTTTATGTTGAGTACCCTGACGGCTCTCCAGCCTCTGACGTACCATTACGGGTGGACCCAGGTAACATTGAAGTCACAACGACCAAAAATGGCTTTGCCAGGGTCCCTGTCAACCCATCTGATTCTCCTCAGCATCTGCAAATTACTGTAAGTCACATGACTCAGCACTTTTAATTTTCTTGATTTGTATTGCCCATCAGTGCTTGGTTAAAATGAAGTACCAGGTCATTATTCAGCAGCTATATTCTAGGTGCAAAAGACCACTGTTTTACTGGAAAGTGACCTTTGAATGCTATAAAGAGACCTCATAAATGGATCTCTATTTTTGGATTTGTGGATTGTCTACATTGCAACTGTGCTATTGTGCTTATGTATTTGCATGTTTATATTTATGATAGGTAAGAACCGCTGATCCACAAGTTTCAAACGACAGACAGACATCAGCAACTATGAGAGCACTTCCTTACACCAGCAACATCAAAAGCTACATGCACATCGGTAAAGAACAAATTTACATAACATTGTTACATGTAAGCCATTCAGTGGGTAGTTGTTTTTTATAGTTGTACCTTTCTTCATGTCTGTATGTTGTCGTGTACTATTTTGCAATAGTTGTAGCGTTAAGAGCTTCTCTCTGTTGTTGCCAATGCAGGTGTGGGCTCATCTGAAGTTAAATTAGGAGATAACCTCCATATCACCTTGACTCTCAATGCTCCAGAATCCACTCATGATATCACTTATCTGGTGAGTAAAGTGTATGTGTATGATTGTACAGACTGGCATCTAGCGGATTACGTAGTTGCCTCTTTCCATGCTTATGCCTTTGTTGGTTTAATGAAGGCCCTCTGATGTATGAGCCTGTTTCTGCATTCAGATCCAGAGCAGGGGCCAGCTGGTGAAATATGGCCGTTTCAGGACGAAGTTGACGTCAATAGCAATGACGTTACCAGTCAACAAAGAAATGCTGCCATCATTCCGCATTATTGCTTACCACCACGATCGGAATGAGGTGGTCTCCGACTCTATCTGGGTGGACGTCATAGACACCTGTATGGGCTCGGTGAGGAGAAGCTGACACGAATTTAGCCGTGTTTGAATTCGTAAAAACACAATCTCCTCTCAAGTATCTGCTTGAGAGCTTTCTCAATGATAAAATAAAATACTCTCTCTTTTGCCTCAAAACTGTTGTAGTTGAAGTTGGCTTCAGACACAACTGCCTCACAACCTCGGCAAACATTCAGCTACACGATCACAGGCGACCCAGGAGCCACAGTAGGCCTGGTAGCAGTTGACAAAGGAGTCTACGTCCTCAACAACAAACACCGCCTCACTCAGACAAAGGCAGTTCCTCCATATTTTCTTTAATTTCTTTGTACTTTAAAGTGTGATGGTTGTTAACATGATGGTTTGATCATATTTGTTAATTTCCACTTAATGAAACAGGGATTTCGTTTTTCTTCCCCGCCTAAACAGATTTGATGTTGCAGCAAAATATTTGTTCACAACACTCATATAAACTAGTTCGCTTTAAGTAGAAAATAGCCAAGCATGACTGTTCCCCAAAATGTGCTTTGTTTCAAATCTAATTGTTTACGCTAGCTAACACTAACTGGAAAAATGTATTGTGAAAAATGACTTGACAACATGTAGGTAGTATATGGTCGTATAAGGGAATAAAGTATCAGACTTCAGTTATTGTTTTCCTCCACCCCCTTTAGGTGTGGGATGTAGTGGAGAAGGCTGATACAGGATGCACACCTGGTGGAGGGATTGACAGCATGAACGTGTTCTATGATGCAGGGCTGTTGTTTCAGAGCAACCTTATCGGGACTGCGGACAGACAAGGTACACACTCCACTAATTGTCACTTTCTCTGTCTTAGGTTTCTTCTTGTAGTTATTTGGCCATTTGAAAGGTAGCCCAGTGGTTAGCACTGCTGCCTCACAGCAAGAATGTCCTTGGTTCAAACCCCAAAGGGGATGGACTTTGTATGTTCTCCCCGTTTTCATGCTGGTTTCCTCGACAAAAAACAAAAAAAGACATCCATGTTAGGTTACACTGCCAGAAAGCAAAACCCAGAGCTAATTCGATTAAAAGGAACTGGCATCTAAAATATCGCTGCTTATACTGTATTAATGCAACATTTTGGATAAATAGGTTTACGGCAATGTTTATTTATGCATTATAAATGTTACTATACCACTATTTTCTAAGTTTACTCATACGGTATAAGTGTTACCAGGTATTTATACAGACCTGGATAAAAAATTACGGACATAAATGTATAGTTGTTTTTAGCACGTTGCTCATGCATGTAGCGCATGCTGGTAGAGGCAGGCGAAAGATGCTTAATGGGTGGGGCCAAGGGATCCAATGAGACCAATAGACCAATACAGCAGCTTTAAGAGATGCTTTTATCCCGAGTAATTTACAGTGAATACAGCAACAGGTAATTAGGCAGTAGATTAGATAAGATTAGCTGAGGAAATTGGAGTCCAAACACAGACTCTTTGTGTTATATTCCTTTCAATAGTTGTGTTTGTAAAGTTAGTTAATAGTTAAAAAATCTAGCGATGGCACTGCTTACTATTATATATATTGTTTTTAATATGATACATTGTTCTGTTCCAGTATTCAAATGTCCAGCTTCAACAAGGACGAAGCGGGCAGCCGCTTCACTCGATGTTAGAACTACCCTCTGTGAGTAAAATGCAGCCACCAGACAAGTTGTTTTGTATGTAGGGTACACGGTATAGTTGTCTCTCAGTAATACCAAGTACCCTCTAGTAACACGATCAGCATTGTGAATATAAATATATGTATTCAAATGTGAAAAATCACTATCCTACTAATTTATACTTTTCTATAGTTCACATCACTTCCCCTTTCAACACCTTTGCCTTCACCTCTGCTCTGTGCCCCACTCAGTGAGTGAATACAAAGACAGCTTGCAGCGCCAATGTTGTTTGGATGGAATGGCGGAAACGCCGCTATCGTACAGCTGTGAGCGGCGCACGGAGTACATCTCAGATGGGAAAGCCTGTGCTGATGCCTTCCTCAAGTGCTGCCAAGATGTAACCAAACTACGAACTGAAAGTAAAGCTGAAGCCCTCTACTCGGCTCGCAGTAAGTATCAGGGATGAAGAGTATGGACTTGGATGGCATTGGGTAATCCTTGATAATAAGGGCAATAGAATAAAGACACAGGCCCTGAGGTCTTGTTCTAGACTGCCTTGACAAACCACATCATGGATGGAAGAAAAGATGAAGACTGAGGAAAAATCCTTTGGAGGAAGATTTCTAAAGAAGATGCAATGAAAAAGATTTGGAAGGCAGAAATTAGCAGCAGAAATGTTGACGTGACTATATCTTAATCTTACCTTTTTCATCTGACACTTTAGGCGAGGAGAGGAATATTGTCTTCAAGGACAGCGGGCTAATTGGTACTCGTACCGAATTTCCCGAGAGCTGGCTATGGGTAGATTACAAACTCCCTCTTTGCCCTGACGGCACAACTAACTGGTGAGCCAACCGAATCATTTATGTAAAGATCTCTTTAGCCAGGCCGTTGATCTTAGTTGTGTTAGTTTTTTGTGATTTATAATTTATTATTGAAACATTTAAGATGAAATATGTAATGCAAATTTGACAACACTTAAACTGATGTTTTTCCCATAATTTAGTAAAACAACGTCTTTGGAGAAAACAACTGCATTGAAAGACTCAATCACCACCTGGCATCTTACTGGAATCAGTCTGTCTCCAACTCATGGTGCCCATTCCTCTTTAGCCTGTTGCATGTGCCTCGTATCCAACACATCCCATTTCCATTTAGTCTCATGCTTTTGTCCTTATTACCTTCTTATCTGATACATGCTCCCATTTTTCCTCTAATTTCATTATGGTCACATTATGCATTCCTGTCTCCTCCTTTCCTCTTAAAGGTATCTGTGTAGATGACACATTCAAGATAATTGTGCAGAAGGATTTCTTCATTGATCTTAGACTACCCTATTCAGCTGTCCGTGGAGAACAAATCGAAATAAAGGCAATCCTTCATAACTATCTGTTGGATGATATCACAGTAAGTCTGATTATTATTGGTCTAATTTGTTCAATACATTTCCAAAACCACTGTGGGGGGAAAAGGGAATTCAATGATAAGTACTAAAATAATCATGCATCTTCATTTCTTTCCCTTTATATTCATGATGCTCTTTTGGTTGTCCTGTTGTTACTCTCAACCAAAGGTACAGGTATATCTGAAAGAGTTAACAGATGTGTGCAGTTCAGCATCAAAGCGAAAGGAGTACACACAGACAGTCAAAGTTGCTGCTAAGAGCACACGCTCCGTGCCTTTCATCATAATCCCTATGAAGCCTGGTATTTTCCCTATTGAGGTCAAGGCCTCTGTTGGAGATAGACAAATTGACGATGGTATCAAAAAGAATCTGCTAGTAGTGGTAAGTAAGCGGGTGATGGGATAATATATATTTTTTATAACTATTTACTCCCATTGCATTCCTGTGCTGATGACCTCACTTGTATTTAATACAATTACAGTTTGATGATTGCAATTCATCCAGACATTTTATTTACTACAATTTCATCAATGTCATTGAATAATGTGTAACTAAAATCAAGGGTACCTTTTTGATAGCCTGATGGAATAAAGACAAAAGTCCAAGTGAATAGAAACCTGAAAGTTGACAAAAGCCGTAAGTTTTAGCCTACTTACCACAATCATATGGTGCAAAACACACATGAACTACCAAATTACAAGCAATCATGGTGATGACCTGTTTCCAAAAATGAAACTTCCAGAGAGTAAACAGGTGGAGATTATTACAAATCCAATTGATGTGGCATATATTGTTCCAAACACACCTAGGACTTCACAAATATACGTTACAGGTAAGATGCACTATTAAGCAATTAATAAATAATCAAATAAACAAAAAAAAGTTGTTTTGATTGTTCTATTAGCGTGTGCAGTATCCTATTGGATAACCATTAAGTGGTGATCTACCTACTTCTTTGTAGCCTCAATAATTGGTGGGAATCTTTTCATCCATAAAATCTGTAATTGTTCCGTGCGTGGGGCTTTATATTCATGTGTAGGAGGATCACAGATGAACGTGCTTGTGGAGAAGGTCCTGAGTGGCTCATCTGTAAGCAGTCTAATCACACAGCCATGGGGCTGCGGAGAGCAGAACATGGCCAGAATGACTCTACCCGTTATTGCTGCAACATATTTGGACCAAACCAAACAGTGGGATATAGTGGGATTTTCACAACGTGATAATGCCCTTAAATATATCAAGACAGGTACAGCTTTATACAGATCTGTCTGCTCCTAGGGTTTATTGAAATGCATTTCCTCACATTCTTGCTCATTGGTAATTAAGGTTTGTGTGTCACTGTGATCAGGGTACCAAAATGAGCTTGCCTATCGTACGGCTGCTGGAGCTTTTAGTACTTTTACAGGTGGAACTGGTCTCTCATGGTAAGGCATCGACACACTGGAAAACCCTTGGATCTTTAATTAGAGAAAAATAATAATAACCTAGTCCGGCTTTTGTATGCTAAGTGAATGCTGATTCAACTTCCCTCTGTTTACATCCCTTCTCCTATTAAAGGCTGACATCTTATGTTGCAAAGGTGTTTGCCATGGCCTATAATCTGGTAGACCTCGACATAAATATTATCTGTGGTGCCATCAAATGGGTGATTCTACACTCACAGATGCCTGATGGCAAGTTCTTGGAGATTGGAACTGTACTACAGGGAGAGATGATGGTGTGTACATGAAGTTATCAAACAATTTTAGTGGTGGATGAAACACTTCTAATAATCACATTTGTAGTTGGCTATCAAGTCATTGATGAACATGATTTTGGCTGCATGCTCAATCTTGTGTACCTGTAGGGGAATGTGCGTGGCTCGGACTCTGATGCCTCTTTGACTGCTTTCTCACTCATTGCCATCCAGGAGGCACGGCCAATTTGTGCGGACATTGTTAATGTGAGTAACACATTTCTTACCGCATTTATTCTTGTACCCCAATACCTCTGTTTGTCCTAGTTTTGTCCTCCTACTTATATGTATCTCACATTCTCAAAGAAGAAAAAATATAAAATGTATTTTAAATAGTGAGTTATTCTCTGGGATTATCAAGATTGTTATTGAATCACCCGGAATGCAGTGGTGTAATAAAATGAACAGTCTCAGATTAAAATACATCATCTTCAGAGTCTTGTGATTGGTTCACTCACTTCAAGTGAAAAGTCTTACGTCAGACGGATGGAACCCTTTTACGTGCCTCTCTCTGCGATGTTACTACTTTCATTCACAACACAGCATTACGGGCAGTGATCCTGAAATGTTACTAGGTCTACTAGGTCTTGAGAAGGCAAATTGGTGGTGCAGATTTTCCGGAATATCGATCCCTTTTCCCATTCGCACATGACCCCCGTGCAGGAAATGTTCTGGAACATTTCTGGGAGTGAATGCGGCTTAATTTATTACATTGGTAAAACAAAACATTTGGCTACCTCATTAAACATAGTATTTCAAATTCAAGGTGAAGAATAATTAAAGTATTTTATTATTATATTATTCATAAATTAATAATTTATCACATCCATACAACCTGATTTGATACATATCCCTTGTTTTTCCACATGGGGAGTTCAACATACTAATTCCCCTCTTATGGGTGTTGGCTTGACAACCAAATCATTTCATCATCTGCATAAATGTTTACAATTATTCTCAGTGTGAGACAAAAGCTCGATTTGTATTCATGTTGATTATTTAGTTATTTGCATTGAAATCATGCATCACACCACTTGATCTTAAATAATTGTCATACCCATGTGTCCAGAGCATCCCAGGAAGCGTAAACAAAGCTGTGGATTACCTGGAGAAGCGTCTACCATCCCTGACCAACCCATATGCTGTTGCCATGGCATCCTATGCACTGGCCAACGAAAATAAGTTCAACAAGGACATCCTCTACAAATTTGTATCCCGAGGTTTTTACAACTCCTTTCCAAAACATCATGGAAATATATTGATGGACAAATTATGCAGAAAATCAAACAGTAAGATTTATTATTGTCTTGTCTGTGTTCCTAAGACTCTGACCATTGGCCAGTGCCGTCAGGTCACCTCTTCACACTAGAGGCCACAGCATATGCTCTTCTAGCTCTGGTCAAGGCCAAGGTGAGCGTCTCCTTTTTAGGACACCTAGTTGTTATTTGTGTTGCACCATACAAAACAAAATCTGTTGTCAATGCTTGCAAAGTCAATGCTTTGAATTCATAATATCATTCCAATGTTGCTGTTACATGTTTAAATATATAATATATATATATATATACAAAAAATGTTGTTACCTGATTAAAGGAATTTGAGGATGCTGCGCCAATTGTCAAATGGCTTAGCACTCAATCAACGAATGGAGGCTTTCATTCTACTCAGGTAAAATGCATTCATTTCAATCTTACATTTAAGTCTGTCTCTCACTCTTCTAATGCCTTTTCTTTTCTTTCATGCTCTGCTTTCATGGTCCTCTGTGCACATCTATCTGTTTGTGTTTCACTTTATGTGTCTCTTTATTTGTTCCCATTTTGTTTTATGTCCAGTCAACAATCATGGTGTATCAGGCCCTTGCAGAGTATTGGATTAATGCTAAAGAGCAACAATATGAAATGGATATAGAGATTAAAGTGGCAGGCCGCTCTGCGTCGGCGCCTTTCAGAGTCAACAATGAAAACGCCTTTCAGACTAGAACAACTAAGGTAGGTGTAGATGGGCCACTTACGCATTGTTTCCACTGCTGGTTGCAAAGAATGGTGAAGCTCTGTAGAGGATCTTAACTCAATTGGTAACGTCAGGGATGCTACCTTTATCTTTTCTATAATTCTATCATCTGTCTATCATTGTGGTACGACGTAGAAATACTAGAGATGGGTACTTTGTTCATCCCAGATGACAGCAGCAGAACAATACAACACATATCAATATGAAATAATGAGTAAATGTACAATAGTAATAAATAAAATGTTAGTATATTTGTACTCAGCGTTATATGTGCAGTATTTAGCCATTTCTTTCTTGGTGAGGACATTTGACGATTGTGTGTGTATGTCTGAATGTTAACAGTTCAAGGACATTAACAAGGAAGTGAGCGTGACTGCCACAGGTTCCGGAGAAGCTACTGTGTCAGTGCGTATTTTTCCATTTATGTTGACAAATTTTTCAATATTTGTAGAATTACATTTCCATTACGAGGTACGTATTATGTGCCAATATTTGTATTATGAATCCCACATGGGTTAAAGGGATTGTGTTATACAATACATAATTGGAATTACTGTTTCAGCATTTACATTTAATTGTTGGATGTATAAATAAATATACTTGAGTGTTCTGTACACTGTTTTTCTGTTCAACAGGTAGTGTCACTGTATTATGCAACGGCTACGAACAATCAAGCGAATGACTGTGATAAATTTGAACTGAATGTGACGCTTTCCCAAGGTAAACTTGTCAATGTCTGGCTTTCAGTATTTGTATCTAACTTTGGCGATGCTAAGCAACCTCTGCTTCGCCTCAACCCCATCACCCCTTCGTACTTTTGTACAGCTAGCCGTGGTTTATTCCTTCCGTAATAAACAATAATTTAATAAAATATTACACATGTTGCAATAACGACGAATAGACGGGCAAGCTCGGTTTACATCAAGTAGCACAATCCCGAAAGATCGCAAAAACAAACAAGCATTCTGACTCCACTGTGCATCGCGTTCCTTATTTGTAGTTCATTCAACAACAGAACCACAGCGTGTCTGCGCATTAGGAAGGACCAAAACCAACCTGATTTCGTCGATCATGCTCAGCACCCACTCCCAGCCTAGACTCGTTTTGAACTAATACCGAGCATACACTACGCGATTTCAGAGCCAAATTTGCAAAACAGACTGGTTTTAGCGATCGGGAGGAACTCGCAAGGTCGCAAACTCCGATTTGGTAGTATAGTGTGAGAGGGTCAACAAGCGGAACACTGAGGTGATTTAATATACTGGCAATGAGAAGTCTGCATCAACGGCGTAATATAGAAATATATTATGCATTTTAAGCAAATCCGAGTGGGCTGCTGTGTAGAGTTCGAATTTGCGGGATCAGGATAATCTAACGAGTCACAAGGCTAATATGACATCCCCTTGCTATATATTGTTCAACGACAAGTGGCATGTGAGCTACGCACGTGACCTGACAGCCAATATAAACTGAACGTGGCAAACACCTCCGTATGTGGGTTTGACAACAGTTTTAAACAGTTGAGAAAACATCTCTTTGCATCACGATCTCGCAACCGTTTTCAAATCAGCCATATAAGTTTGCAAATAATTTCTTTTTTGCTAATTATAAAACAGCTCATGTGGCATCCATCTTGAAATCCTTCTGGGCTTCAAACTGTCTCCATCTTTCAAATGCAACTCGAAAATGTACCCGTGCATTAGCACTGCTCTGGTCACTTTTTCAACAGAGGAAATGACTGCAGCACGCTGTGTTTGTGGGCAAATTTGTTACACTTCTGGCAACCCGGGGTATTCGAGAATAGTAAATCATAACACACAGGCCAAAACAAAAACAAACGTTCCGGAATGTTCCCAAGTGCACCCCCTCTACTTTTACCACTCCTGCTGGTGATCTTGCAGCTACATTGGGATCCAGAACGTGGACTTCCCACACTGAATGTAGCATTGTACTGGAGAAACCAGTATTTCGACTTAGCATGTTTCCTTTAACTCTGATGACATATGGTCATTTTAAGATTTAGTGCCATACATTTGTTACATATACTAGCTCCTTTAAGGGAGGGTAGGGGGTAGGGGCTTATTGGGGTCATCAGGTGGGCAGCCTCCTCACAGAAGTGTCGTTTATAGGCCCACAATATCTCTGGGGGCTCAATGGTAACCCCTGGTTATTCAGGTGCACCCCCTCTGCTTTTACCACTCCTGCTGGTTTATGGTGATCTTCTGGCTCCATTTGGATCCCCTCTTCAGCCGAACCAGTAGCTACTGCAGCATCCCGGGGTTGGGGGTTACATTACACACGTACTCTTTTTGTTCATTCTAACATTTTAATGTTCTGTTCATGCTCTTGTCTTCCAGGACCAGATGTTGATGACCTAGATGTACATTTGCTTAAAATAGAAGTCTTGTAAGTACACAACAGGAAAAGATCACAATTGTAGTATAAAACACTGTGTTTTATATTACTTTTCACATTTCATGTACACAAACCATCTGAAAATTCGGAACAACTTTTATGTTGTAGACAATTGCATGTACTGTCATTAATTCCCACACATCCCTTTCCAATTATCCGCCTTTGAAAATGATCAGAATTTTCCAACACATCTTGCTTTTACTCACAACATTTTAGTCTTACATTTTCTGTCCTATTTTCCTGAATATTGTGCTTTCTTATCTCACTACTTCCCGTCCAGTCTTTTCTATTTGGAAGATGGTGGTTCAATAATTCAATAGTAACATCAATAACAAGGGGTTTAATGATTCTCCAAATCCTCTGTTAGATTAATCTTTCGATTTTGATTTCATGATTTGATACGTTTTTCGAAGAACTTGATGGCTAGGCCTACTGCCGGTGTAAGTCTATTGGCCTATTTCTATATTTTTACAAAGAAAAAAAAAACACCTGGTGCTCATTAACCTCTTCATCCAGAAATATCCAGGAAAAACCGCTCCCTCCCAATTGCAAAGACGTTTTAAGGCATTTAAACAAGAGAAGGCAGTCATGTTACACACCCCTAGAAAGATTAGATTCTCAACTTTTACTCTATCATAACCATTGTTAGCTTAAAAAAAAGACAATTCCAACCCCAAAACAAAATAAGAAGCATGTAACATAAATTATAATGTATTTCATAACTGTAAATGCACAGCAATAGTGAAATTTGTCACGTCCTTTGATCAACACAAAGTACCGAACTAACAAGAACAAACTTCACTTTTTCTTTTAACAACCAAAAATGATGTCTTACCTTTATTGTTTTTGTTATCAAAGTTGTGTTTGATCACATAAAACCCCCATCAATGTGTAATCCAGTGTCTGGGCACCATTTTGCAACTAAACATGGTGTTTACGGTCATTATTGTATAGTAGCTAAGAGAGGAATTCAGAGGAAATAAGTAAATTGCCTTCAAACAGAACACACGTTGTTTGTCGCCAGTGGGTGGCCATATGGTGCAATTGCAATTGTTTGGCTTGGTTTCATTCAATTATATTCACCCTGAACTTTCAATAGAGGGGTCAAGTGTCAAAACTGTACAATGGGTTCTCAATATATCTACCTGTTCTACTAAAGCCTCTCTATCTTATATAGAGAGGTTTTAATATTATTGCCAATATTTTCATTGGCATCAAATAGTGACCCAGGTACTCGTCAGATGTTGTGCTATGGCCAATAATAATACCAGTACTTCGATGGTACGCTCACGTGAGGGTGAAGCTTGCGAAGTCTGGGTCGCCAGACTCAAATGTAATTAGGATCGCAAAATGTATTGATCAATAGGAGCCAAACATTACACATTCCATGTTAAAAACAAGGATATCAAATCACATATTGCCAATTGTAGGCCTAACAGTTTAGTAGAATGCCCCGGTGACCGTAGCATACAGAACAGCTCCTGTGTTTTAGGAGTGGTAAAAAGAATAGGCCTACATTACTTAGTTAGGAGACATTGTTTCAATCTGTTGTGCAATGTTAGGATGTAAGAATAATGGAAACAAATGGCATTATAATTACATAACTATATAATTATATGAAAGAACAAATAATAATGAATCACAATCGAGAACTATCTAGGCCTACTCTGCGTTTATGACAATGTTTGTCAGACACAAGAACATGCATGATTAGTTTTAAGATCTATATTAGTATTTAGTGTGGCTAAATTAAAGCCTAACCCTTATTTTGATTAATTTGTTTGAAACATTTACTTTATTTGGTTTATTTCAGACCGACCAAACACACAACTTAATCGATTTGATGTTGGGTATGCTCTTTTTTTGGGCTTCCTAATCTCACTAGCTCATTGAAAAGAGCATATTTATTTCAGATTAGTCTTGTTTTAGAATACACATTGGGAAAGGTTTCACACATAGTTCTCCAAGTGTCACACACAATGTTGTTGATATAAGGAAAAACCTATTCAATATCAATATCAGTGATCTAATAGTGTGAAATACTGTCCAATATCTAGTCTAGAACAAGACTAATGTGAAGAAATCTGTCCTTTTTCAACAAACTATTTTGTTTTGCAAGCAATTATCGCCAAACTAAAATCAGCGTTGTGCACTTCTATTTGCGTCTCGGTGCCCTTGCTTGTTAGGAGCTTGCGTCCTTTCTTCCTGCGAGACGTCTTACGTTCTTTAAGGGAGAGACTGGGGATGATTCCCACAATCTTGCTGTAAATCCCATTTTCAGGTTTTGTCAGAGACTTTTAGTAGTTCTTCACTTAGGTTTGCTTGTTGAAGACAAGATGGAGGAAACATCTCTAAATATAACAGCTATTCTAATAATACAACGTTATAGATAAAACAGGAGATCGTTTGTCTTCTTTTATCAGGATGTATAGGGGTTTGACAAGTTTTTTAGATGAGTGAATTACCGCATATTGCGGCTTCATAATAATAATAATGCTTTTTTGATAAGATCTGTAGGAGCAGGGTCCGAAATTAACACCAGACAAACGCCAAATGCGGGTAATTCTCCGTTTGGCGAGCAAATCTCGGAAGGCTGTCCGCCACACTGGCTGGTAAACAATTGTAACAAAATAGACAAGTAATAAAATAGCTGGCAATGATGGCTCGGAATAAATTACTCATGTTGGTCCCTGTACAGTGTAGACATGAGTGTTTTTTACACGCGTCAAAACAGTGCCGCGAAACTAGGAGCGCTCGAGACGGTCAGACAAAGGAGCACCAGCTCGAGCGCTCCTTCCGTTTCCTGTACGGGACATCAGCTACTCGACATCGCAGCTCTCCTCTAAACTGTCCCTTGCCACCGGTCTGCTGCTAGCTACCGTAAATTAAATAGATATTATGTGTAGGGATGGGGATCGGGACCCGGTTCTATATCTCTGAAAGGTCCAAGCTTACCGTTTCTGCTGTCGAGGCTAACGGGTGCTATAACGTAACATTATATCGAGAGAGAGGAGAGTCATGTCATTTAAATCAAGTCACTCCTGCGCAAACATACATAGATTGCCTAATAAAGTTATCAATTGAATTGCCTGCCAATCGCTGTTCAACCAAAAGAAGAATTGAATCGCCTCACGCCCTCGTTCGCTTCATTTCTAATTTGGAAAATTGGTTTCTTGATAGGATGGCTGAACGTGCAAAGCGGTCAAATGCTTGGCTAGATTTCAGTAAAGCCAAAGATAAGGAATAAGCGAAATGCCGTTAATGCTCAAAGTAAAAAAAATAATAATTGTAAGGGGGGAACCCAACATCAATGTTGCGAATCGGCTAAAACCAAAACGCAGTACCTCCGACTGACTTCGAGTCAGAACACCACCAACTCAACAACATCCTCCTCCACTCATGGTGCGAGCACCCCAACTTCGTAGCAAGTCCCCTTCGTTGACATTAATAATCATTAATGCGCGATAAATGGTAGACCACATTTAAACGAGGACAGGTTTTTCTAAAAGGTTTGACAAACACGCATCAAAGAGGGTGGAGGAGGCCTAAAATAGAAATTAAAATGCCAATAACAGTATCTTAGTTCCCATATGAATAGACGATAGCAATGAAAATAACATGATGAAGGAAAACAAATCATCTTAAACATACCTAACTATAATGCTGCAATTCGACAATGATTTGGTATATTATTGGGCATGAATTCAGTTGTATCTTATTAGGGGAGGGTAGTTGGAGGTGGGTTTAAATGTAATGAAATGCTTGTAAGCTTATGCACATATTAGTTCTCACATCTTGCCAATAGGGCTTTGGAAAAAAAAGTCTTGAAAATGTTGATAAATAAATGATTTCATTTATGACAATTCCCTATGTGAGGTTGTGTCGAAAGGCCGGAAATGTATTTGAAAAGGCAAAAAACTTTCAGCGGGAGGTCCCCAGACCCCTACTAGTTGTTTGCCCCACCTAGACATCTTAATGCCCCCCCCCTGGCAGATCAGGCTAGTTTCAGGCCTGTGTGAGGCCCTCATATATGCAGCTAGTTCATCTTCTAGTTGCTCTAGGGCTGGTGCGTTAATCTGGGGTCTTAAATAAAGCATAGCCATGGGCCTCCATTTCATGTCGAGTTAAATGGGTTTTCCTATTTTTTGAGCAGTTCATGCTCATTAGGACTAAGGGGAGGGCTGCTACCCATGTTAGTTCGGTCTCTTGACATGGCTCATTTGGATTCATGGATTTATACATTATATATTATAACACTTCTTGCAGGTATAAGGATTTGAACAAAGATTCAGGCATGACAATCTTGGATATTGGTTTGCTTACTGGTTACACCCCTGATATAGCGGATCTCGACCAAGTGAGTCATTTTTTGTATTTGTTGAACAATGACAAGAACTGTGAATACATTGCATTAACCTGTTTGTGTGCCTATAGTTGTCAAAAAAAAAGGACAGATCAATTAGAAAGTATGAAATGGACAAAGTGCTGTCAGACAAAGGTTCCCTAATCCTTTACCTGGACAAGGTAGGCCACTTTACCTTTCCCCATTCTGCATATGACCACATTATCTCCTTTCTACACAACTACCTAGTTACAGCCTTTCTGTTTGCCCTCTTCAGGTGTCTCACACACAGCGAGACGAAGTGGCTTTCAAGATCAGACAGACAATGAAAGTTGGTGCCTTACAACCAGCAACTGTATCTGTCTATGAGTATTATAATCGTGAGTACCAAAATTACTACAAACCCACCCACGGCTTTGTCTTGTTGTTTAAGGCCCTGTTTACACAAGCGTTTTGAATGTCTCTTCAAATTGCAAATTGAAATAGTTGTGAGATAGCGATGCAAACAGGCGGGAACCATTGTACAAGAGATGTAGACAACCGTTGTCCAAACCACCTCTGAAGGTAGTGTACGCCACATTAAATCTAGATTGACTAGCTATAGGTTCTTGTCTAGACCTAATCTCTCACAGAAGCGTTGTCAAGTCATGTGAATCGCCAAAAAACACAATTATGTCGTCACTCCAGTGTAGAAAAGCGTGCTAATTACAAGATCCCAAGCGCATGCAATGGAGTAGACCTTCACACTATGCCTCGCAGTCCAGAGGATGACATTGGCGCGTGCTGCGCGCATACGCAGATATGCAGAATAGCAGTTCACTTCCATGTTTTGGTACAGTTTTCACACTTGATGCGAACCATACCCGATTACACACAACCCTTACTGGAGACCACCTTTCAGGTGAACTTGTGCATGGTTCACTGATCCGTCTTGTGTGGTACAAAGTGTTCACAGTAATCAAACGGATTGGATTTCGGGGTCAAGTGTACTCGGATCGGGGCTCAGGTCCCTGATGTGGAAGCACCAAACAAAAGAGTACTTTACCAAAAGGATCCTTTGACCAGTGTAGGTCTTTAACATGTAACATCACGTTAAAGACCTATACGGCTCTCTCAGCTCCACCCACCAGTCTCTGCAACCAAGGCTGCATTCCGAAGCTCTGTGTACCACGATTCTCATCGCTCTTCCTGCTAAATCAGAGTTTTTTTTTTCCGCTGTCTATTTCGCTGTTCCAATTGTCCAATTGCTGAAGCAGATCATCAAGAAGCTTAGTCGGCTTCTGAATCGTATTGAGGACCGAGGAACTATTGGTGTATCCTACCAGGAAGTGTTGTAGCGATTCTGCGACTACATTAGACATACGCCCATAAAGCCATAAGATTCTTTGCACAAACCAATGTCATCTTTACATATATTTCCATCGTTGGCGAAGTGAGTAAATACCTCTTCGTCTGTGATCAGTTATTCATGGAAAAAATCTAATTTATTTCACTCAACACAATCAGCGCTGTTTAACAGTTATGTTGAGAACTGAAGGATTGTTTGAGGGACGCTTTCTTATATTAGGTGGATTGCTGGATCCACAGCGGGACTCTTCTAAAGAGTAGACGGAGGCAAAGACAGACTGGACGTCCTTTATGTTGTTTCGGGCATACAGGATTATGTATGTGATATGTGGTGTTTCTAAAGGACACAGAAATGGAACTAATATAAGTACATTAAATGACTGGCTACAACCATGAATTAATAAATGATTTACCTTACATCAAGCTACATGTGGGCTACAGTTATGAATGAAATTAACGTAAATGCGTGTGCCTCTATACTGAATACAAATGATCAACAGCGCACCATATGCGGCAGCATAACGAACGGTCACGTGGTTGAACAATGCATGGCCATAAGCACAGAATGAGCGCATGTTAAAGGGCCGTGATGCTAATGCACCGAGCGCTGTAAAGTTCCCTAACACATCAAAACAACTGTTAAGGTGAAACTTATTAATACAGAATTGATTTGTAAATTAACTGTACTGTTCTCATACATAAATGTCATTACGAATATGACTCACTTCTTCAAGAACGCACACTTGAATGGAGCACACTTGCTCCATGTAACGTGCTGGAACAAACTACAATATTGCACAACTTGCGACAATGTTTACAAAGGAAAAGGGACCCCACCTAAAGGTAAGGGTGCACTATTATCTGCCTGACAGAATTAACAGTCACATTTAGGGGAATTCAGAACAAGTTGTGTCTCAACTGAGAACATAATGTAAGTGTCTGAGAACGAAATGCAAGCATCTATGTTCTACAGTGGGACTGTATGCTATGTAACACCACTTAAGATATTGCTTACACAATCTATAGACCATTTATGTTTACAGTAGCATTTAATTGTCTTACAATTGTACTAAACACGATACGGGCCCGGCCATTGCTTGAGATCTTTGCAACCACCAGCAGAAACGATCCATACGCACATTGAGGGCGGGAATTGGATGGCCACCTTGGAGTAGTCCTATCAGCAAAATATAAAATCCTTAATAACTCTTGAATCCTTCACGAACGATGAAAATATATATTAGCTTTGTATTACGCAAATTAAATCTTTTTTTCCCCATTGACATACAGTGGTGGTGGGTCCTTTTGCATCCAACCAAAGTCAACCGCCCATTGGCCGTTAGAGAAATTACATGTTAGTCGCTTCTGTAAGGCTTTCATGGCTGCCCCTTGACGAACATGTGCAAATCAAATGGGGATCTCTCGTAAAACTTATCCTGCATATAAACTGGCTGAGACGGTTGTGAGGGTGCCGTGCCTTTTGCAACAGATGAGATTTTTTTATCTAGATACAATCTAGTTTGAACAACTGTTTTATAATCCACATATTTCTCTTGTTGTAAACAGGACCTGTATTATATTATTCATCTTTGAACATAAATATTTTAATTCATGTTATTTCTAGTTATTACTTGTAATAGTTATTTAAATGTAGTTATTTATGTATTTGTAATTTTAAGTATTTGTATGCCAGATTTTCTTTTTTAATATGTTAAAGGAGCCGTGTTACAATTTAGTGGCATCCAACAGATCGGACTTGGCAGAAATTGAATACAATATTCAGAAGTATCTTTAATTAGTGTATAATCCCGTGAAGATAATAATCGTTATGTTTTTGCTACCTTACAATGAGCCTCTATATGTAGCGAGCGGGTCCTCCCGCCATGTTGCACCGCTGTTTTTCTACAGTAGCACAGAACTGACAAGAGGCTCTAGAGAGGACTTTTATTTACTTCTCATAATGGCTATCTTACATGTAATCTATGGCCTACAGTTTTACAGAATAAAAAACTAACTACAATTAATCAATCTGACACAATTTGGGAGGTACCCACTGGCACCTAACAGGCCAATACAGGCCACCGTAGCTTCTCCTTCGTCATGGGAAAAGGAGCAGTGGGAGGGGGTATTCAATTGGTAACAATCTGCAACCTCACAGCTAGATGCCGCTAAATCCAAACTTCACCCCTAAAGGTTTTTTCCCCAATATAAAATCTCCCATTTGGTCTTCCTTGCAGAGAAACCTTGTTCGAAATTCTATCATCCAGCTAGGGAAGATGGACGACTACTTCAACTCTGTCACGGTGATGTATGCAAATGCGCTGAAGGTAAATAAAATGGTACAATTATAAGAGCAATTATATAATTATATAATAAGAGTACATTGCGTGACTTAATGAGTAACTTCGCTATCCTTCCAGCAGAACTTTTCAACCAACTAGCTATATTGAGATACCAAATAAACACTCATGTCCAAGTCATTTAACTTAAAAGCTGAATACGTTTGTACTGAATTTGTCTTACCAGAGGAATGCAGTATGCAGAAGAAGGGTGAAATCAACAATAATGAACGAAATGACAAGGCCTGCGATGCTGAAGCAAAAATTGATTATGGTAAGAATTTATCTTCATGTATGTTGGAATGATATAAATGTGTGTGGGGGTGGGGGGGGGGGGGGGGATCAGAAAATCAGACTAACAGTTTGCAACCCATCTGTTCTCAGTGTATAAAGTTAACATGGAAAGCTATGACGATCACAAAACCACAGATTTCTACAAGATGCGGATACAGCACGTGATCAAAGAAGGTAAGTCTTTATCTCCTTTATTCTACAAGCTAGGTAAAGGTGACCTAGACAACATTTTTACATGCAATATTTGAATTATGGAGCTTGATGCTGCTTGCCCTAGGGCCATTTAAAAAATCCTACACTTTTAAGAAGACACAAACACGTTCACTTGTGCCTTTGCAAATTACCTGCAAAAATACATTTCGTATGGGCACGTCAGTCAGGGGCAATGAGATAATTGTCCCCAAAGATTCGGAGTGAATCCAAGTCATGCGTGATGAGCAAATACCGTTTACGTGTGGTTTTGAGCATTAGCACTTAGCTTAGCGTTTATTCAAATTGCCAGTGTGACGTAATTGATTAATTGAATATTGCGACATTTTTATATCCACATAAGTTGGCTTTTTCGTATGCAATCAAAATTCTTTATCCAAGATTTAATCAAACATGTCCATAGAGCATGTTTATCAACCTGTGTGTAATCTGCCCCAGCGGTCAATTTTATGATGATCTTTTTTTTTTGTACTGTACTCTGTACTGTACTGTTTCATTACATTTAGTTTAGTCAGAAAACAAGATGGCCGGAAGATCTCACTAGGCTGCTGTTAAGCCGGAAGCCAAGGTTCATGTAGAACTCTGAAATAGCACATTGAAGAGACTGTATATTTTTGGATTATTATCAATTAATATTATTGTCAATAAACGGGACTTGCTACGAAGTCGGGGTGCTCGCACCATGAGTGGAGGAGGATGGTTGTCCCGCAACGGCAGCCGGAGTTGGTAGTGTTCCGTCTTTAAGTCAGTCGAAGGTACTGCGTTTTGGTTTTAGCCGATCCACAATGTTGAGGTTAAGCATTGACGTTGGATTACCCTTATAAGAAATTAACTTTGAGCAATTAACAGCATTTCGCTTCCTCCTTACCAATTGACAAAGTGGCACAAACAGTAAATAGTAGTGACTGTTTACAAATTTCTAAAATCGAACGGAATTTGAAGTAGGCTATTTGATTATTTTAAAAGGGGTAATCTAAAAAACATAATACAAATAAAATATATATTATTCTGCACTGTAGGCCTACACTGTGTTGTGTCTGATAGGCCTGTGATCTATGTTCATCACGCTGTGAAACAGTAGCAGATGGTACTTCCCCGTAACTACATTTTCTTGGGATAATAGTCTGCACTGTACCGGAGTGTCATAATCCACATTCATCGCAGTGGTTCGCAATTTCCCCAGCCCACTCTTCTAGAAGCTTGGAATCGGAACAAAAGAATAACCTAGTTCAGAGATATACAATTAACGGTTCTATTCCGGAACAGTAAATATAATTTGGTTGTCATTTACGTTTTATTTCCTTGTAAAATATAGTTTGTTTCAGGTTTTTCGTTCCTTGAACTGATTCAGAGCCATGCTTACCAGTGGCAAAATGCTCCGAGCAGTATTTTGCATTGTTATAAAACTATGCAACTTTTAAATGCATCCCTGCTTTATGCATGATGACTTGATGAGCAAAGCTTAAGCAGGCCTGGTGGTGACTAAATAATGAAAATATAAATGATTTAAAACATAGTAATTACTGTAAGTGGTGTAAATGTTTTGTATGCATAATAACACAATATAGCATATAGGCTCTAGCTGATACAGGGAGCATAACATTTTTATTTATTTTCTTACTTTATGGCTTTGTAGCAGACAAAGATTGAGTTTTTTCTCCATATTTAAATTTAGAGGATCGACAATACCCCCAGACTGGCTGCCGTTTTGACCCATTCTAAAATTCTTATTGATGTTAAGTCTTAATCATACAGAGCAGTTCACCTCATTTTTGTAGCGGGACACAAACAAGAACCATAGTCAATATAAATAAACGTACATTAAAAGGTTATGAAAGAACATAATTTTGCTATTATCTGCGCTTGGACGTCACTTCCTTCCTTTTTCCCGGCAAAACCAGCTGGTTCAACTATAATATCAATGCACAGGCTGTTCTACGTAACAGAGAGAGTCGGGGAAGGCTTCATTTTTAAAGGTTAATTGCAACCTGTATTGGCATTTTAAAATGATTTAGGCATGTTACAATCCTACAAGTAGTCCCTTTTAACAGACTTCTATTTATTTTTATTCAGAGCAGTTTTTTGTTTAGATTAAACTGCAAAGATGTATGCCTTTTTTTGTCTGAATATAGGGCTTGAACATCAGTAAGCATCATGGAATTCTTTGTTTGGAAAAACTATATTGAGAGGATTCAAGAGGGTTGTAGTACTGTAAAATCCAAACTCAACGTACGGTAACCTAGGCTAATGAAAACTTTATTTTGCCACATCTCACATGAGAAACACTGACATATCATTATGACAAATTATTTCACGAGTCATTACAAACCATTACAACCAACAAAATTAATTGGAAAACATTCCAATGCCCCTATGCTCCCAAAAGGGTGGCTGTCATTGCAATGTATCGATGTACAAGCCCTATTGCGCCTGTAATTGTGAGAACATGTTTTGTACTATGGGCTCACTGGAGCTGAGGCAGGTTTTCTTCTAGTTCTCTGGTATATTGAGACAAATTGCATCCCTAATGTTACACTACTGCCATCTTCTGGATTAATTTGGCCCTTTATCCATTTTCTCCATAAATTATATAAAAAAAACAAACTAAACAACGAATCTCAGATTAATCATCTTATTAATTGTCCAAAACATTTTATTTTTAACTGGAAATGCTTGTTGCAAATGTATCTGTGCCCACTTTTACTATAACGATTTGAGAGTTGAAAGCATAACCACTGGTTGAGTTCAAATTTATCTACTGTGCTCTCAGCTTTTCAGATCGTTTTCATGTATTTTTACTTTGGTGTATACTGGTATTCTTCAATCCTGTTTTGCAACAGTAGATAACAGATTGTGCCAGGTCACTTTACTTATAGCAACAGTCACATGCGCCTCCACATCAGGTGGGTCTGACAACTAATTTGCCCACTGCCATCTCCGCTGTAAGTTTTCCTTTGTGTATTCTGGCTCAAATAAATATACATCATTCCTTCTACTCAGTATAACTAGGCTGAATTCTAGCCTATATGCTCATTTGATCCACTGGTATTCCTTGTTAACATCCATTGCACAATCTGAAGTAGCTCTTCAGGCAAGCGCTAACAACAAGGCAACTGAAACTCACCAAGCCAAACTTTAAGCTGACGGCCGGGCTGAGGGGGGAAGGATTAAGGGGTTGGAGGTGAAAGAGCTTGTAGTTTTGAAACAAACCAAAATGAAAGGTTTTTATTATACATCTCAGAACCTTCCGTTTTTATGGTTTTATTCACAAAATCAACGTAATTGACTATATATAATGCCCTTGAGGTTCACAAATGCCATCAATGTTCATAAAGTAATAAGAATCAATGTGTTTATTTCTCACTTGCTGTTCTGTTTTGCTTATTTATTTACAGGATCTTCTGATAAATCGCCAGTGGGTAAACAACGCACTTTCATTGGTTATTCCCACTGCAGAGAGTCTTTAGGTCTGAGGCGTGACAACACCTATCTCATCATGGGCACATTGGAAAATACAGAGAAAACTGGCGATGAGTATGTTTCCTGTTTTTATACTTTTAGGCATTAATGGGATTGGAATGGTTAACCTGCTTGAAATGTATTGAGCGTCAGCCGAGGTGCCAAGGGTTTTCAACAATGTGTTCAATCAATCAATGTATTGTAATGTATTAACAAGTTATCTTCACCTGTCTGCTCTGTGTCTGAGAGGGTTACGCTTCTTGGATACATTGTATTACGCTGCAGTGTTTGGCACATTTCATATACAATATCACTCATTATAATGCTCACGCACAACAACGTTACTAAAATATAATCACAAATAGGTTGGGGATAACACGCCTACAACTCTTAGCCCAAAACACATTTTCTTAAAAACGAGTTATCTCTAGAGCCGTTAGTCCGTTCTGGGCTACTATAGAACCATGGCGATGCAACATGGCGGCCTCCATGGAAGAGGACCCGCTCCCCACGTACATATAAAGTGCTCAGACTAAGGTAACGAAAAACAACGATTCTTATTTCATGGGATTATACACTAATTAAAACACTTATGAATGTTATATTCCATTTCTGCAAGTCACTAGATGCTACAAAATTCTACACACTGAACCTTTAACAAATAAACGACAAACTAAATTGGGACAACATCATTAGTTTCGATGCTAATATGCTACAATTTCCAATAACAATCGCGGCAGTGATCCCTCAACAAGACATAATTTGCAAACTCACTATCTGCTATGCCTATTAGTTCTAAAGGTCAATATTTTTGGATATTTTATACAGCAACACAGGCCTTTCTATATACAGGCTGCAACACAGGCCACAGTCAAATGAGACTAATCTATGATTCTCTAAAATTGAAATGCTATAAGAAAAACACTGGCTAATAAAGCAGTCGAGTGTGCCCCACTCAAGCCGCAGCGTCTCCAAAACAATGTTAAGCAAGCGTCAACAATGTTTACAAGGATGCCTACATGAGCTTTGCATTCAAAAACACTATCGTACTTAAACGTGCCACAAGTCAGGAATTAATACTACTACAGTCACCTGTCTGGTACGTGGCCACACTTGTTGCACCTGTTACACATATAAAATAATATACTACTAATCACATGCATATCGAACGAGACCACCAACACAATGCTAGGAATACTAGCTGCTATGTGAGTACTGTAGTTTACTAGAGCTATAAATCACAAAATAATGAATTTTAAAGGTGCAGTGTGTAGCATTAAGCACACCAGGTGTAGCAGAAATGGAATATAATATTCATAAATACGATTTAATTAGTTGTATTTTCATTACCCTTGAATGAGCCCTTTATATCGGCAGTAGCCAATAACAGACAAACGGTTCTTGAGTACACATTTCAATTTATTTATCATAATCACTGTCTTACTTGTAAGCTATGATATAGTTGAACAGACTAAAATAATAAACACAAATAAGAAATATATCAAGGTACCTCATAATTTGACACTTGGCGGCTCGATTGCCGCTTTAGCTTCTCCTACGCTGTTGGAAAGGGGGGGGGTGCAATCTACAACCTCACCGATAGAGGCCACTAAGTTCTACATGTGTCATCTTTAAGCTAAATTCTGTAAAACAACAATTCATCGGATGTGATATGAGTCACACCTAACGGAGGAGGGGAGGGGCGTGGAAATTAGTCTATAACCTCGTTCCCAGGTTAGAGTGAGACTATATACTAGCCTGGTTATACTGTATAATAGTACAGGTGTCGGTAACCGTTATAATGTCCAGTGCCCAATACTAAAAACAAATAATGCATGGTGTGCCAATCGTTATTTAAAGAAAAATGTATATACTCACTTAACTGCAGTATATCCAGGTTGTTTAAAAATGTTGCAACAATATTTTCTTTGTGTACAACCTGTCTCACTTCTTGTCCAAATCAAAGCTATGTAAATAGTATATCAAAACAGACATGGCCACATCTGTGTATTAATTATTAATAAATAAAACAATTGAATAATTGTATCGGCTTGACTGAGCCTTGTGCTTGGAGCGTAGCTCCGACACTCGTCCCATAGAACGGACTGAATGGCAACTCCGAAACTGGGCCGCTTTGGAAATCATAATGGACAGAATGTTCTACAGTTTGTGCAGAAAGAGGCAGATCTTTAATTATCTAATAGTAGCTACAGAACCAAGCAATAAATAACCTGGTAACATTGGGACCGTTTATGCAAATGGTAGCAATCTTTAGTTTCCACGTCTGACTCCTTTACGACATTAAATGTTTGTTTTCTCAATTTATGACAATTCACCCCAGTCAGTAGCTTTTACACAAAATAAATCTAGATGAACGTTATTTAGTCTCTTTATAACTTGTAATTAAATATTGACAGACCATCATACATTTGAGTGAATATTTAGATTACATTAACAAAGCTTTAGTGGAGAGTGGCTCATTAATTAAATGTACTAAATTAGAGGATTTTAGACTAATGGCACCATTGCAGCAGCAGTGCCCATTGCCTAACATGTGTAGTAGACCGAAATGTTAAAGAATATGCTTTCCACTTCCTTTCTTTCAGGTATCGGTATGTGCTAGGGGAGAAGACATGGATAGAGTACTGGCCAACAGATTTAGAGTGCCAGAACGAAAAGTATCAGCATACCTGTGAAGGCCTAGATGACCTAATGTTTACATTCAGATTTGATGGATGCAGGGATTAGTGTGAACAAAGACCAGGCAACAGAATCTGTGATTTGCTTTTGAATCTGGATGTGAATTGGACAAGATTATTTCTGTACTGTAGTGAATTGATGGAGAGATTGTGTTTCGAAGCTTCACATTTTCTTTGCAGTATAAAATGAATAGTATCAGGTTCAATCAGAACAGCTAATATGTCGTTACATTGGGTAAACTTAGTTGACATGGTGATGTTAATAACAAAAGGTACATACCAAACATATCTGGATCTGCTTTTGTTGGAAAATAATTCCTAGTGCAACTCATACAGTATTATTGGCTATTGCTATGAGGTTATTTTTGGTATAGTTAATTTTCTGGATTATGAAATGGGCTAATAAATTGATATCATAAATGAATATGGATGTTGATTGTGGGTTTTCATGGAATCTATTTGAATAAAGTCAAATCATGATGAAGCCAATTCGATTTTATTATTGGGCCTATGTTACACAAGACAACGTGCTATAAAGTTGGAAATCTCGAAGATTTTCGTGCAAATAAATGTCTGTTAAATCACTATCGCCAAATGAGGTAACACAATGGGGATTGAGCCTTTGGCCCACTGATAAAAGCCCTTGCATTTGCAGTATTATAAATGCAGGGCTGCTAAGTTTTTAGAAAACCTTGGAGTTAGATTTGAGCGGCACATTTGTTTGGGGTCGCCACTATGGACTGAATACATCACTACTTACACCCATTTCCCAAGTTTCATAACTTCTTAACCTTATCCAAACCATTAAAAAGTATGGGTGGTCAAATATCACTATTGACCACCGGGTAGGGGACGTTTAGTACCAGACCGGACCCAAGTCGGCGGTTCCACTGCGGCAGTATTTGCTTTTTAGTTGGCAATACTTGATCAACTTGCTTTTTAATCACTCTATGACAACTTGAAAAATGACTTCTGTCACGTGAATTATGTATGTTCAAAATATGCCCATAGGTTTAGAATTTGTATCCCAGGACCCCTAACATATTTCCCAGAAAGCTACATGCCTTTGACCGAAAAAGAATATATGTTATTATAGGCCTATGATACTATTTATCTGATGAACATGAATCAAATTAATTTGTTAGTTTAAAGCAACCCACACTGATTTTATGTAAGATATATATACATTGTGTTCGTGATGAAATATTTTTTTAGAGCACATAATTGTTTACAAGAGCACTAAGTTCTTCATCGATCCAGCCTCTTCGTTTTGCTCTCAAACTGCACCAGATTGATGTATTTACATTACTTTCGTCCAGGGGATGAGGCCCCCGGACCCCCTACCGGGTCTGAGGTCCACCCACCATAGTCTCACAAAGTCCTGTAGGCAAGCAACTTATATGATCTTTTCAGGTGTTTCAGAAGCTGTTCCTCGAACTTGATGGACTGAAAGCTAGTGCAAAAGTGAGTCTCAAGAACAGTATTTTCACTTTCAGATATTATGGGATTTTGAAGTCCACGGAAGAGGCTGCACAACTGATAGTGTAACAGAAAAGGCATTTAAAAATTGTGAAATAGGAATAGCAACTTTAGAATAGTTTGTTGGCTTTAGTTATCACTAAGGAGACTCAGGTTTAAGGGGGTCACAATTGTTTAAGATGTTTACACTACCCTTAGACCTGGCTCAGTCTTTTATACCACAACAGCATTTAATCCTCAGAGGTTTACTGATGAATGAGCAAGCATTCTGTGTTACCATTTTTTATACTGTTTCAAATACTGACTGCTTTTGAACATGAACATTTTAAATGGTTGTCAATGTGATAACTTGTGTTCATAATTAAGGTAATTAACTACAAAACACTTACAATTTATTTCAAATAATTTAGAAAAACTAGTTTTAATCTTTTTGTAAGCAATAAACTTAAAAACGTGTGTTTTATAATTATGGTTATTAAGTACATAACACTAAACAATTCCTTTTTAATAATGTGGAAAACTAGGTGGACCAGCTAATTCCCCTAACTCAAAGAAGATTGATTCAAACAGTTTTTATTTTATTTGTCGAGCAAAAGCGTTTGTTTTAAGAGTGTACTCTGTAGCCCCCCAATGCACACACACACACACACACACACACACACACACACACACACACACACACACACACACACACACACACACACACACACACACACACACACACACACACACACACACACACACACACACACACACACACACACACACACCCGTTGTCTAAGTTATGTAATTATTGGTTGTGAGGACACAAAAAATGCCCTCTGGATCGAAAGGTGGAAGGCGGTGTCGTGTTTGTTATTGAGCAATGTAAACTGTGATAGAAAGTCTAAAAGAGCACTGACATGTCATTTGTTTAGTTTTCAATTTTCTATAAAAGTATAACTATGATCAGGGCCAAAGCCAGTTTGAAAAATAGTGAGCAACATCAGTTCCAGGGGTTCAGGTTTGTTGAGGGGGGGTGGGGGGGGGGGGGGGGGGTGGTGGTTGTGCTCGGCTCCCGCACGCACCACCAGGTTTCACACACGGCAGACACAAAGGAACAAGTCTAAACTGCACTCATGTAGGAGAAGTTCTCAACTGCTGATTTTTTATACAGTTGTATTTAGTTTACAAAAAAATGACAGAGGTCCGGACCCAAGTTAATTAAACTTCATTGAGGAATTGGAAGAAGGGTAACATTCAAACGCATGTGGAGTTTGCTCGTGGATGAGTGTAATTTAATTCAATCAACCCTAGTCAACAAGGGCTGAATTAAATTTAGCTAGTGCTGGTCTTCTAAAACCCATGAAACAGATTTTGAGTATTTATTTCAATTAACAAATGTTTGGGGCTTTGGAATGTGTTTGCTAGCCTCAAAAGCTACATGCCTCTAGATCCATTTTAGGCTAAACTCGTATGTGTCTGTAATCACTCACTACTCACTTCATAGTCCACTATATAGTGAAGTCACCATTTTATAGTGCTGTCCGAATGTAGTGAGAATTATCATACCCTGTATATTGGACAAATCGTAAGAATTGCAGACTTATGAGCGGAGAGCACATCATTTAAATTAAAAAATGATGGATGCCCGAAGGAAGTTCGGCATATTGTTGTTCATCACTGATTAAACAAATGTATGCAGCAGAAATGTATGCTTCCGTTGGAAGCATATGAATAACATATATTACATAACAAATGTTGTAGAGTGGGATAAGACCACTAGGGACAGTAGTGCCATTGCTGGGCACAGGAACTTACCGCTCTCTCCCGAGTTAGAAGTGGATGTATGGTTGCTATCAATAAAGAGCTATGAGCAAAGTCTGCCAGTCCAGTTACTAGTTAGTATTTCCAATATACTACAGTGTGCATTATATTCAGATCACAGCACGGCTAGAGCCTCATCACCATGTCTACACTAATGACAACTCCTCAGCTCACATCAGCTGGCCAGAGTTACATAACACATAACATACCAGCAGTTAACAGGACAGCAAACATAAAGAACAAAACAAGAACAATCTTGTTGAAATCAGTGGTCCTCTAAAGTTATGTCACTACTGTGGCATTGGCATCCTCACTGACACGGTGAACCTAGCTTCTAGATGAGTAATGATGTGTCGGGTGATCAGTCCCGGATCAGTTCTTTTTAACAGCCCACCTAGTCGTTGATCATCCCTTACATATTAAACAACCCCAAAGACAGTTTGAAGAAGAGGCTGATAACTGACTTGAGTTTCCAGTGTACACAGCAATATGATTGGTGTAATGATAGTAATAACGATAGTTAATCAGTGAAAGTGACTCGCCATGCTGATATAACAAGATAGAGCTGCATCTCTTCCACTGAGTTATTCTGCTGTTGATGTGCAATATATTGTTTAAAATTATTTAACCTGAGAGACCCACAATAACCCTACATATCTGGATCAAACCATTTAACCTTATAGACAAAGAATAACCCTACATATCTGGATCAGACCATTTAATCGGATACCCCCACAGTAAATCGAGATATATTGATCAAATCATTTAACCTGATAAGCCCCCCCTCCCCCACCCCCCCCCCATAACCCTACATATCTGGATCAAACCATTGAACCCCTAAGAGAAAAGATATCTCCACGTTGAAAAGTTAGAAATGTAGAACTATCACATTATGTAATTTAGTCTGAACAGAACAAATAAGTCTCAGACTGCTCTTCAAAACATGTATTTCTTCCGTTTTCAAGATAAGAGTCTCTTCTGGCCTTCAAAATAATTGTCTCATTCGTCTTCAAAATAAGAGTCTTGCCGGCCCACAGTGTGTCGGCCAGTTCCTCCTGGTTCATCTCCATCAGGCAGAGCTTTGTGATGTCTACCACTCCCTCTATGGCACGCCTGCTTTGCTCCTCCTTCTTAACATCCAACTCCTCCCTCTGACTCTGAGCATTGTGGGTAATGTAGGAAGAGAACCCTCCAGAGCTTCTTCAGCTCCTTGTCTAGATAAGCGTGGGCGTTCTCCTCAGCCCTCTGGAACAGAATAAACATCAAGGAGAACTTTACTCTGAACTAACTGAGGACATCAGAAGCATCTAGATGCACGTCCCACTGGTCTAAAGAGGGAAGCCTGGAGACCATTAGCGCCAAAAGAGATGCTTTTTAAAAGATGTTGTAGAGCTAAAGTCAAATGTTTTGTTTGACATTTACACACCTTGATCAGCTCTGTTTGATGCTGCTGTACAAACTGAGCACTGGTAACCTTTGACCTCTCCTGGTGTCTATGGAGAACACACACACACACACACACACACAATTATGTTTATCTTCTACACATCAGTACCAGGAAAGTCTGATAACCACCGACTTTTCTGTCGGCCTTGTCTGTGTAGGAGCCAGATATACCATTTATCTTCTGTTATACAGCACTATTTACTGCACATCAGTTCATATTCATATATTAACTTTGCATTAAGTTCACGTGAGATGACAGTGTGATATCTGAGACCACAGGTGGAACAAGTACAAGCCATTCAGTCATTGAGAGCAAGTGTGAACGAACATGAAGTTCATCAACTGAATCTACGTATGGACTTTGCTTATTTTCACACACAAACAGGAAGCAGTTATGGGCTACAAAGTCGTACTCATCAGATCATAGTCATCACATGTGAGGATGCTGAAACAGCTCAGTTGTCCTGATTACACACTTAAAAGTAAACAAAAACCAAACACAAAATGGGTCAATATAAAGCATGTTTATTTATGCAGCAACAAGTGTTCAAACATCACGCACTTTAAGCCCTCAAGGATTAAAACTCAAAAACCCCGTAGGGGAAAAGAGAAACCTTTAAAAACAAAGTGGAGCGACCAAGGGACAAGTCTGGTTTAGCACTAAATTAGTCTAGTTTGGGTTTAAGATTAAGGATGGTTAATTTTGTATTAAGTTTGAAATAGGGCATTTTAGGGGTATTTGGGTATACGGTTAGTTATGGTTAAGTTTAGGCCCTGTTTGGTTTAGGCATTAGTTATTGTATTAAAGATTGTTAAGTTGCGGTATTAGCAAGAGTTAACGCATTTTAGAGATGTTAAGGTTTGATGGTTAAGTTTAGGTACTAGGTTAAGTTTAGGTAAGCGAGTTTAGGTTCTAGGTTAAGTTTAGGTAAGCGAGTTTAGGCCTTTATGTTTAGGTTGGATGGCTAAGTTTAGGTATTAGGTTGGATAAGCTAATTAAGGTCTTATTTTATTTGTGGTTAAATTGCAGCCTTAGGGTTAGAAAGAAGGTTAAGATCAGGGCTCAGGTTTGCTTCCAGCCATGTCCCTTTAGTCGCTCCCTTAAGAGGGCTCCCAGCAAAGGGTGTTAGAAATATAACAGCTGGGATCACAGATACGGTGTACAGAAATAAAATGGACAAATGAAAAGATTGAGCTAAACATACTTTCCCCAAAACTTGGTGTGACATAATGTAGTTTGTTTAAATGTTAACAGTAAAGTGATGTATGTGTGTAGTAGGCAGAGTTTATGAGGTCTGCGTGGTTATGTTAGGTGTAGCTTGGTGTGTAGGTGTAGCCAGGGATCCTCAGGGCGGATGGGGAATAGGACACTGGTGTAGATCAACTCTGTTCAGTCATCGTACTGTGAAGCGAAATGAAAGTAAAGTCAGTTTCACATTGTTTTTGCCCGATTAGAAGACATTTTGATCACCAATTGTGACGGGCATTCAAAGACTCCTAAATGCAGCATCATGCTACCTTGCCATTTGGTCCATTTAGAATGAAGTAACTATTTATCTAAGCTCTCACCTGGGTCTAACCACAACTTACCATGTTGAATATTCCACAGTAAAATTGCATAAAGAATTTAAGTTAAGCACCTTACCTGGGTCCACATGTGGTCTTAAGGGTGCTGTACTGCAGGCCTCGGTCCATCCTCTGCTCTGAGCCGCGGTCCTGGGTTTAAAGAATAATTTACTCATCAAGCCACTTGGTGATTTTAATACACGTCTTTAAGACGTAGTTGGAGCCTTGACCGCTTGCACCATTATGACGCTGGTGATATGGTATATCTGCTGGGAGTGGACCACCAATCAGCTGTACATGTATGTACCATCTCTGGATAAAAAGGGGTGTTCGTCACCTGAGCAGTGATCTTCAGCACCAGTAACCCCTATTCTGGTGGACCAAAAACCCAGTTTCCGTTTGCCGATACGGTTAGCTACTCTAGTGCACTCACTAAGTTCCAAGTGATAAAAACCCAATTTGGTTAATTATCTAGTTACAAAATGCAACCAGTTCCTAAATGCAGACCTAGATGATCAGATTTACTCTATGAACCTTTAATCGGTTGCAGAGCTCACCTTTCCTGGATGAGGAGCTGCTTGGTCTTAACACAAGCTGCACCCGCAAGGACCTCCAGCTGACCGCCACCGCAAGGACCTCCAGCTGCATCGCCTCAGTCCTTCTGAAACTTAATGTGCTCCATTTGCACCCTGGACATTGTTTTACTCCCTGTTGATGTAAATATTTTTTTTCCAGCAATTCAACCACACACTCAGATGTCAATAGTGTATTTTACATGTGCCTTGGTCTATACTGTACTGTTTTGATAGAGCCAAACATGTAATATACATGGAGGAATGCTTTTAGGAATGCTTTCTTAACAGTCAATCAGAACTAACACATCTGTATTAATTAATTTAGGTTTGTATGAGGAGATGCTGATGCTAGTGTCATTCTAAACAACTCAACCATTCCAAGATGTGGATTCCAGTGTCTTACCCTTCCGCATCTGTAGAACTGTACCACTCCTGGCCTTCCCTCCACCTGCAGCTCCCAGCACCAGTCCTGGATTTGACAAACTCTAGAACACCACTTGAAATCGAAGCGTTAGGGGCCAACCCTGCCCCTGAACAAAATTAATTCAATGCTGTACGTACATTGTTCATAATTCATTTGGAATTCTTCAATTCCTTGGAAATACCTCCAATATGACGGCAGCATGAGCCACATCTAGCAAGATCGGTCTGGCACAGTCAGGGAACCTGACCCAAAGCAAATCAATTAGTGTTGGTTGCTATAAACACATTTGAAAGCAACCAGTCATCTTCAGTTAATTGCCATACAAAATGATCTACTTTGCTTTACTTCCCTTCATTGCTGATGTTCGTACAATGGACTCTTGGTGAAATATGTAAATGATGAAATATTGAAGTGTAAATATTGTCAAAGATTTTAATTAGTCGTATTACGAATCTGATTTTGCCAGTGAAGGTGTTTAGGTTGCCAAATGGAATGCTAAAATGCAAAGTTAACAGATCTGCTGGGAAAAACGCCAACTACGGGTGCAAAGCTTCCAGCCAACTAGCTTCCAAACTACGGGTGCAAAGCTTCCAGCAAACTAGCTTCCAAACTATGAGTGCAAAGCTCCCAACACCGTTGCTTTTACTGAACCCTAAGTCTTGAGTTGAGACTGGATTGAACAAAAGGGGTCACCACCAGAGGCAAATCATAAATGAAACACTGCACACTTGCGTTGGACCAAACTACCAGGTGCAAAGCTCCCAACACCGATGTATTTACTGTATACGCAACATAAGATATTGTAGGGAATGAAAGTGCAGTGTAGAAAATAAAAAAATCGTATTGCAGGGAATGAAGTCATAATGTAGAAAATAAAATCGTATTGCAGGGAATTAAATCACAAGAAAATAAAAATCGTATTGCAGAGAAAGAAAGTGCAATGTAGAAAATAAAAAAATCGTATTGCAGGGAATGAAATCACAATGTAGAAAAAAATTGTATTGCAGAGAAAGTTTAGTGTAGAAAATAAAAAATCGTATTGCAGAGAAAGTGCAGTGTAGAATATAACTCGTATTGCAGGGAATGAAATCACAATGTAGAAAACAAAAAATCGTACTGCAGAGACAGAAAGTGCAATGTAGTAAATAAAAAAAATCGTACTGCAGGGAATGAAATCACAATGTAGAAAATCGTATTGCTGAGAAAGGGCAGTGTAGAAAATAAAAAATCGTATTGCAGGGAATGAAATCACAATGTAGAAAATAAAAAATATCGTATTGCACAGAATGAAACCACATTGCAAGGAATTCAACATCAAGCAGCAGCAGCTTGCAAGTGTATTGAAAGTTGTAGAAAGGAACCAGCAGCCAAACAACTTGAACCAGCTCATGAAATAATAAACACTGAGGATCGTCGTTGAAGCTCCCGTTGGTGGCCACGTTGTCCGGATTGTTCAGTCGAAAGCGCACAACACACAAATAAGCAACCGCAGGACTTTTGAGTCGCGTTAGAGAGCACAGGATGAAATCACAATGTAGACAATAAAAAAATCGTATTGCAGAGAAAGAAAGTGCAACGTAGAAAATAAAAAAATCGTATTGCAGAAAAAGAAAGTGCAATGTAGAAAATAAAAAATCGTATTGCAGAGAAAGAAAGTGCAGTGTAGAAAATAACTCGTATTGCAGGGAATGAAATCACAATGTAGAAAACAAAAAATCGTATTGCAGAGAATGAAATCACAATGTAGAAAATCGTATTGCTGAGAAAGTGCAGTGTAGAAAATAAAAAAATCGTATTGCAGGGAATGAAACCAATGTAGAAAATAAAATATATCGTATTGCACAGAATTCAACCACATTGCAAGGAATTCAACATCAAGCAGCAGCAGCAGCTTGCAAGTGTATTGAAAGTTGTAGAAAGGAACCAGCAGCCAAACAACTTGAACCAGCTCATGAAATAATAAACGTTGGGTGACTCACTGTGAGGATCGTCGTTGAAGCTCCCGTTGGTGGCCACGTTGTCCGGATTGTTCAGTCGAAAGCGCACAACACACAAATAAGCAAGCGCAGGACTTTTGAGTCGCGTTAGAGAGCACAGAATGAAATCACAATGTAGAAAATTAAAAATCGTAATGCAGAGAAAGAAAGTGCAATGTAGAAAATAAAAAATCGTATTGCAAAGAAAGAGTGCAATGTAGAAAATAAAAAAATCGTATTGCAGAGAAAGTGCAGTGTAGAAAATAACTCGTATTGCAGGGAATGAAATCACAATGTAGAAAACAAAAAATCGTAATGCAGAGAAAGAAAGTGCAATGTAGTAAATAAAAAAAATCGTATTGCAGAAAATGAAATCACAATGTAGAAAACAAAAAATCGTATTGCAGAGAAAGAAAGTGCAATGTAGTAAAAAAAAATCGTAGTGCAGGGAATGAAATCACAGTGTAGAAAATAAAAAATCGTATTGCAGAGAGTGCAGTGTAGAAAGTAACTCGTATTGCAGGGAATGAAATCACAATGTAGAAAACAAAAAATCGTATTGCAGAGAAAGAAAGTGCAATGTAGTAAAAAAAAAATCGTAGTGCAGGGAATGAAATCACAATGTAGAAAATAAAAAATCGTCGTGCAGAGAGTGCAGTGTAGAAAGTAACTCGTATTGCAGGGAATGAAATCACAATGTAGAAAACAAAAAATCGTATTGCAGAGAAAGAAAGTGCAATGTAGTAAATAAAAAAAAAACGTAGTGCAGGGAATGAAATCACAATGTAGAAAATCGTATTGCTGAGAAAGTGCAATGTAGTAAATAAAAAAATCGTATTGCAGGGAATGAAATCACAATGTAGAAAATAAAAAATATCGTATTGCACAGAATGAAACCACATTGCAAGGAATTCAACAGCAAGCAGCAGCAGCTTGCAAGTGTATTGAAAGTTGTAGAAAGGAACCAGCAGCCAAACAACTTGAACCAGCTCATGAAATAATAAACGTTGGGTGACTCACTGTGAGGATCGTCGTTGAAGCTCCCGTTGGTGGCCACGTTGTCCGGATTGTTCAGTCGAAAGCGCACAACACACAAATAAGCAACCGCAGGACTTTTGAGTCGCGTTAGAGAGCACAGAATGAAATCACAATGTAGAAAATAAAAAAAATCGTATTGCAGAGAAAGAAAGTGCAACGTAGAAAATAAAAAATCGTATCGCAGAGAAAGAAAGTGCAGTGTAGAAAATAACTCGTATTGCAGGGAATGAAATCACAATGTAGAAAACAAAAAATCGTATTGCAGAGAAAGAAAGTGCAATGTAGTAAATATAAAGAAATCGTATTGCAGGGAATGAAATCACAATGTAGAAAATCGTATTGCTGAGAAAGTGCAATGTAGAAAATCGTATTGCTGAGAAAGTGCAATGTAGTAAATAAAAAAAATCGTATTGCAGGTAATGAAATCACAATGTAGAAAATCGTATTGCTGAGAAAGTGCAGTGTAGAAAATAAAAAAATCGTATTGCAGGGAATGAAATCAATGTAGAAAATAAAATATATCGTATTGCACAGAATTCAACCACATTGCAAGGAATTCAACATCAAGCAGCAGCAGCAGCTTGCAAGTGTATTGAAAGTTGTAGAAAGGAACCAGCAGCCAAACAACTTGAACCAGCTCATGAAATAATAAACGTTGGGTGACTCACTGTGAGGATCGTCGTTGAAGCTCCCGTTGGTGGCCACGTTGTCCTGATTGTTCAGTCGAAAGCGCACAACACACAAATAAGCAACCGCAGGACTTTTGAGTCGCGTTAGAGAGCACAGAATGAAATCACAATGTAGAAAATAAAAAAAATCGTATTGCAGAGAAAGAAAGTGCAGCGTAGAAAATAAAAAAATCGTATTGCAGAAAAAGAAAGTGCAATGTAGAAAATAAAAAATCGTATTGCAGAGAAAGAAAGTGCAGTGTAGAAAATAACTCGTATTGCAGGGAATGAAATCACAATGTAGAAAACAAAAAATCGTATTGCAGAGAAAGAAAGTGCAATGCAGTAAATATAAAGAAATCGTATTGCAGGGAATGAAATCACAATGTAGAAAACAAAAAATCGTATTGCAGAGAAAGAAAGTGCAACGTAGTAAAAAAAAAATCGTAGTGCAGGGAATGAAATCACAATGTAGAAAATAAAAAATCGTATTGCAGAGAGTGCAGTGTAGAAAGTAACTCGTATTGCAGGGAATGAAATCACAATGTAGAAAACAAAAAATCGTATTGCAGAGAAAGAAAGTGCAATGTAGTAAATAAAAAAATCGTAGTGCAGGGACTTAAATCACAATGTAGAAAATCGTATTGCTGAGAAAGTGCAATGTAGTAAATAAAAAAATCGTATTGCAGGGAATGAAATCACAATGTAGAAAATAAAAAATATCGTATTGCACAGAATGAAACATTGCAAGGAATTCAACATCAAGCAGCAGCAGCTTGCAAGTGTATTGAAAGTTGTAGAAAGGAACCAGCAGCCAAACAACTTGAACCAGCTCATGAAATAATAAACGTTGGGTGACTCACTGTGAGGATCGTCGTTGAAGCTCCCGTTGGTGGCCACGTTGTCCGGATTGTTCAGTCGAAAGCGCACAACACACAAATAAGCAACCGCAGGACTTTTGAGTCGCGTTAGAGAGCACAGAATGAAATCACAATGTAGAAAATAAAAAAAATCGTATTGCAGAGAAAGAAAGTGCAACGTAGAAAATAAAAAAATCGTATTGCAGAAAAAGAAAGTGCAATGTAGAAAATAAAAAATCGTATTGCAGAGAAAGAAAGTGCAGTGTAGAAAATAACTCGTATTGCAGGGAATGAAATCACAATGTAGAAAACAAAAAAATCGTATTGCAGAGAAAGAAAGTGCAATGTAGTAAATATAAAGAAATCGTATTGCAGGGAATGAAATCACAATGTAGAAAATCGTATTGCTGAGAAAGTGCAATGTAGAAAATCGTATTGCTGAGAAAGTGCAATGTAGTAAATAAAAAAAATCGTATTGCAGGTAATGAAATCACAATGTAGAAAATCGTATTGCTGAGAAAGTGCAGTGTAGAAAATAAAAAAATCGTATTGCAGGGAATGAAATCAATGTAGAAAATAAAATATATCGTATTGCACAGAATTCAACCACATTGCAAGGAATTCAACATCAAGCAGCAGCAGCAGCTTGCAAGTGTATTGAAAGTTGTAGAAAGGAACCAGCAGCCAAACAACTTGAACCAGCTCATGAAATAATAAACGTTGGGTGACTCACTGTGAGGATCGTCGTTGAAGCTCCCGTTGGTGGCCACGTTGTCCGGATTGTTCAGTCGAAAGCGCACAACACACAAATAAGCAACCGCAGGACTTTTGAGTCGCGTTAGAGAGCACAGAATGAAATCACAATGTAGAAAATAAAAAAAAACCGTATTGCAGAGAAAGAAAGTGCAACGTAGAAAATAAAAAAATCGTATTGCAGAAAAAGAAAGTGCAATGTAGAAAATAAAAAATCGTATTGCAGAGAGTGCAGTGTAGAAAGTAACTCGTATTGCAGGGAATGAAATCACAATGTAGAAAACAAAAAATCGTATTGCAGAGAAAGAAAGTGCAATGTAGTAAATAAAAAAAAAACGTAGTGCAGGGAATGAAATCACAATGTAGAAAATCGTATTGCTGAGAAAGTGCAATGTAGTAAATAAACAAAAATCTTATTGCAGGGAAAAAATCACAATGTAGAAAATAAAAAATATCGTATCAGAATGAAACCACATTGCAAGGAATTCAACATCAAGCAGCAGCAGCTTGCAAGTGTATTGAAAGTTGTAGAAAGGAACCAGCAGCCAAACAACTTGAACCAGCTCATGAAATAATAAACGTTGGGTGACTCACTGTGAGGATCGTCGTTGAAGCTCCCGTTGGTGGCCACGTTGTCCGGATTGTTCAGTCGAAAGCGCACAACACACAAATAAGCAACCGCAGGACTTTTGAGTCGCGTTAGAGAGCACAGAATGAAATCACAATGTAGAAAATAAAAAATCGTAATGCAGAGAAAGAAAGTGCAATGTAGAAAATAAAAAATCGTATTGCAAAGAAAGAGTGCAATGTAGAAAATAAAAAAATCGTATTGCAGAGAAAGTGCAGTGTAGAAAATAACTCGTATTGCAGGGAATGAAATCACAATGTAGAAAACAAAAAATCGTAATGCAGAGAAAGAAAGTGCAATGTAGTAAATAAAAAAAATCGTATTGCAGGGAATGAAATCACAATGTAGAAAATCGTATTGCTGAGAAAGTGCAATGTAGTAAATAAATTAAAAATCGTATTGCAGGGAATGAAATCACAATGTAGAAAATCGTATTGCTGAGAAAGTGCAGTGTAGAAAATAAAACTAATCGTATTTCAGGGAATGAAATCACAATGTAGAAAATAAAAAATATCGTATTGCACAGAATTCTACCACATTGCAAGGAATTCAACATCAAGCAGCAGCAGCTTGCAAGTGTATTGAAAGTTGTAGAAAGGAACCAGCAGCCAAACAACTTGAACCAGCTCATGAAATAATAAACGTTGGGTGACTCACTGTGAGGATCATCGTTGAAGCTCCCGTTGGTGGCCACGTTGTCCGGATTGTTCAGTCGAAAGCGCACAACACACAAATAAGCAACCGCAGGACTTTTGAGTCGCGTTAGAGAGCACAGAATTAAATCACAATGTAGAAAATAAAAAATCGTAATGCAGAGAAAGAAAGTGCAATGTAGAAAATAAAAAATCGTATTGCAAAGAAAGAGTGCAATGTAGAAAATAAAAAAATCGTATTGCAGAGAAAGTGCAGTGTAGAAAATAACTCGTATTGCAGGGAATGAAATCACAATGTAGAAAACAAAAAATCGTAATGCAGAGAAATGAAGTGCAATGTAGTAAATAAAAAAAATCGTATTGCAGGGAATGAAATCACAATGTAGAAAATCGTATTGCTGAGAAAGTGCAATGTAGTAAATAAATTAAAAATCGTATTGCAGGGAATGAAATCACAATGTAGAAAATCGTATTGCTGAGAAAGGGCAGTGTAGAAAAAAAATCGTATTTCAGGGAATTAAATCACAATGTAGAAAATAAAAAATATCGTATTGCACAGAATTCAACCACATTGCAAGGAATTCAACACCAAGCAGCAGCAGCTTGCAAGTGTATTGAACGTTGTAGAAAGGAACCAGCAGCCAAACAACTTGAACCAGCTCATGAAATAATAAACGTTGGGTGACTCACTGTGAGGATCGTCGTTGAAGCTCCCGTTGGTGGCCACGTTGTCCGGATTGTTCAGTCGAAAGCGCACAACACACAAATAAGCAACCGCAGGACTTTTGAGTCGCGTTAGAGAGCACAGAATGAAATCACAACATAGAAAATAAAAAAATCGTATTGCAGAGAAAGAAAGTGCAATGTAGAAAATAAAAAAATCGTATTGCAGAGAAAGAAAGTGCAATGTAGAAAATAAAAAATCGTATTGCAGAGAAAGAAAGTGCAGTGTAGAAAATAACTCGTATTGCAGGGAATGAAATCGCAATGTAGTAAATAAAAAGAAATCGTATTGCAGGGAATGAAATCACAATGTAGAAAATTGTATTGCTGAGAAAGGGCAGTGTAGAAAATAAAAAAAAATCGTATTGAAGGTAATGAAATCACAATGTAGAAAATAAAAAATATCGTATTGCACAGAATTCAACCACATTGCAAGGAATTCAACATCAAGCAATAGCAGCTTGCAAGTGTTTTGAAAGTTGTAGAAAGGAACCAGCAGCCAAACAACTTGAACCAGCTCATGAAATAATAAACGTTGGGTGATTCACTGTGAGGATCATCGTTGAAGCTCCCGTTGGTGGCCACGTTGTCCGGATTGTTCAGTCGAAAGCGCACAACACACAAATAAGCAACCGCAGGACTTTTGAGTCACGTTAGAGAGCACAGAATGAAATCACATTGTAGAAAATAAAAAATGGTATTGCAGAGAAATAAATTGCAATGTAGAAAATAAAAAAATCGTATTGCAGAGAAAGTGCAGTGTAGAAAGTAACTCGTATTGCAGGGAATGAAATCACAATGTAGAAAACAAAAATATCGTATTGCAGATAAAGAAAGTGCAATGTAGTAAATAAAAAAAATCATATTGCTGAGAAAGTGCAGTGTAGAAAATAAAAAATCGTATTGCAGAGAAAGACTGCAATGTAGAAAATAATAAAATTGCAATGCAGAGTGCAATGTAAATGAAACGCATTGCAGAGAGAGTGCAGAAAATAAAACTAACCGTATTGCAGAGAATGAGATCACATTGCGCAGAATTCAACATCCACAGTCAAACTTCAGCAGCTTGCAAGTGTATTCAAAGTTGTATAAAGGAAAGACTAAAATTGGGAGAGCGCAAGAGTGTGCATGAGTCAATCAAGTACAGCATCTACCCTCTTCAAATGCCAGCATGCCAACCTTCTACCAAGCCAAAAACAAACCAATTAAAACAAACCTCAACATGCCCCCTGTCAGTCAGTCTAGTTAGTTGGACAGATTTCCACACAGAGGGTCCAGTGGGGTTATGGATGGAGCAAAAACAGAACTTGTCCCTCTTTGTGATTCTTTGGAGAGGTTCTTAACTTCACACAGTTGACATTATTTCGGTTTGACAGACTTCCATCCTGGATATTTGGGACTTTGAATTTGGGGCTTTTCAAGTTCTTTGTGGATTCCTGAGGGAGGTAGAGCATCTGGAGAAGTTGCTGTTCAACTGTCAATGCAGCACGGGATATCATTTCACCTAGTGGAAGTCCTGTAGTCCAGTGGTGCTGTGAAACTAAAAAAGCAATTGGCGAAAATAGCTGTATTCGCCAACTGGTCTACTTACCTCTTAACCCGCGACTGTTTGCTTTCAACTGTTCCAGTTTTACCCAGACGTCGTTCTTCCACCCTAGTTGCAGCTGTTCGTCCAGTTTGCGTCCAGTTTGCATCCAGTTTGCATCCAGTTTCAAGAGCACACATTTCCCCGTGTTCACACAGCGTCAGTAAAGTCAGTCGGTTAGTCATCCCCAGTTAAGCCCAATACAAACAGAACTACACACTGCACTCAAAACACAAGCTACAACCGTGCACTTCAACTACAATGAGCCAAAACCAAATTGACAGCGGTCAAATCCAGGTTGACTTTGAGGGGAAAGAACAGTGATATAGACTGAGGTTAGGGAATGAGACACAACATGATTCCAGCCCAACAGGACGGACTAATAAACAAACATTAGACAACAATGGGCAGAGTGTAATGTGTGCGGTGCACTAATGTACTATCACAGGCTGATCTGAAGCCAGCAGCCAAACACAACCAGACCACTTCAAGCAGCCCATTAAACAATAAGAACTCACTGCGGGGTTCCTCGGTGAAGCGCCCCCGTTCGTGGCCACGTTGTCCAGATTGTTCATTCAAAAACGCGCAAAACACGTTTTTTAGTTTAACCACGCCAAATGCAACCTCCACTATCGCAGTGAAACGCAAAAAAAAAAAAAAAAAAAAATGCCATCACGTGGGAGCTATGTGCACTTCAGGGGCGACTCAGCTAAATTCAATTAAGAACTAATGAGACCGAGAAGGTGATTGACTGTCAGCGAGAAGCTCCACACGAGAAAGGGCCTCCGTCTGGAGCGCAGCATATGAAACACCTGTATGGAATAAAAGCGCTCAAATAATAATGGATCTCTTCTTTTTCTCTTTTGGGGGGTCGCAAACAACATGGGTATAATGTAGGCATATGGAAATGTGATTAATGCAAATATTGTTGTCTAATGTTTGTTTATTAGTCCGTCCTGGAATCATGTTGTGTCTCATTCCCTAACCTATTAAACCTCCTCTGTAACACAAGGGGTCTCTACGATCATTATGAAAAACGAACTCTGGGATATAATTTATACCTAAAAGCACAATTTGAACACAATACGAGATTGATCTCATGATCGAAATCACCGAACAATTTTACATATTTGAAGTGACTGCACAATTTGATGGGGGGGAGGTGTTCACTTTTAAATGATAATTAAATTATATTACAATGTACTTATTCTTTGTATGTTCTGTTGCTTCTAAGGGATGGATGATACATTATATATTAGGGAGAGTGGGGTACGGTGTGGCCCAAGTGCTGTGCGTAAAGAAGGAGCAGGCAAGGGAAGGTGGTAAACAAAATGACTTCTTTACTCAAGTAAATGTGTGTTTGTGTGTGTTACACACACTGATACACACACACACACACACACACACACACACACACACACACACACACACACACACACACACACACAGACTGATACACACAAACACACATTTTATGATAATTAACAAGTTCTAGCTAGCTAATTATTGAACTTTATGCACATGTGCAACGTTTTTTGCCTTTTCAATAGTACAACATAGTTGTATGTAGTGACAATTATAATAACATATAACATCACATGTATATTTCATTTAGAAGTCAACTATACTGTAGCCTATTACGCTGTACTGTCCCGGATAACTTGTACAATATTAAGCTATTTTAATAACCTTGCAAAGCCAGCCTGAATATCACGAGATCACCTCTGGTTTTTCCTTGAGATATTACTTCTGGAATTCTGGATCCAGCCCGATGTGGGCAGCTAATCTCCACATTCAGTCGGCCAATCATCAATCCCCAGGGAAGGATGTAGTTGATGACAACACAGGGCAGTGCTGTGACTACATTGGCTAAATTAATATCATAATATTTATTCTGCTTTGAAATAAGTTTTCTTGGAAAACTGCAGGTGTTCTTCAACCAGACGTGGATGGAGCGCTACAAGGAGCCCATCACCCCGGAAGTGAGCACGCTCGTCTGGAGCTTCTCCGTTGCCATCTTCAGCGTGGGAGGCATGGTGGTCTCCTTCAGTGTAGGAGTCATGGCCAACCGCTACGGCAGTTTACACTGGAACCACTGTAAAATACCACTGAAAACACTGTAAAATACCCCTGAAAACACTGTAAAATACCTCTGAAAACACACTGGAAACAATCACTGGTAAATACCCCTGAAAACAATCACTGGAAAATACCACTGGAAACAATCACTGGAAAATACCACTGAAAACAATCACTGGAAAATATAACTCAAAACACTGGAAACAATCACTGGAAAATATCACTGAAAACACTGGAAACAATCACTGGAAAATACCACTGAAAACACTGGAAACAATCACTGGAAAATACCACTGAAAACACTGGAAACAATCACTGGAAAATACCACTGAAAACACTGAAAACAATCACTGGAAAATACCACTGAAAACACTGGAAACAATCACTGGAAAATACCTCTCAAAACACTGGAAACAATCACTGGAAAATACCACTGAAAACACTGGAAACAATTGCTGGAAAATACCACAAAATACCACTGAACACATCTAAACATTTAAATCAAAAACCTCCTAAATAAATATAGAACCAATATATTACAACCAAAGCAAACATTTTGTTAATATTTAACGTCAGGTGAAGATTTCTCAGTTGTCTGTGAGGAGGATTGGTCTGCTGGTCGCTGGAGCCTTGGCTCTGGCAGGACTGGGCCACCTTAACCGCTGCCTGATATGGAGACAAACAAACCAATGAAGCCATCTCAGCATCAGCATGCATACATCACAGTCTTGTCAACGTGGTGAGGCACGACACGAATTGGCAGGGACATCACAATACCATATTACATAGATTTTTGGGAGGCCGATACAATATGTATGGCGATTCTGTACATTTTTGAGGTTCTGTAGTAATTGCGAGACGATTCAAATTTTTTCCCCAGCGATTTTATCCTTTATGTGGTTTAACCTGTGGATTAACCTGTCAGGGGTTCAGTCTCGACAGGTCTGTCGGTGTCAGCCATTGTTTTTTATATGAATGTGGCCGAACAGAACAGAACCTAGTGGAGTCAAATCAACTGTAGGCGAGTACACTATGGAGCTCTCTGTAGTACACTGCCATTGATGTGTTTCCACTCAGATTACACTGATGTTTCTGGCTAACATTATCTTCCCTTCAAAACGTATATATTTAAGTCAACCTGACGACACAAGTATTGTGTAAGGCAGCAACAAAAAAATCTAGATTAAGATAAAGATAAGTTTAGATTAATCTTATTTGCAGTCAATTGCACAGTATGGAATGAGCTTCAGCAGCCAAATTTAAAGATCCAATCTGAATCGTCAGTTGAAACTATTTGTTGAACCCACTATTCATTCCATCTGCTTCCTTAAACTGAGATGGTATCTGTGTTCTATTGACATTTAGTCCGCAAAGACTGTTTAGCCAACTTGTTGAACCGGGAAATAATCATTTGAAGACCCTACAATTACCAGCAGTTTTGCTTTTGTCTGCCAGTACAGTGTAGCCCCGCCTTGATTATTGGAGCGGGAGTATCGTGATTGACTGATGAATTAGACAGTGGCGACAGAGAGACAAGAGAGAGCGAGAGTGAGTGAGTGAGAGAACGAGAGAGAGAGAACGAGAGAGAGTGAGTGAGTGTGAGAGAGAACGAGAGTGAGTGAGTGAGAGCGAGAGTCAGTGAGTGTGAGAGAGAGATAGAGAACGAGAGGGCTCATTCCTGCGTGTACACATGCAGGCTTGCATCTTGCAGCCTCACCCTTCCATCATTCCCAAGATGAACTTTGAATAAACATGTCTTATATGGACTACTGTGTTGTAGCATGCCTAAAACCCTGGCTACCCCAGACGAGTGGTTGATAAATGAAGTTAATCTACCATTTATTTATACCGATTTTTGTTGAGCTACAGCATTTAAAAAGTTGCATACACATTCAACATTAATTGGGAAAAGCATTCTCTGTCCTCGATAAACTTTTGACTGAGAATCTCCATATATTAAAAGGCCATAACAAACAAACATTCAAAACGACATAATGGCAATTAAGAACCTATTGCTTATTCATTAACCACTAATCCACAACCAGTTTCCTTTCTTTCCGCTTACTAAATGAGCTGGAATTAACCTTGCTGATGTCTGAAACGGCCTACATTTCCCATTACTCCACTGGTCTACTTCAGTCATGGCCGTCATCGTGGCCACTGTGGTTGTCCCACTTGTTTCTTGTGAGGACAAAAGGTGAAAATAGCAGGCCGTTTGGCAAGGGATATTGACTACTACGGCCACGTGTCCAAGTTATTGTGTCGGCTAGCTTCTCTTCTCGACCATCACGATTCACTTCCCAATAGGATTATTAATGTTATGAGCTCTTTATATGGAACAACAAGCTAAACATTAAGGATGTTTGTTTCGTGTCGCGATGTCCTTACCTGCATGGAGTCTGCGCAGATTATTTCCCCTTGCATTCGTTAATCAGTTTATATTGCTAACTTCGGTTTTCCAGTTCCAGTAGCACCTAAAAAGTACAACTAAAGGAGGTGTTACACCGTATTCTGTGACCCCAGGGGTCGCTGTTGCACATTTCCTGCAACATGCACGAGTTTGAAGGCATGAAGTCATTCACATGCACGAGCTTCAAACTAAACTCGGGATGGGTTAGTTCGTTTTGGAAAGCCCGTTGAGCGGCTGAAGCAAAGCGGCTGATTTGCCTCTGTGGTGGCACGATGATGCCGGGTCTTTGTTACTTGATACAAACGTGAACATAGAAACGGTGTTGGTCAATTCTAAACAGCAATTTACACAGTAGCCTATAGTAGGAAATACTCAAAGGTAAACCAACGTAATTAAACACTGATTGTTGCTTCTTATGGGGAAAGAAGCAACGGTGGTGGACCGTACTAAACGCCCCATCCATAGTATGTGTCTGTAAAATGCTAATCAAATCAAATGTTTTTATAAAGCACATTTAATTACAAGGGGATGGGGGAGAGATGTTTCTTCATTACGAGCCCCTCTCTGATTGCTGAAACGGTGGTTACGTTTTTGTTATAATGCCCACCGTTTTTTTATTACTGCAGTTTATGAAATAAACTATGAACTAATGCCTGTAGAGGCGTGAAGTGGGCGTGGTTGCAGTGACGTGGGTGGATTTGCAGCGTAAGGGTGATTTTAGAGCACAATTTATTAGGGAACCATTTTGGTGCGATCGCAACTACATGCCACAGGTGGTTGCTTCCTCTATTTGCCTGGTCTATTTAGTCCTTTCCTTCGCCTTTGCTGAGCGAACGCGGGTGTCTCTCTGTTCCAAAGTCCGAGGTCCTTTTGCCTACGTTTGGTGTCGTGCTGGGGCGATCTGAAGCCCGCTGTCCACTGTAGAACGAGAGCGCAATGAACGCGCAGAGCCGACAGTATTGCGCCCGGAGTATGGTGGCCACTGAAGAGGCAGTAGCCTATAGTTCCATTGGAATCACGGCGGGACGATGCACCCGACAGCAACCTGTTTTTCATTTGTCATCCTGTATAATTATTCATGTCTGCGATCATCACAGAATCCACACGCAACAGGAAACAATCCACGATAGGTCACAATTGTGATGTGATATGACATGTCATATCACACACAACACACATATCACAACATAAGTGTGTGATGTCACATATGTCATTGTGTACAATACCCAACGTCAATGTTGCGTATCGGCTAACATAGCTGTTTTCAGTACATTCCAGAGATTAGATTGTCAGCAGCAAAAGGAACATGCTGACGACTTCCGGTGACTATAATTACCACCACGAGGGCGCATATAATCAAATAAAAGGAGCCTTGCATGGATAAACCCAAAGAGATAAAAAATAACAAGATAACTTGCTTGCAAAATAAAATAATAATGGATGGATATAGAAATTAATTTTGACAAACTTCAACAATCCTTAACAACCCTGTTACATTGTCCTCTCCAGAAAATGGTAAAATCCCAAAACACATACAATGCATGGGGGGGAGGGACTGTGCTTATACCTCATAAGCAACACTTTAAATTAATAACACACATACAACCTCAATGTGCCCCGTCAAGCCATAAGGCTGTTCAATAAAGAATTCATGAAGGTAGTAGCGCTTATCACAAACCTTTCACAGATGACAAAAAAAGTGCCGGTATACACTTGTCACATTCAATTCAAACTTGGACTAACCAGCTACAATGGCATGGCTCAGAGATATGGAAGAAAGCAAAGGTAAATTAAACCATCCACTCGGAAGGAACTAACACACTGTGTTCACACTGAATAAATAACTAGCCCATGTTTTCAGTTTATTAGCCTGTGTGAGCAGTTTCTGACCGTTCATAGTAGTGATGAGCCTACTGACGGTTCTAACGACACGGCCATCCCTAGACCTAACAGTCGTAGATCTTTCAGGATACAACCCAGACACAGCTATTTGAGAAGTGTTAGGCCCAACATGCTCCGGGATACTCAGGAAGCTCAGGCCATTATCAGGGACGGGGACATTTGATGGAACACTTCCAACTATAGACAAATCAGCCACACACACGTCTCCACATTCATTATCCCTCACACAGGTCGCCATCGGTGACACACAAACGTTGAGCAGACGATTTCCGTCCTCCATAGGAATCTGAGAAACCCAGTGCTGAGTACGAGCAGTATGGTCTGCTGCACAGACTCTGTGTGTTAAGGGAAGTGGAGCTAGTGGACCCAAATGCACAATGTAATGGAAATGTACATTAGACATGGTGTTCGCAAGACACTGTGACCCTTTAGTTATTCTCTATAGTAAACATTTCACTGTTAATGCCGCGCTTATCGCCCTGGAGGGAAACTGAGACAGCTTCGGCTGACTCAGATGCAGCAATACCACGAGCTACATCCTGAGATGACCGAAAGGAGTAGTGGCCTAACTGCAGCTGTGCCCTCAAGGACGTTCCCCTGCTTTCAACCTGGAGTGTGCCCACTGTTCGGGGCTCACTACAGCGCTTCAACCTTTGTATGCTTGACGTGTTGTGTGGCCTCTCTGTGCAGAGACCTCCTTTATCTTATACTATTTCTTAGCCTTTATTACAATAAACTCTTTAAGTTGATTCTGAGTCAGGTTGTCAATACATCTCAAAGAATTTCCGCCACACTTTGGCGTCACGAACAGGATTCCTCGACCAGACCGATCAGACCTCGTGGAGGACCCGGCTGACTTATCATCCCCATTGGGCCTCAAACCTCCTCGTCAGACGAGTGGAGAGGACGAGTTGGGACCAACCCAGGATCGCAGGCCCGGTGCTGGAATAATCTAAAATGAACTAATAATGATGAGATAATAATGAGATAATTCTGAACGTGTTTTGACATTTAGATAGTGTAAACGTATTGAGTATTTGGTTAAGAGCAATTCGATTGTGAGACGGATGCTATTCCATGACGTGAAGGAATATGTATAAACCATACAAAGTAAAGTACGGGTCGTACACGGTACAATAGAATCAGGGACATGAGGGAATACGTCTAAACTGTACAAAGTAACGTACGATACTCTATCGTACAGAGTATGATATTCTATCATACACGGTACGATCGATTTTTAACCAAGGTTTAAGTAGAAACCTGGAGTAGTATCGACGGATGTTGACTAACCGGCGGAAGGAAACACACAGAGGAGCTAGCCGCGAATACATTCCTGAACAAGACAGTCGAGGAAATTAATAAAAATTAAGAGAAAGAAAATATTTTTTTGCATTATTGGTTGACTAAAGCACAATTGTGGGGATTTTGTTTTATAACTTTGAGACCCACCTCAGTGGTGTTTCTATGAGTATTTTTCTTTCCTTAAGATCAATTCTAATCGGAAAGTCTTTAGATTGGTTAATCTTTTCGGTGAAGAGATGTGGAATAGATTCCACATTCCGTCTTGAGAAAATCCAGAAGTATTATTATGATTCTCCATTCCTTATTCCTGTTTGCCATGATCTTTGCACTCAACAACATAAATAGTCAATACACACTGAGCATGAAGAAAACCCTCTCACACATGAGGGGGTCTTTGCCTCAGCGGCACTCTGGGAGGCGCGGTTCTGTCTGGCGCACCTTAGAATATGTGTATTTCCCAGCAAGCGTTTCCTAGTTTACGCCGAAAACAAAACAATTTACAGCTGAGCTGCCACATGCAATGTCGTTATGGCAACGAGTGTGCTATGGTTTGGATATAAAGCCAGCTAAATTATTTATCTTTAGTCCCAGGTCTTATTCTGAGCTGTTAAGACTTTTAGTCATAAGATCTCTTTTAGTGCAATTCCTAGGAGTAACAGAGGCTTGATTACTATGGGCCCAGATGTTTTTTGAAGACCGTAGAAAGGTGCATGCCCTCAGTCCTGAGAAACTGTAGCACAGCCTTATGCCTAGCATCGTTCCATTCGTCTCTGGTTACCTTGGTTACTGTCAAATAGTATATATTTTCTTCCATGTATCTAAAATAACGGTACCCTCCCTCACAGAGGAAAAGCTATCAGGCATATGGGAACAGAAATAGACATCACGTGTAGTGTTTTTAGTACAAATAACAACGAGGAAGCTTTAACAGACCATGCTTTAATTAACTCTGCCAAACTGAACTCCAGCATCACAGGTTCTACAGTATTTCAATCTCCCATTACACCTATACATATGGAGGTATTTAGATATTGGCCACATCCTTATACAGAACATAACATTTATTAGACTCGAGCAAGTGTTGAAATAATTCCTTAATTCACATCGAGATTCAGAGAATGGTGAGATTGTATGCAACTCAAAGTTTGCAGCTATAGATTGACCAGTAAATAGTTAATAATGATTTTATCATGCACAAAATAGATGGCAAGAAGTCTCTAATTGACCTTATTGGACGCAAATCATAGATTTGGTGGCTTGGGTCTATTTTCACACTAATCCCTGCATCCGCTGAACGACAATGTAAAATCAAGGTCCTCCATTCCCAAACAGGTAGGTCCATACTTTGGATCCTGACACTCAGATTCTGTTGGCCAGTACTCTATCCATGTCTTCTCCCCTAGCACATACTCATACCTGTGTAAAAGAGAAAAACAGGTTTCTCATTGATATTGCCACAAATAATCATCACTTTATCAGATCACACTTTTCATTACAAATGTTTAATATCTAATCTGTATCTCATGAAATGTTGAAATAACTTACATTTTGGCTTTTCTTTTAAAAGACCCATGTGAACAATGTATTCATATACATGATTAAAAAATATCTGCTCTGGTGGACTGTGTGCCTGCTTCTGTATGAAACAATTTAGACCTTGTTTCTGACCAATCAGTGCATCTCTTCCTTGATTGGTTCAGGGAATCCATCTTGCCTGTCAATCACATTTGCAGCATTTTTCTGACTTCGCCACAGGTGTGTAAATGCAACACTGTCACGCACAATACAAGTGTAGAATTTAGTGGCATCTAGCAGAACTTTACAGAAATGGAACGGAAGAATTTGAATTAGTGTATAATAACCCTTTTGTAGCAATGTCCATTTACTACACGTCACCTAGGTGGCTTTTCCCACTCCACTTAGGTGACTTTCCCCGGGCTCCTCCAAACCAATTGGACACAGGGTAGTGATGTTGAAAATCCGGTTTATTGTAATGGTTGTATAGAATGAGGCATGCAGCTGGTGCTCCATGCTGCCATGCCGGAGAGCTCTCTCTGAGTGTGTGTGGTGGTGGCTGGTTTAACCTGTGCACACTGATTGCTCAATGTGCAACAGGTGTGCAGCCCCACCCAGCCCCAGAGTCCAATCAGTCTGACTCAGGCCAGGTGAGGCTGCTTAAACCAGCCACACACACTCCCACATACCCCCAACACCCAATTGAAGCCGGGGAGAATCCCCAGCTGAAATCTACTCCCCCCCCTCCCCCTCCCCCTCCTCCCCCCTCCCCCTCCCCCTCCCCCTCCCCCTCCCCCTCCTCCACCCCCATCCAAAAAAGAAATACATAAACTGGACTCTGACCTAGGGTTACCATACCTAAAATAAACAACCGGACTCTGACCCAGGGTTACCATACCTAAAATAAAAATAAAAAAAAATAAAAAACATAGTCCCCACACCTCCCCAGGGTGACACCCCAACCCACCCTCCCCCTCCATCCTGGAGACTCGGAGGCCTGGGCTGCTGCCTTGACTGGCGGAGGTGTCGACGGACTTGGCGATTCCATGTAGAATAAGCTTACATTGCTCCCGAATATTGGTAATTCTGTCTCATATTTATATGTTATGCATATTTGTATGTACATTCGTGTTCACTTTTTGTTTATGCAGCGGAATGAAGAACAAAAACATTTGAGTGAGCTGTCCGTGATGCTGGGGGTACTTGGTAGGATGTGAATCGTCACAGGAGGTACATGACTTTTAAAAGTTTGGGAACCACTGCTATAGAGGGTTTTAGAGGAAATCTGTAAATTGCCTTCAATCAGAACACGTATCCTTCATCGCCCAGACCTTTCAATAAAGGGGTCAAGTGTCAATATTGTACATTGGGTTCTCAAGATATCTACCTGTTTGTGTCTCATCAAGTTTATATTGTCAATTTTGCATTGGTTTGCATCGGATTTATGTTTTTATTTGGAGATTAAACCTACCTCTACTAAAACCTCTATCTTTGCTGTATGTAATCAAATATTGACCCAGGTACACATAATATGTTTTGCTATGGCCCTATAGTACTATAGGGCTACAAACTGATAACGCACCAGGTGGTATTCACTCTAAAACATTACATTTATTTCAGGCAGAAATTAAATCTTCCACTCATGCTTTATTCACTCTAACCAAGTAGTATCCACGTTGATTATTTCACTTGCACAACAATCTCACAGGTATCACAGGTAATCTTATTTTGGTACCAAGATTACATATTATAGCCCTTGCAGTTGTGGAGATATACACCCATAAAATTTTTAAAAAATCTGAAATGGGCCTAGTGATGAAGAGTTTAAGTACCGTTGATGTGTATGAGTGTAATAACGAGTGATGTTGTATATGAAATGTGCCAGACACTGTGGCATTATACTATAAGTGTCCAAGAACCTTAACCCTCTCTGGGACGCAGACATCAAAATCAACCGCTGGCCAGACTGAGCTCCACCCATCCACACACACCTCGCACACACCAGGCACACCACGCCACCTGCATTTGTGGAACGTTCAGAAACTGGTTGGCAGAGACTGGGAAAGACATGGGAATGCACTGCTGTTTTCTCTCAATTACAGTGTTATTTTTGTTACAGTGAAAAAATGACATACATTACTATGTTGACGATCAAACATATTACCACGTTCACTGCCCTTCTACGCTATCTCACTTGAAAGCTAGGATCTATAGTTTTATAGACTAAATAACTAAATACAATTTAGAAATCTATCAAGTAACCCTACACGATGCAGGCCAGTACAGACCACCGTAGTTTCTCCTACGTCATTTGAAAAGGAGGGGTGGGGGGTATTCAGTTGGCGGGGAACTAAATACGTTTCTATAGAGCCATCGTTTGCTCAATATTTCTACACACTAGACAAATTACAAAGTACCCTCCCCTAAACAATAGCCTAGCTAAAATGCAATCAAACAGGTGACGTCTCACGTTGCAAAATGTTCCAACATGATCCTACTAGTTCTACAACAGTAAAAAAAAAAAAAAAAAAAAAACAGGTAAAGAACTCGTAGCCAATGGAGCTCCGGTGTGGGTTAACGCACATAGACTGTAATATAGATTAAACTTACTTTATATATGTGCACATGGAAACTATCGCAGACTTGTAAAGTAGAGAGCTCCGTTCTGTCTGATTATGGACGGTATTCACATCCAACCAAGTGATATTCACATCCAAGTGATAAAAAAATATATTTTTTTCATTTTCATTCATTCGTTTTCACCAGTGTGAGTGTGTGTGTGTAATCGCTGCATGTCCTTGAAGCACACAAATCCCGCAATAAGCAGTGAAGCGTTCTAAAGCAGGGAGCGAAAGACAGACCCCGCAGTCCATGTCACCGCGGGTCTAGCTGTGTTAACTGCTGGGACCTGGCTGGGGAACGCCTGTCTTTATGCACCACTTTAACAGCATTGTTTCAGCGTTTAAGTTATCAGTTAACACCGCTTGACTATGACCGCGGATTGTCCCATTCGTTCCCCGCTTAAGATCACTTTATTACGGAGCGTGAGTATAGAGTAGACATGCACAGCTCATGTCGGAGACTCTTCTTTTTTTTGTACCATTGATCCAACATGTAACAATAACAACTAGACATGTCGCCGCGTGTGCAGTTTCTGAAGAAAATGCGTGTGGTTGCATGACCCAACTCGTCGTGTGTGCACTATTCAAAAGTCCCTGGGCCACTTTGAAGTGGACTTGTGATTGATTGAATAATGGGGCTGATAGTTTTTGTTGTATTGCGAGTTATAGCGCCCCCTGTCGCCAAAGAGGTACTTCACTTTTTGGAGACCCGCTTACGCGTGGATTCTATGTGTACCAACGTGTACCAACTTTGACAACTCTGAGTTGTTCACATTCGGAATGGTTGAAGTCAGTGTTTTTTTCCCCATTGACTTCGATTATAAAAAATTGACAGTGGTAATTGGAAATTGAGGCGTCTTGTTTTAGCTGTTGACACAAAACGTTCCACATTACCTAAGGGGGATGTCCTTGATGGGTCCACCAAGTTATAGGTCCCTGGGGTACTCTGAAGCAGACTTGTGATTAAGTATGCTCATTAGCATAATCATTATTGCGCTTCTTCTCTGGCATTGCAGTGCCAATGTAACTCAAATAAAACAATACTGTGTGTTGAATGACCATGTATGGAGGGAATACTTTGCAACAGTATGGTTTTTATTATAACATAATGGTGAGTCCTAGACCAACATGACATGACTAACCAAATACCTGAGGAGTGCACCAACATCTGCCCATGCACAGTAGCAAGTACGGTGGCTGCTATGGGAGCATATTGAAATAGCATATTGTGAATGCTCTATACTGTGGCTAAAACAAATGCATTTCAAGCAGAGAAAACACGCAAGAGCCAAAAATGGACTAAACGTAACGTAAAATATATTAAAACAATAAACTTACTGATTTTCACCAATTTTCTGTGCATTTTTCACTGGGCCCATGATGAGATAGCTTTTTTTGGGTTCCAGATGTAAAGCCTCTCGGCAGTGGGAATAACCACTGAAGGTGCGTAGTTGATCAATTGGCTCTTTATCAGATCCTGTTTATAAATATGCAAAACAGAAGCAGCATTTGTTATTATATGAATTGTCTGATTTAGAGCCACTGTATCTATTGTGAATCTCATGGGCAGCATATATATTCTGTCTGTTGAACGAGCTTGAAGTTTAAAGCTGACAAACGCTTACCTTCCTTGATCACCTGATTTATCCGCATCATATACACATCAGTGGAGTTTTGGTCTTCATAGCTTTCCATCGTAACTTTATACACTAAGGACAGAGGGGTTGCACACTATTATTCTGCTTCTCTCTCTCTCTCTCTCTCTCTCTCTCTCTCTCCAAACTGAAACACACACTCACCATAATCTATTTTTGCTTCAACATCACAGGCCTTTTCATTTCGTTCGATATCGTTGATTTTATCCTTCTTCTGCATACTGCATTCCTCTGGAAATACAAAGTATTTACAAAATATCCAGCTTTTAATTAATTTTTTCATTGAAAGGTTTTGCTGAAGATACTTTGTTATTCAGCATTGTGAACGGTTCTGTGCTCATGTTAAGATTGTTATTATTATTTATTTTTCACGTTTAGTCTTTTCCCTCTCATTGGTCTCAGTTGGTTTTTGACCACCATTAGTAAAATGATACCCTTATTTTATTGTTTTTACTGTTTATATTCATGTTAAGACCTGTACAATGTTACTGTTCTACTGCAGCTATTAACTCCATTCAAAAATATCTGAAGTACAAAGTTTCTCACGAATAAAACACCCACATCGACAAGTCAATCTTCTCTAAAAGTTGTTTTCAACATTCATATTGTTTACCTTCAGCACATTTGCAGACATCATCTTGACAGAGTCTTAGTATTTGTCCTTGATTTCTAAGTGGATGGTAAAATGTCATGCATTGTTTCGCTGCAATGATGGGAGAGATTTGTTTGCAGTTCAGCATGTTTTTTGATATTTCAAAGATAATACCGTAAACATATGGAATCACAAAGGAACATTATCAACATTACATCCAAAAATAAACAATGTATGTGTATACAAAATGTGCAATACAAATTGCGCATACATGAAAATTTACATATGCCTATACACACACAAGTTATGTGTGAACGCGTGTATACATAGTTATGTGACATAACCATATGACAAAGCAGTGGGTGGTTTTGGAAGATTTATGGTACTCACGATTATCGTACTCATAGACAGATACAGATGCTGGTTGTATGACACCAACTTTAAGCATCGGGCTGATCTTGAAAGCCACTTCCTCTCGCTGTGTGTGAGACACCTAAAGAGAGCAGAAACAGAAAGGTTGTAACTAGGTAGTTGTGGGGATAAGGAGATAAAGCAGTAATATGCAGAATGGGGAAAAGTAAAGTGTCTGACCTTGTTCAGGTAAATGATTAGGGAGCCTCTGTCTGACAGCACTTTGTCCATTTCATACTTGTCAATGGTTCTGTCCTTTCCACTGGACAACTACATGCACAAAAACACGTTAATGCAATGTATTCACAGGTCTTGTTATTGTTTAACAAATACCAACAATTTCTCACTTGTTTGAGATCCACCAAATCAGGGATGTAGCCAGTAAGCAAACCAATATCCAAGATTGTCATGCCTGCATCTTTGTCCGCATCCCTATACCTGTAGGATAAATGTAGAGGATATTCCAGAATATATATATATATATATATATATATATATATATATATATATATATATATATGTATATATATGAGGGTTTCAATCATGTGATCTGAAGTTTTATAACAAAAGTTCAAGCCCGCCCTCTTGGTAGTACCTTCCAAAAATAAATAAATAAACAAATCATGTAGTCTACTTACAAGATCTCTATTTTAAGCTTGTATATATCTCCATCCATTGCTATTTGTTCTAGAAGACAAGCAGAGAATGAACAGAACATTACAATGGTAGGATGCAATTAAATAGCGCATCTTAATAATGGTTATTGTGTACTGCCAAATTCACTGCATATGTGTATTTAGCATTAACACAAATATAACTGGTTTAGGGAATACAAAAATGTAATGTAAACCCAAATAATAGTCTTAAACATAAGGAAGGACAAGTTTCTAGGGCTGGCCTGAATACATAATTTCAAGCTTTGAATATTCGTTAGGTTTCCAAACGAATACCCAAATATTTGGTGAAGTAAAAAAGTAAATGTATAGTGCGTATCTTTCACTGCCTGTAATGTAGCAGGCGGAGACCAATGCTGCAGAATCAAGTTTTTATCAACTGATCGTTTTTTTTCCTTTTAATTTCTAAAGTGGTGCAATTGATAAAACAAATGTGTTCTTTTAATAACGCAAAATAGCAAAACAACAATATCACGTCAGTAGCTTTCGGATCTACTCATCAGTCAGTCCGACTTGGTTACCGGCAGAGCTTCAACGCAGCCTAAACGTTTTCCGAACACACACGGTTTCCAAAGTACGAGAGTAGGCCTACTTCCAATTATCACAAAGCAAATAGGTGGTTTGAACATTGTGCAAAGTTTTTAATAAATTTCACGGCAGGAATAGTGCTATTTACCCGGTGAAAAATCACACAGGCGCTATTCTGGGCGATGGATCGCCATAAGAGGAAAAACTGTTTACCTTTTATAAGCTCCACATTGAGTTCAAAACTATTACAGTTGTTCAAAGTTTTGAAGGATGAAGGCCGTTTATAATACAGTGACACCATCTGAATACACACACACACACACACACACACACACACACACAAACATATTTGTACTTGTGTCTTTTATATAAATATATACTTATTTCAACGTTTTTACATTTATTTAAAACAATATAGCAATGCTAAAACATATTTATATGTATTCCCATTTGTATTTCAAAATGCAGGACTCAAAAATCAAATTATCAGTCATCTAATACATAATACATCTAATACATACCTAATTGCAATATAATTATATACAAATAGGGGCAAAAAAGTAAGTATAAATGTACAAAATGCTCACTGATACTGTAGCTTTGCCTGTTCCTGTGGCAGTCACGTACACTTCCTGGTTAATGCCCCCAAACTGTTGACAATCAGAGATTTATAAATAAATAAAAACCTCACGTAAAATACTACGATTTATAATGTTTCCGCCTTTTCTAATACTATTTATGAATGTCATAGAAACTATTGTTTATTTATACTTACTGAAGTAGTTCTAGTCTGAAAGGCATTTTCCTTCTTGACATTGAAATTTTTTGCCTCAGTGCGGCCTGATACTTTAATCTCTATATCCATTTCTTCTTTATCATTGATCTCCTGAGCATTCACCCAATACTCTGCAACTGCCTGATACACCATGGTTGTTGACTGGACATAAAAGAAAAAAGGAACAAATAAATTATAAATTACTTTTTATTATTACCCTCACTCTTCACATTGATATGTGATAGCCAATATGGCTGACTTTTCTTCGGCCTCACAGAGTATAACAAATAAACATGTTTTCTCATCAAACATAAATTTCAGAAGACACTTATAATGAAAGACAAAACAGACAGATGTTTATTGCAGTGTTACGGCCACTGTCTGTATGTTGCTGTTTTGTTTTCCCTGTTGTCATGTGCAGGTGCCAGTCAATTAACCACTTTGATCATAATCCCGCCTCTACCAACAAGCTCATCCAATTTCACCCATCACCTCATCAGTTCCCAGCAAGGGGAGGCCTGCCACACATTTTAAAGTCAGTTTTGCTAGCCTAGCTCTCTCTCTTTTTGGTCTGCCGAGGGTGACCCTGATTATGTTCTCTGGAGAGTTTTATAGGATTGCTAGATCCTTTTATATTATATATATATATATATATAGTTATATAGATATAAAGATATAGATATTATAGAGAACTATATCTATAGAGTAGGGTAGAGTATTGAGTATTGATTATAGATATTGTCCCTTAATTTCCCTTCTCCCTCTGCTTGTTTATTGTGAACCGTTTTTTTTTAGCCCCACCATTTCTCTGTCATTTGCTGCTAGCTTGCGGTCTTAGGACAGGTAAGACAGAGGCCTCTATACATTTACAACACGTAGTGCTGTTCTCTGTTAAGACACATTATGTTAGGAGTGTTGCTACCCACTGTATTTTTGGGTTAGTTTAGGGAAGTAGAAGTGTGGTCTACTTGGCAGCTAGTAAGCTCCCCCCCCCCCCTGTGTTAGCTGTTAGCTTAGCTCTGTTTTGTTTGGGTCTTTTCTTTGGCAACACTCAAGTCCCAAGGCCCGGTTGCATTGTGGTGTTGTGCTTGTTTTATGTTTTATGTTCACCAATGCCCCAGTAAACCCCTGTACACCATCATCTGTTGTTTCCAGTCCTTTATTGTTCACCCACAATTTACTCATCCATCACCCATAACCCAGCCATTTTACATCCGTTACCTCCCCCACTACCCCTTGACAGTGGGGTTGTAACACAGAGTATAAAAGTAAATGAAAATGCCTTAGAAGAGTGAGAGACAGAGTGAAATGTAAGATTTAAATGAATGCATTTTACCTGAGTGGACTTAAAGCCTCCGCCCACGGTAGTCTTAGTGTTAAGCCATTGGACAATTTTGGCAGCATCCTCAAATTCCTTTAATCAGATAATAAAAAACAGAATTGATGGTCTTTTTCAATTGGAAAACAGTATTCTTAATAACATGTTATTGCAACACTGGATGAATAATGTGAATCCAGAGTAAATGCGAACTGGAATAGCTAATTCCAGTTTGGAATACCTAACCTTAACTGTTACATTTGTAATCTCACTACTTAAGAACATTTACATTTGGTCAATTATATATACAAAAGCAAGGTGAGACTGAGAACAATGTTTTTCTTGTGTTTTATTATATATCCTCGTTTATCTTTCTTTAAATTGTTACATCTTTATATAAAGTTGTTTATTATCTGGTCAATCTGTCTTCAAAAACTCAGACTAATTATAGACTAATTGGTTAACATACATATACAACTGATACACTTATTCTTGACACATAACGTTTTCCATTGTATTCCAATTCATCCAATAGCGATGGTCCGGCATTTTAGCCGTGTCCCAAAGCCTCGGCTGCATGCGAAGGGTCCTTCACATTGGGACAGCCTTTGATGACAGAGCAGTCGAGAAATGCAACCTACAACAGTTTTCTTTTTCTTTTGCTGTCACAAACCTTCTTCTCTGTCTGCTGGTTATCCTTTTGTTTGCCTATCTTTGCAGGGAGCCAGTTGGCGGAACTCAGAAAGGAGTAGCTGATGTGGTGCACCTCTGCAGGTTTGCCCTGCAGGTTTAATAAGGCTTACCAAAAGCCAATCACAAAGGCAAGTCGGCTTTTGGTTTTAGTTCCTTTTAATTTTGTGCTTTGTAGTTTTGGTTGTGCCTTTTAAGCTTAGCCATATGTTTGGTTTTATGTTTACTCCCCACTGTTTATCCAGATAAATTGTTGTATTCTTAAATTGTTTCTAATTTGTATATATTTATCATTTTCGTTGCGTGTGCACTCCCTCTTTCTTATGATTGTTGAGCCTGGTCATAACACATTTGTGTAGGCCGATTTCTAGCACATAATTAGTGACTGAACAAGTGAGCCAATTTGAATATAGCTTAAGTGTCCTAGAAAGGCAATGCTCACCTTGCCCTTGACCAGAGCTAAAAGAGCATAGGCTGTGGCCTCCAGTGTGGAGAGTTCATGATTGGCCACTGGCCAGTGGGTAGAGTCTGAGGAACGCAGAGTAGACAAGAAATTATAAACATGACTGATGGCCACCAATATATTTCTGTAACGTTTTGGACAGGAGGAGGAAAAACCTTGGGATACAAATCTGTAGAGGATCTCCTTGTTTAACTTGTTTTCGTTGGCCAGTGCATAGGATACCATGGCAACAGCATATGGATTGGTCAGGGATGGTAGATGCTTCTCCAGGTAATCCACAGATTTGTTTACGCTTCCTGGGATGCTCTAATTGATGCATGATTTCAAAGAAATTAAAAAGAAAATTTTGTTTGACACTGAGAATGATTATAAACTAAACATTAAATGATTCGGTTGACAATAAATTATTTTCATCATTGTATCATTCTTCACCTTGAATTTGAAATACTATTTAACATGAGGTAGCCAATGGCAGGTGATAGCAACGTTTACCAATGTGTTGTTTTCTCATCAACAACATAATATCCCACAAAAACAAATTCAATATTTCACTCAACAAAAATGAACCCTCGCACTTCCTATTTTCTAAAAGGTTTTAAAAAAGGCATGAGAAAGGTTGTAGTAGGGGAAAAACGAGGACAAAGAGAGATACTCACCGTAACAATGTCAGCACAAATTGGCCGTGCTTCCTGAATTGCAACGAGCGAGAAAGCCGTCATAGTGGCATTAGAGTCCATGCCACGCATACCCCCCTATATGTACACAAGAGTGAGCATGCAGCCAAAATCATGGTTATCAATGCCTTGATAACAAACTACAGATTAATAATATTTATATTTATGTTCATATATATATATTAATATTAAATGCCTTAACTTGTGTACACACCATTATGCTTCCATCATATACTTTTCCAATCTCCATGAACGACCCATCGGACATCTGTGAGTTTACAATCACCCATTTGATGGCATCACAAAGAATATTTATGTCGACGATTACCATATTATAGGCCATAGCAAACACCTTTGCAGCATAGGATGTCAGCCTTTGGTAGGAGAAGAGTGGTAAACGGAGGGAAGTTGAATCATCATTCAGTGAGCATACAAGACCAGAACTGTATTAATTTGTATTTATTTTCAAATTAAAGACATCATCGTGTCTATGCCTTACCATGAGGAGCTGGCACGGTTTCTATACAGAGCAAAAGATCCATCATTCTTACGATGCGTAAGCTGAGTCTCGTACCCTGATCAGTGAGAAACCTTTGAATTTCAAAGCGCACCAAGGGGCCGATCACACAGAACCGCGTCCAAAACGCCACGGCAGAGTTTGCTCGGAGCCCTTGTGGAGCGGGGCTGCGTGCACAATTGTGCTATTTCAACGTAAAAATGGACTCAACAAGAGCCGAGCTATTACAAATGCTTTGATTTCTGAATGAACTATTATCCCTTCACTGCCAAAATCCGCTACTCGTCGTTGTTGGACATTGTGTTCGGTATTCTCTTCTGTTGACGAGTGGGGTTGACGAAAATAGAAATATTTAAACGTTCATGCAGTCAAACACGCGAGGAGCGTCCTCAGAAAGCCAATCAGCCGGGTGCGCTGTACAACAGGAAAACAACGCTGAAGTGGGCGTCGCGTTTTCAAAAACGCTGCTCTGTGTGATCGGCCCCCCTAGAGCACTATCAACGAGCACTGTCAATTTGAGGAAATGCGTTTCAACTACAGTCAAAATAAACACACTCAGAACACGATTGACAACAGACAGATCTGTATAAAGCTGTACCTGTCTTGATATGGGCAAGAGCTACATCACGTTTTGAAGTTCCCACTCTATCCCACTGATTGGTTTTGTCCAAATACGTTGCAGCAATAACCGGTAGAGTCATTCTGGCCAAGTTCTGCTCTCCGCAGCCCGATGGCTGTGTGATTAGACTGCTCATATATGATCCATCAAGGACCTTCTCGACAAGCATCTGCACTCCTCCTACACAGTACATAAAACGCACACACACACACACACACACACACACACACACACACACACACACACACACACACACACACACACACACACACACACACACACACACACACACACACACACACACACACACACACACACACACACACACACACACACACACACACACACACACACACACACACACACACACACACACACACACACACAGAGAGAGAGAACAATTACAGACGTTTAGGATAAGATTCTCACCAACAATAGTTGAGGCCAGAGCTATTTAGAGAGTTCCGACAACGAAAGTTCAAAATGCTTGATTGTCACGTGGTTCACGTCGACGGCTGTTCCAGGAAGTGCTTGGCAGGCCATTTGAATCTGACTTGACTTCGTAAATACAGACACAGGACTGCGATTTTTGGTAATAACAAGTCATAAATGCGTGTGTGTGTGTATATATATATATATATATATATATATATATATATATATATATATATATATATATATATATATATATATATATATATATATAACAACAATGTGTATATTGTTACATCAATGTTTGATTTTAAAACTTTCTGATATTAAGGAACAGCTAGCACTAGCTGCCTTGTTGACATAATTAACATTACCTTGCTTAAAGTGTGCTTTGCTGTTGTTTATTGCTTTAAATTCTTTATTTTATTTATGTTCTCTAACGTCTATGGTAGTCAAGACCAATGCAATCCTAATGTGTAATGATATATTTAGAGAGAGGGGAATGGAAGGAATGTTTCAAAATTCAGATTAGATACATTTTCTACCTTTTCTTTAATTCATGGTGGTTTCAGTAACCCCATGGTAACTAAGGGCCTAACTAATCTTAATTAGTTAATGACTAATGTGATATTTATGACTTTCGAATAGGACAGAAGGAGAAGTTAGGAGCGAAATGCACAAACGTTTTTATATCACATAAGGGGCGTGGCGGCGGGCCCCTTTGTGTGCATTTCGGTCCTAACCTTTTTTTTATGAGATAAAGGTCTGATTCTCTTATGTGTGTATTGAATCAGTGGGGAGTAAGTCTGGGAAGAATTTAAACATCTCAGAAGTGGGCTGCGGTCACGAGATGGAGCAATATCTGAGTTTTTTTTCAGTTACTTCTTGTAGGACTAGAGCCCCCAAATTTAGAATTGTACTTCTTCTTGAGTATAAAAGAGACCCCAGGTCTCTTGCTCACTCCCAAGTGTCCTTGATCCCTACATCACCTACTAATTACATATATTTTTGTAGGGCTCAATGTATAGTATATTATCTACTGTTTTAGTAATTCTTAATGTCGTGATTCATATAAAAGAGACCAGGCTTCTCTCTCTTACTCCCAAGTCATTCTGTGCCCCTGTGAATGGTGTGTTTGATCACTTCCTATAGGTATACAGGATATCCAGGTATCCATGTTGATAATTGTCTTAATAATAGTCTTTTGAAATCTTCTTCCTTTTACTTTATTGGTGCATTAACACTTCAACAAACTTTAAAGCGGGATTCATTTGTCTTGATTATCTTGTTTAGTTGATTATAAATAAGGACATCACAAATTATCTGTTGTGCTGCAACTCCAATGCGTTGCTATTAAGAGCTGCTAACTTCCAGGAACTATTGAGAGGCTCCACGATCTGGCGATTGCTGTCAAAAAAATGTCCGCTGGCACAAATGGAGATCACGCAATTCACACTTTCAATGGCTCTGGTGCATTGGAACGATCAGAGATGGCACAACTCGCTCTCTAAATGGCTCTGGTCCATTGGAGCGAACAGAGATGATGTGTCTCCATCTCGAAATGGCTCTGGTTACAATGTCCTTCTTATCCAATAAGAAATTACACAAGCTTACAGTAACGCACTAAGACCTAAATGGAAAATAAAATTGCAGCTTACCTGTAATGAATATCTGTGTTTTCATAGGTGTTTTTGGAGCAATATCTTTCACATCAATTGGAATTGTAATATTCACCACCTGTTCACCACCTGGAAGTGTAATACAGTTTTGGAAACATCACCATGGTGAATTCTAATATTTGGAGTTCATTAGTTTGTTTGTGTGTGTAAAGCTCACTGTATTTTGCAGGACTCAGGTCTTTAGACACTATGCGTCTGACCAGTGTTCCCTCAGGCTGTGAAAATAAAACCTGGGGTTATTACCCTGTTAGTCCACATTGGCCAATAACTTTAAACCGTAAGTAAATAGTAAGTTAGCTACACAAAGTATGTGAATTGAAACCAAACTAAATATGAATTAATCAGTACAAGGAATGTAGATGGAGTTTGCATAAAATAAAATATTAAAAATGAAGTTCGCGTACCACAACTTTGAATATCTTGCGTATGCCATCTTGTTTATCCATTGAGGAAGCCTTGATCTCAATGGGTATTTCCCCATGCTGCATAGGGATTATGATAAATGCCATAGAGCGTGTGCTCTCAGAACCAACCTTGACTTCCTGGGTGTACTTTCCTTTATTTGAGGCTAAACTGCACACATTCTCAGTCTCTATGAGATGGACCTGGACCTTTGAATGAGAGCAAAGACAGGAGAGTTGAAAGACAAACAGGAAGAACATTTTTAGGAAGATGGAGACGAGCAATGTTCAAGTAAATTATGTTTTTTTGCATTTTATCTTTTATTTGACATGATGCTGTAGCTGTATGTACGATTTTTAGGAACTATAATTTGAATGTTATTTGTTAGAAATGTCATAGCCATCTGTCAGCTATTAGTCCATTAGTGAGTGAAATGCCCTGTGGAATATCTGTTCTGGTTGCCTGCCTCTGTATGAGTCGATTTAGGTTTTGACTACTCCCAGCTCATTTCTGGCCAACCTGGGCTTCTGCTCCCTGATTGGTTAGGGGAACCCCATATTGCCTATCAATTGTAAACACACACACGTCTTTATCATAGCTCCATCACAGGTGTGTGAATGCAACACTTCTCAATGTCAGAGAACGTAGGAAGGGAGGGTGCATTCTCCCATCCTTCCTGAACCTGGGTAGTGGAACTAATCCTGCTATATCTATGTATAGTATATAGCCAATATAATCAATAGTATTCTGACTTACTGTGATCTCCTGAGGTAAATAGTTGTGAAGGATTGCCTTTATTTCGATTTGTTCTCCACGTACAGCTGAATACGGTAGTCTAAGATCAATAAAGAAATCCTTCTGCACAATTATCTTGAATGTGTCATCTACACAGATGCCTTTAAGAGGAACGAAGGAGACAAAAAAGTGTAATGTCACCATAATGAAATGAGAGGAAAAATGTCAGCATATATAAGATAAGAAAGTAATAAGGACAAAAGCTCATGAGACTAAATGGAAAGTGGATGTGTTGGATATGTACTGGCTAAAGAGGGGAATAGTCACCATTTGACTGGGAGACACTGATTCCAGTTAGATGCCAGGTGGTGATTGAGTCTTTCAACACAGTCTTTTTCTCAAAAACTGTTTTTTTACTAAAATATGGGAGAGATATCTGTTTTTGTGATGTAAAAATAAAATGCAATGTTTTATTCTGAATGTTTAAATGTTTCAGTTGCCTCACCAGTTAGTTGTGCCATCAGAGCAAAGAGGGAGTTTGTGTTCTAACCATAGCCAGCTCTCGGGGAATTGGGTACGAGAAGTTATTTGGTCACTGTCAATGAATTCATTTTTCTTGTCCACGCCTAAAATGTCAGATGAAAATGGTTAAATGTAGTCATGGCAAAATGTCCATATATCTTTCTTACAAATTCATATTTTTTCAATCCTATTTTGCAATTCATTATTATTTTTTTCATCATTCTCTTCAATTTTTCTTCCCTCCATGATGTGGTTTGTCAAGGCAGTCTAGAAGAAGACCTCAGGGCCTGTGTCTTTATTCTATTGCCCTTATTATCAAGGATTACCCAATGCCATCCAGGTCCATACTCCTCATCCCTGATACTTACTGCGAGCCAGGGAGAGGGCTTCAGCTTTACTTTCAGTTCGTAGTTTGCTTTGCTCTTGGCAGCACTTGAGGAAGGCCTCAGCACAGGCTTTCCCATCTGAGATGTACTCCGTGCGCCGCTCACAGCTGTACGATAGCGGCGTTTCTGCCATTCCATCCAAACAACATTGGCGCTGCAAGCTGTCTTTGTATTCACTCACTGAGAGGGGCACAGAGCAGAGGTGAAGGTAAACGTGTTGAAAGGGAAAGTCATGTGAATAATGGTAAAGTATCAAGTGGTAGGCTACTGTTAATTCACATCTGCATGTATATATATTCAAATGAACAATGCTGATCATTTTACTAGAGGGTACTTGGTATTACTGAGAGAGAACTATACCGTGTACCCTACATACAAAACAACTTGTCTGGTGGCTGCATTTTACTCACAGAGGGTAGTTCTAACATCGAGTGAAGCGGCTGCCCGCTTCGTCCTTGTTGAAGCTGGACATTTTATTTCTGGAACAGAACAATGTAATATAATGAACATAGCAAAAAAAAGATTACACACATATGTTACACAATAATAATAAACTAAACAGAATCACACTGTCAGTGTCAATATAAGGACACCAGCACGTTGAGTTAATCATCATTGATAAATATTTCCCACAATATTTAAAATATACAGTTTCTCACAAAAGTGAGTACACCCCTCACATTTTTATAAATATTTGAGTATACATTTTCATGTGACAACACTGAAGAAATGACACTTTGCTACAATGTAAAGTAGTGAGTGTACAGCTTGTATAACAGTGTAAATTTGCTGTCACTTCAAAATAACTCAACACACAGCCATTAATGTCTAAACCGCTGGCAACAAAAGTGAGTACACCCCTAAGTGAAAATGTCATAATTGGGCCCAAAGTGTCAATATTTTGTGTTGCCACCATCATTTTCCAGCACTGCCTTAACCCTCTTGGGCATGGAGTTCACCAGAGCTTCACAGGTTGCCACTGGAGTCCTCTTCCACTCCTCCGTGACGACATCACGGAGCTGGTGGATGTTAGAGACCTTGCACTTCTCCACCTTCCATTTGAGGATGCCCCACAGGCAGTGGTCGTCTTGGAAGTGTGTTTGGGATCGTTATCATGTTGGAATACTGCCCTGCGACCCAGTCTCCGAAGGGAGGGGATCATGCTCTGCTTCAGCATGTCACAGTACATGTTGGCATTCATGGTTCCCTCAATGAACTGTAGCTCCCCAGTGCCGGCAACACTCATGCAGCCCAGATCATGACACTCCCACCACCATGCTTGACTGTAGGCAAGACACACTTGTCTTTGTACTCCTCACCTGGTTGGCGCCACACACGCTTGACACCATCTGAACCAAATAAGTTTATCTTGGTCTCATCAGACCACAGGACATGGTTCCAGTAATCCTTGTCCTTAGTCTGATTGTCTTCAGCAAACTGTTTGCGGGCTTTCTTGTGCATCATCTTTAGAAGAGGCTTCTTTCTGGGACGACAGCCATGCAGACCAATTTGATGCAGTGTGCGGCGTATGGTCTGAGCACTGACAGGCTGACCCCCCACCCCTTCAACCTCTGCAGCAATGCTGGCAGCACTCATACGTCTATTTCCCAAAGACAACCTCTGGATATGACGCTGAGCACGTGCACTCAACTTCTTTGGTCGACCATGGCGAGGCCTGTTCTGAGTGGAACTGAGTCCTGTTAAACCGCTGTATGGTCTTGGCCACCGTGCTGCAGCTCAGTTTCAGGGTCTTGGCAATCTTCTTATAGCCCAGGCCATTTAATGTAGAGCAACAATTCTCAATTTGAGAATTGAGACCTTGTAACACTAACGAGTCACATGACACCGGGGAGGGAAAATGGCTAATTGGGCCCAATTATGACATTTTCACTTAGGGGTGTACTCACTTTTGTTGCCAGCAGTTTAGACATTAATGGCTGTGTGTTGAGTTATTTTGAGGGGACAGCAAATTTACACTGTTATTCAAGCTGTACACTCACTACTTTACATTGTAGCAAAGTGTCATTTCTTCAGTGTTATCACATGAAAAGATATACTCAAATATTTACAAAAATGTGAAGGGTGTACTCACTTTTGTGAGATACTGTATATAATAATATTTGCATGATGATTTGCTGTGTCTTTATTTGCCTGTTTTGACTCAGTAAGTAAGTAACTTAATTCAACTAAACGTATATTATAGCACAGAGAACATATATGAGCAATTACACTTTATAACGGTTTTGTTGGTTAGTGGTTAGCCTATGAGTGCTGCTGTTTAGGGTGTCCGTCACCAAAACCAAAACTCAAGCTTGCTGCTCTGAACAACATCTGGGGCACTGAGCTATCACTCAAAAACTCATTAGCCAAAGGGCGCACCCCTCAAAAAAGTTGGCAGCTTAACCGCAAAGCTGACAGTGAGGGCAAAAGTCTGATCAGTGAGAAAGAAGCAGAGGGAACTGTAAACTAAAGGAAATATTATCAAAGAAGTAAAATACCAAGTTTACACGATTACACAAATAATGTGTTTTCAAGTTATATGTTTTACTTTTGAGATGACTTTTAGAGTTTACTTGTAGATTACGTTAGTTTTATTCTCTCTCAAATTCTTATTTTTGTTTTCGATTTATGAAGATGTGTTTGATTATATTGACACAAATCTGATTCCATAAAAGATTAGGTAGGGCTAAGCCCTGCTCAGTTCTATGTCTCTGGAGACGTTCTTTAGGAATTGTTGGATTTTATTACCCCATAAAAACGAGGATTGAAGCGGGTGTATGTAACAGGTTCTCAGGCAGAGGACCCATAAACATAAGATTCCTGTATAAACAGGAGAAAGATTGAGACAGGCGACAGGTGCTTCTGTTCAGTGTAGCTCCGCTCATTTTAATTTATTAACCAATTTCCAAAATATATTTTTTAACCTCTTTCTATGTCTTGTTTCCCGTATTACAAATAATCATAATATAAAAAATAAAACAGCATACATAGGCCAGCTCCCATCTGATAATCCTGAATTCAGTGTACCACTGTATTAATGAATTCTCTTTCAGTTCATTAACTGAGCTAGTGTTTGCATTTAGTTAACTACCTAAAATAAAACATTGCACTGAAATGTAGAATTTATAACTTCACATTTTCCCTCATGTAACCTCTCAGTTATCATTCAGATAAAAAAAAAATATAGCACAGCCTGCAAGGCCGGATTATCCATAGAGGGCATCGGCCCGATGGGGGGGGGGGGGGGGGGGGGGGGGGGGGGGGACGACGACAGTCCAACTATCCAAGCAGTTCCGCCAAATCGATCATAACAGACATTCAAAATGGAAAAACAAAATAAAATAAAAGATAAACTGCATTTGTTAATGCCGTGTTAATGCTAGTGCCAAAGCCAGCGTCGGCGGTAGCACTAGCAGCGAAGCTAACGGCGGCGCTAGCAGTTCACCCTTGGAAATGCTGCAAATTCTGCAAAATAATTGGCTACATACTACTTTCCCAAACGTGTTTGTTGCAATCAGGCAATCAACCCTGCCCGTTACCAACTGCGAGGGGGAGAGATCCTTCTCTTAACTTAAGAATTAACTCAGGACAACTATGAGACAGAAGCGGCTGTCCGCACTCACACTTGACTTTGAGGATTTAATGAATGACTTTGAGGTCGATTTGCTATTTGTGGTTTTCTCTTTTAACTGGTTGCTCAGTTAGTGATGCTTGTAAAGTCCATGTATGTATGTATGGATGTATGTATGTATGGATGGATGGATGGATGGATGGATGGATGTATGGATGTATGTATGGATGTATGTATGTAACGTACATGTGGCAGTCTCTAGGGAATTTCTGAACGTGATGGTTGCGGGGAATTATGTCTTATTAGTCAATGTGCTTGCTCACAACACGATAATATTTTGTCAATGGAAGGATGATTTTGAAAACGTGCGGGGACTGCTTCTGCGACCCCTCACATTGTCGTTTGAAAATGAAATACATTGCAATTGCAAGTCTACATGCCATCACAGCCTGCAAGTTGCTCTTTAAATGACTAAATAACTTAGTGTAATACAGGAAGGAACCCAGGACATGGTTGGAGGGAAAGTGACTGGAGTGTGTGATCACCTTGTCTGTCCTCAGTCCCGAAAGTGTTGCTCTGAAACAACAGCCCTGCATCATGGAACACGTTCATGCTGTTCTTCCCTCCGCCAGGTGTGCATCCTGTATCAGCCTTCTCCACTACATCCCACACCTGAGTGTGGAAAATGACCTTTAGTCTGATACTTTACCTTAAATTACCATACACCACTCTAAATGGAATGACTGAACATGGAGTTTAAGCTCCAAAAGTTTGGTCTTAAATACATTTTCCAGATCGCCGACCCCTAGTGTAAATAAAAAGCAAAACATCCCCTCTCTACTATCTTGAACTAAGCATTTGATACTTGAACATGCAACTGTTTAAAGTACATGTTTGGCATTACTTTAGATTAAACAAGCAACCAAGAACTTTTAAGTACAAAAACATGAAAGAAAACATGGAGAAACTGCCTTTGTCTGAGTGAGGCGGTGTTTGTTGTTGAGGGCGTAGACTCCTTTGTCAACTGCTACCAGGCCTACTGTGGCTCCCGGGTCGCCTGTGATCCTATAGCTGATTGTTTGGCGAGGCAGGAATGACGCAGACTTTCTGGTTTCTTCCAACTTCAACTGCAAAAATGGAGAGGCAAAATGATGAAGGTTTTTCTTTATCATTTATCATTTCTTCAGCAGATCATTTAGAGAAGACTATGTTTCTATGAATTCAAACACTATCATTTCTGCTCACCGAGCCCATACAGGTGTCTACGACGTCCACCCAGACCGAGTCGGAAACCACTTCATCACTATGTTGGTAGTAAGCAATAATGCGGAATGATGGCAGCATCTCTTTAGTGATTCGTAACATCAGGGCTATTGTCAACTGATCCTCTAGCCTGTAACGGCCATATTTCACCAGCTGGCCCCTGCTCTGGATCTGAATGCATAAACAATCTCATACATCAGAGGGCCTTAATTAAACCAACTTACTTTACTACATAAACCAACAAAGGCATAAGCATGGAAAGAGGCAACAACAACTGCATGAAGCACACACTGCAGCACACACATACACACTCACCATTTAACTCACCAGATAAGTGATATAAACATTTGAAATTTTATTGAGGTTAATGTTGATACGCAGATCGTTTCCAAATTCAATTAGAGATGAGCCCACACCTGCAGTGCCACAGCAGAGAGAAGCTCTTAACACAATGAAAAATAATTAAGTAATTAATGCAACAGTTAATATGATGATGGAAGTGTCCCCAAACATTTTTGGGGTATTTTTAGGGCTTTGACAAGACCATTCCATAATCGATTGGTATGGATCGATTATGAATACTTGAATACTAAATTTGATTATTGAATATCGCTCATGAATATTGATATTGGCCAATACCAATATTATTGCGTCCCTAATAAACTTGGTCTTACTTATCTGTAGGTAATTCTTGGTACTGCTGATATATGGATTGGCTAGCATGGTTTTTGATGTCTGTCTGTCTTCTGAAAGTTGTTCATCATTGGTCCTTGCCTATAATAAATATGAACAAATACATCATCTCAGAGTTGCAATTTAGGCCAACAACAAATCAAAAAAATGATCCATTCATAAAGTGTCTCAAAATAGCAATAAAAGTCACTTTCCAGTGTAAGGGTGGTCTTTTCTCACTAAAGAGCATGAATTAGCTGCTAAGAAAAATGTTCAAATTCACAAAGAGCTCAAGTGACTTACAGTAATACTCAGAGTGTTATCACTTCCCCTTGGGTTGACAGCGAGCCTTGCAATCCCATTACTGGCCGTTGTGGTGGAAACGAGACCTGGGTCCACCAGTAGTGGTATGTCAGGGGCTGGAGAACCATCAGGGTTCTCAACATAAACCTAACAGAAGAGACCAACATGAAAGTTATTTAGGCCTCAACAAACCCCTGTACTAAAAAAAATCAACAATTTGAGCAATGAAGTGGTTTTAGTTCGGGAAGCGCTGAACAGTAATAAACTGTCCCTGCACCTATGAAAAACAAAGTAAATCCTAAAGTAGGTAAGATTAGGATTAATTGTGCTGGCAATGAGATTCAATCCAAATAATCTGTCACCTATTTAGGAGTGATTGTCAACCAAATTTCAGGCCATGAAACTGCATCCAAAGTCCTCACTAAAAACTGAATAAAGCTCAGGTGCCTATTCCGGTACACAGGCTATTTTACCACTAGGATGAAAAACATATTTAGACGGGCTTAGTGCCACTTAAAAGAAGGTTGCAGGTGGATCAAAACAAGGCTATTAGATATATCCTAGCCCTCCCCACCAGATTGCATGTGGCGACTAGAGAGTTTAGGGAGTAGGTATACTCCTAGTTGAACAAAGAGTAGCCCAGTTAAATCTGAATCACTTGTACAACCGGTGGCCATCTGTTTGTTTATAATATTTACTTTTTTTATTATTATATATTATTTTATTGTGATAGGTCTGTGTTAATAGTCAAACTGGCACCTTTATGTTGGTTTAATTAGTGGACAGCAAATAAAATAATGTTATTCCATGGACTGTGTTTTTCTTTCCTCGAACCCCAGCAGTATAACTAATTGTGCTACATGGCGCCCAATGTGGGGCTCCATGGATGAATCCGTTAAACCATTGGTAAACCAATCAATCCCATCTGGGACTGGCACTTTGCCGCCTTGCCAAGACGCAGGAGGTTCCAGACCATCATCCAGTGCCAACAGACCCAGACACTTATTGACATTCAGCAGTCAGAAGACTGGGCCCTCCTGTGGGAGCTGCTGCCGCTGCCCAGGGGATCGATGCAGGCCTAGGGGGCCTCTGCTCCCCAGCGGCCGCGAAGCAGCTAACTAACTTGTAACATTTTGCAAGGGCAGCCAAAGTGCCGCTTACTACACCGTGACTTTCCGGACACTAGCAGCAGAGGCTAAAGCTGTGAACAAATGATGAGCTGTCGGCTGTCAAATTCAATTTTACAATCTTTAAAGGATTACATAACAAAAGTGTTGGCTACATTCGGCAAACAAATTATATAGAAAAAATATCTAGATTTAGATGTAGATATAGATTTTATTTAACATGATTTTTTACAAAGGGAAACTCGAGATTAAGGAATTGCATTGCACGTTGCCCCGCGAGAGCCAGCACACCACTGTGTGCAGCAGCAGGCTCTGGTGCTCGGACCCCTTTTAACTGAACAAAATCGTGAAAAGACGCGACTTTAGTGGACGTAGTTTTATGTAGTTAGCAACTTTGACAGCTTGTCCTAGAACTTCTGTTAAATCATGTAGCATTGCTTTTGAGACTTCACGGTGTTACATGCAGTGGTTGATCGTCACCTCTGGGTATTGCTCTTTCACCTAAGTTATGAGCCCTTTTACTTGACCAGTCATGGATGCTGCTCCATCTGTACAGATACTATGGCACATCCACAAGTTGAAAACATTGTCTTTCAAGTAGGAGTAAGTAACATTAAATATTTCCTGTCCTGTTGCGAAGGAGAATAAATGATCCTCAATAGATTCAGTCATAACCCACATATCTCACACTGGCAAGGAGCTTGCAGTGCAGACTTATGTCTGTCCAATCATCAATTTGCAGTAATTTTTTTTACTTTTATGTACTTTTTCAGTTAGAACCTGTTTGAAATCAATAATTGTAATGTCAACAATGTGACTTTTTAGTGTGTTGAAAGAGAGGGATCTTATTTATTTCTTTAGCAGCATCTGAACCAATCATAATGTTTACCATGTGTTTGCAAACACACTCTGCAGAGGCATGGGGCTTTTTCGATTTAGCTATGAGCTCAGCCACCAGGTTACTCCTGCACTTTGTCGGATGCAGATGTACTACACACAATTTACATTATGCATTTCTGTTTCTCTTTCTGGCCTCGTAAGCTCTGAAGTACTCTACAGCTTTACTGCTGTAAGAGGCGTGTTTTGTCTCAAGATGCTTCTGAAGCTAAAGCTTGCATCGCCAAGGTATTAAATGCCATACGCCAAGTAGCTTTCACTGTCGTTTTGTTAAAAAAATGTGGACGCTTTTTCTGGTCCAGGCTTTATTTTGGCTGTTGACAATGTCACAGGATTAACTCGTCTTTTAAGTGTGACGATTCGATCCAAATCGATTGCTCTTACCTTTTACTGTTCAAGACAAGTTCATAAAATAAGTTGACCTTGTTTTCATTCAATGCTCAAAGTTGACAAAAAAGGTGAAAATGACCCAACAATGTTCCTTGAGATCCAGAACACCAGATTCTCTGCCAGTTCCTTTCCAATTAAAATAAATGTCTTTGAAGAATGGAAAGACACTGCTTTTTTCAATTATTTTTGGGAAAACTATTATGTTACGGTTAAATCGTTGTTTCATTGAGTAATTACCAATTAATATTAACACATCAATAACTTAACAAAATTAATATGTATATATAGGCCTAATATATGTTGCTTGATATTTTTTGGTGTCAATCAAGTGTCAAATATAAAAATGTGCTTTACCACAACGTCAAAGGGCATGTTTGGTTTGAAATACTTGGATGTATACTTGAAATGGATGGTATAAGGAGATTTGACAATCTGGATGCCTTGTTTCTCTGCTTCCACCATCTCACTACCTGGAGGGACAAAAAAACACAAAAACACACACAAATTATTGTTGAACCTATATTTTGACCTCAATGTAGATGTATAATGTTATACACACACATAGTCAACGCACCAGAATCTGTCAGCACAGTGACAGCAATATATATGGACCTCTTCACCAGGTCCTCCAAGTTGTTATTGGTTTGCAGGATATGTTCCCTCTTTAGTATGGCATTTCCTTTACCCTTTGTTATCTGACAACATTGGACAATGTCTTTATTAATTTAGTTGAAATAGGATATTCAAAGAATTAAGATGACATGAAGAAATACAAAAGACAAAGACATTGAATTTGGAGACGTATAGACAAGTTGAGCTAGTGAACCGATAGACAAGGGAATATGCTGACCAGCACTCGCTGAATGGAGCCTGGGAAACTATGTTTTTCCTTATTTTGATCAAAGATTCCAAAGACCACATAAGCACTTCCATCAACTTCTTTCCCAAACAGATACCTGAAAGCACAGATAAATATGACTTGTGTTACTTCATTATTATCAACAGATAAATGATAAATACTTTTGCTTAAGCATCCATATCCTACTTCCCACCCGGTAAAATGTTGACTGGAACTCACGTGGCTGTGATGTGTACGGTCAACTGCTGATCATTCACATAGAAGAAGTTTTTATCTGTGGTCAGTTGAACCTCAAAGCTAGGCAAAACTGAGAGAAAAATATTAAAAAATCATTTTTAATGTTATCACATAAATTATATGGTATTTTTATTACTTTACAGTGGCAATCTCGAAGATTTTCGTTTTGTTCTGTTTGGCGACACCTATTGCGGTAAGTGGTAATTGCAGGTGTGTTTTTGGACCTCCCGTCCCAGAGATCGCCTGTGTGACCTCAGTCAGTTGGCAGTTGGTTTACTTGCAACGCTAGCAGAGACCGTAAAAAAAACGGTATGCCACTTAACATACAGTAAGTCAAAGGGCCAGTCTGTTGTGTTAGCTCCGCTCACACTGGTGAAATCACCACTGCTTGGTGATGGAACTAACTATGCACCGCTGTTTATTTTTCCCGGTAATGTCACCACAGACACCCAGTTCGTAACATTCATGATATTGCAGATGCAAAGGCCTTCATCAGTGGGCCATATGTGGTAATTGCACCATTGTGTTACCTCATTTGGCAATAGTGACATTTACATGAACATCTTGGAGATTATTACTTTAACTTAATAAACCTTTATGTAAATTATCTCTAGAGAAAGCCCAATTCCTGGCCCAAGATATTTGTAATGTCACTGTGACACTACTGCTTAGTTGTTTAAAATCACTTAGTTAAAGCATCCCGCCATGTATACCGGATGTTTCTCTGAAGATGCTTGGTAAATGCTCCCAGGATAATGCCTCATTATACCAAATACTTCACTGTCAAAATAGTCCGTAAAAAATGTTGAATCAGGTCCAATCATTCAGATGATTCTGAAATATTTCATAACGGCCAATGTCTTACCGTACTCTTTCACCTCAAACTCAGATGAGTAGTTGTTCCCTTTGCTGTTCGCGAACATGGCTACCACTTTCCACACCCCAGTACTAACGGTATCAACACACACACAAACACATACACACACACACACACACACACACAATCTGTATGGCCATGCATGTTGTTATAACAACTCATTACAATCATATAAACCAAAAATATGCCCACCTCACTATGTCAGGGAGATTGTAAATTCCAGAATACATTCCTGATTTCAGAGTGACAGGGCCTGATCCTAAAATGCCATCAGGGGTCTGTAAAAAACATTGAGATTTCAAGGAAAATCAAGTACTAAACAGGATGTCTCGTAAATGTATGACGATGAAACTTTCAAATGAAATCAGAGATGAAATAATGAAACACTTAAATAGGGAATTCTGAATACATGGTTGAACAAATTAAACTGACTCATAAGTTAGTCTACTTTTTTATTCTGCTGTTATTGCAGCTGTTACCCCACCTCTGCTCTGTCTGAGCAGCAGAGAAAAACATGGCGATTCCAAAGAAAATGCATCTTTCTTTATAAAGAATGTTGTTGTGCAAGTTGATGAATGATACTGTACCATAATATAAACATTGATGATAGCTGACGCATCAACATCATTAATAGCTTTCATGCCAGGTGTTAAAGCAAACACCCGATAGTGAACTGAAAGAGACACAAACATCTCTTATTTCACAATAATACGACATACATAGTGACATAATGTATTGACCTTTTGTAGTTGATGTTACAGGCTCATTCATCCATCCATGCCCCATTTAAATGTACACTGTATGTGTTCAATGTGCCACATCTTCCACCACTGAAATATTTATTGCTTTTACCTTCGGGCCGATACAACTGAGGAAAATATAGATTGTGCATTCTAATAAAAACATGCAGCACATAGCGGACAGAAAAACGTGTTGCGAGGCCTAAGCAGAACTGAACAAGTTTGTTGTATTTGCCAACATATACACATTTCCAGGCCTCACTACTATTGCTCAGTTGAAATGGAGCCGTCACACTCAGCTATCTTCAAATATAAGAGAGTACTGCTTCATACACGTGTTGTGAAAAAACGGTGGTCTGCAACACCAACTCTGCTTCGTGGAAAAGTCTGACCATTGATGTCAAGGATTTGCATTCTCCTTCGGTCCAAGTTATTGTTGCAGACTGCATATTTTCCACAACTCACAAATGAAGCAGTACTCTTATATTAGAAAATAGTCGAGTGTGACAATTCCCAGTTTTTATTAAATGTTATCCTCAACAATAACCATGAAGGACTTACCTCTCGAGTTTGGGGTGTATAGAGGTTTGTCGGTCTGAATGAAGATGTAGCCCGGCTGGAAGGAGACCAAGACCACTTTCTTCAGATTGGTTCCATCAGGAAACTTTGCTTCCAGGGACACATGCTGCTTCAGCTCAGGGTCATCCTTAAATTCATCTGCTGGGATCTAACTCAACATGCAACAGGTAGATGAGACAGGGTAAAATGTATAGCTATTTGGTACTTAAATGCAAACAGGTTATCAAATACAACCAACAGAATACCTAACATACCTTAATTTCACCAAAAGCCTGGAAGTTATTCTTTTGGGTTAGGGTCACAGTTGTGGTGTCATGTACAAGATTTTCGGCTGGGAAGTTCTTAACAAGTATTTGAACATTCAAGTCTGCACCTGAGCATTCTTGACACTCCACAAAGATGTTCTCTGTTGCTCCAATACGCAACAAGTTAGGAGCAGTCATAACCTTCCTGGAAGGAATATAAATAGACAAACACCATGTTATGCATGTCTGCTTATTGAAAAATATAGCTGGTACTATTGCATATGCTACTATGCAGGCTGCGCAAGCCCCAAGGAGTGCAGAACCAGAAAACATTGACAACATGTAATATTACACTTGTTTCAGCATTAACATGTGTTTTGATAACCTTTCTAGCAAGAAATGTGTCTATTATTGTCATAATCTTCGTTCAGTGATTGTATGATGTTTAGTTAGTTAGTTAAACTGCTCGTGGCGTTTTTCATGCTCATTTGGGGTTTTGAGGGAATATAATTGGGGTAACATTAAGCTATTTCTGTTTAATAAATAACTAAAACTATATATTTTATTACACAACACGTATTTCAAACATGTGGAACCATGAACTACATTTTTGTTTGGAATCCCCCGCCCCCCAGTTCTCATATATATCCATATGCGCTTGTTAACGACCTATGGCCTTTATTTCATTTTCCGTAATATACACGCTTATTTCCTGTATTTAATACATGAACATGTAATATGAACACAATATTCTGAACAACCCCTGAAATGATTGATTCTTGGTTCCTGTGATAGGAACGGGACGCTGTGATAGGGAACATTAATGTATACAATGTAAGCACATTTCATGTTGCTTACGAGTTTATGAGTTCTATGTAAAGGTTCATTTACACAAACCTAGATGAGGATTTATCACAGATTCAGTCATTTACTAATCTAAAGATAAAGGATTTAGCCAGCGAGAGGTTATTCTTCATGATCAGTGTGTATTGACTATTTCCCCTAGTGTGTGTGTGTGTGTGTGTATGTGTGTGTTCCCCTAGTGTGTGTGTGTGTGTGTGTTCCCCTAGCGTGTGTGTGTGTGTGTGTGTGTGTGTGTGTGTGTGTGTGTGTGTGTATGTTCCCCTAGTGTGTGTGTGTGTGTGTGTGTGTGTGTTCCCCTAGTGTGTGTGTGTGTGTGTATGTTCCCCTAGTTTGTGTGTGTGTGTGTGTGTGTGTGTGTGTGTGTGTGTGTGTATGTTCCCCTAGTGTGTGTGAATGTCCACGGCCCACAACCTTTGGTCGCAAATTATAGGGTGGGGCCCGTTGTACCCCTATTGAACACTTTTATGAACGAGGGCATTAAACTAAACTAAAATGATATGTTTGGAGGCTCTAGCCCAACCGGAAGTGACGGAATTGGTGAGTGATCTAGGGGTCTAGTACACTATGGAATGGGCTAAAGAAATGGGGTATTTTTTTATGAAAGAGGGCCTAAAGGACATACAAGATTATAAATGTTGTGGTTCCAGCTCAGCCGGAAGGGATGTCCCTGAGAGGTCATACAAAGATGTGAAAAAACACACTATTAACAGAAGCCTAGAATGACTTGTGAATAGATAGAGACGTCTTGTCTCTTTTATATGAGGGCATTAAGGTCTGCCAAAGTTACACATCTGGGGGCTCTAGCTCTACAGGAAAGGCTCACAAAGCATAATCAAATGCTCCATTAAAACGCATTGGAAACACATTTCAAGTCGTGAAATGAATCAAATTTCAACCAGGGGCCATCTTGGAATCGCTCTGGGAAAATCCTGGGTCGCTTTGTGAAAAGGCGGACCCTAACCCTAAACCACGGACCCCCTTGCCCCTGAGAGGGCCAACTTATTTTCTGTAAACGGTAGAAATCCAAATCTATGGATCTATGTATATATACATATATATACATACACACACACACACACACACACACACACACACACACACACACACACAATTTACCATGACTCTAAAACAAATAATGCTATTTAAGTTCAGGAACACATCTAGGCTATTACTATTCGAATCAAAGGATACTCACAATGGAACCCCGTTAGCGACAGAAGACAAGAAGAGGGCCAGACAGGCCACACTTAGAGGAAGTATTGCCAGATCCATATTCACGCCTGAGTACAGGTCGGCTGTCTCTGAAGTCTGTGGGTCTCTCAATGACCCTGTTTATTATTCTGTCCTACTCTATACTCCCCTGAATACGCCCCCATGGCCACATCCCCTGTTGTCTGAACCCTGCCCTTGCTTTGTAGGGACACTCTTAATCTGTATCATTTACCAGAATTAAGTTAAGCAACAATTGGCACTAATAAAAAAAAATCGGCTTGTTAAGACTAAGGGGGCAGGAGAGTGTAAACACCGAATGAGATTATGGACATGCTTATTCCAGGCTTGTGACAGCCACAGATGCAAGATTTTAATCCTTTTTTTTTTTGTCAGAGCATTTGATTTAATGATTGCTGTCGGCATGTAAAGACAATTTCAACAAATATGACAAAAAGCGCTTTACCCTAGCTTGAAAGGGTAAGTAAACCAACGTTTTAGAATGAGAACTTCCGCCTATGAGTTATTATTATTTTTAAATCTTAGCAGTCATAATGGTTTTATAAAAAGCGTTCCATAGGAGCAAGTGTGAGGGTCGTTGTCAAACATTGATGGACCAACATCATACTCACTTGAACCAGGGTGTGCAGCCAATAGAAAACTACCACTCTGGAAAAGTGTTTTTTGTCAGAAGTAGCAGACTTCTGTATTTCCCCAGTTTAACATCTTTATACATTTTAATCAAAATGTACACACACACACACACACACACACACACACACACACACACACACACACACACACACACACACACACACACACACACACACTGTTGCTGAAAAAGGAGCTGATTTGAATCATTCCTTAACCCCATGCCCTATTAATGGGGCCCACTGTTCTTTAAGACTATATTGAGGTTGAGGTTATACATCCATTTGAATTCATTGCAAATGTATTAATAAAACTATTTATTTTATTTATTAGAATCTGTCTTGTTTTATCAGATTTTCCAATTGTTTTCATTTGTACTAATCAATTATGAATAAGGGTTAGGGTTAGGGTTTTTCTTCTCTTTTTTTCAATTAAATTGTGTGGGGTGAAGGGTCGCTGTGTTTTGTAAAATGTTGGGTCGTTCCGCCCCCAACACATGTAATCTCAAATAAATTATAGAACAGCTCCGTCTATATACAGGGCTGCCAAGTTTCACGAAAAGTTTGGAGATATATAAATAAACTACGTATATAGGCCTGCAGGTAAGGTTGGCCAGCAGTGGGTTGCCCTTACCAGTAACAGGAGGCTGTTCTTACAGTAAGCGTTTTCTTTGTTTGTATATGGTACAAAAGATAAAGACAAAGACAAACACAGGCGGTATTTGGTCGATTAAGTTAACGCGAGATATTGGGACATGAACAATTTGTTTGATTAGTGAGTGGAGTGAATCGAGGGCATAAAACAAGACGGATTGCTCCATATAAAAAGCATATTTTCTGTTGATTGCGGCCATGTATCAAATGGACCATATACGCTCTTCATATAGCCTAGCTTGGGAGAAACAAATCGCTTAATATTTAATAGATATTGCCTACATTCTGTTGCCAGAAAATGGTGCTGCGCACCGAGGAGGCGTGGCGCTTGTGGGAGCGGCGTTCATTGAGTAGAAACCTGGTCATGCGCATTGCTGATTGGCGCAAACCCTAGCACAGCAGGTGAAGTGGATGTACATTTGAATGAGGACAGGTAGGTTTTAAGAGAGCGTAGGAAATAAATATATATATATATATATATATATATATATATATATATATATATATATATATATATATATACACGCTCTAAAATCAGTTTTGCGAAACGGGAAAGCATTTAGACACATCACATAGACCTAGATAGATCATCTTCTTTAATTACCAACTGTGTGTGTGTGTGTGTGTGTGTGTGTGTGTGTGTGTGTGTGTGTGTGTGTGTGTGTGTGTGTGTGTGTGTGTGTGTGTGTGTGTGTGTGTGTGTGTGTGTGTGTGTGTGTGTGTGTGTGCCCTACTCGTAAAAAAAAAAACTAATTAAGTGTAGTAAAGTTTTTGTTTTGTTTTATTATACACTACAAAACATGGGCACTGCCTTCCTGGAAATGTAAGCCCAACCGCAGTAGGTTTTTACAGCATGTGAGTCAGCCTATGGCATTTTGCAGCGTTCTAGCCAGACAGGTATAACCGGATCGGTGGCATTCTCCACGGAAGCCACACACATCCGCCTGTGTTACAAGTGTTGGTGTTCGAGTAAAACATGAATCTATCCGACTTGCAGTCACACTAAACTCTAAAACCCGAGTAAAGATCAGTGTGAGTTAAACCAGCGGAGCGTAAGACTAATTTCTCAACCAAGTCCGTGAGTGAAACTTATGCTATTATCGATAAAGATTGTGAGGAGTGAAATGGCGACATCCTTCCAAACCGAAAAAAACAAAACACGATTATTTGTTGTTACATTCAGTGTAGCTTATATAGATAGGCAAATTATTTATTTCACAACTCAGATCCAGCTAAATTAAAATTAATCCAAATATATTTTTTATCCAGCTCACTCATTAAGCTTTTTTTATATATTTTAATTATTTGAGATCAGTAAGAGTGTGTTAAAGTTCTTGCTTTGTTTTTTTTGCTTCATTGCCAAACGTGTATATTGGTCTACTCCCGCAGGATTCATTCCGTGAGCTGTTCCAGATGTAAACATACTCTGGATTAATTTGGCTTCTTTCCACTGGAGGTGAGTCGGCTGCTGCTGCTACAAACTGACATGACAGTAAGAACACCAGTAGCATTCATCATTCTAGTAGGATATATGTTTGACATTGATCTGTAACCATGTTGACCTCCTCGTTGACAGTTGTCTTGACGTCAACGGGGAGGATGTTCTCCCCGACCCCATCCATGTGGTTGCCCACGGCGACAGTGACTGCGGTGTCACTGCTCAGCCTAGCACTAGTAATCATCATGTGTGTGCTGAGGAAGAAACGGCAGCTGGAAGGAACATACAGGCCAAGCGCCGAGGAGAGGAAGCAAGTGGGTGCACCAGGATCAGAGAGGCCGGGCCTGCCCCTTCCTATTCCCAAAGAGGAGCGCCTAATATGACTCTCGTTGAGACAAGTCCGGGGGCTCCATGTGGTGTGTTGCTAAAGCATGAGACTTTCCTCTATATTACTTTCTAATGTTACCTCCTTCCTCGTTTGTGTCCCGTCTCCAACTGTAGACCGGTCTATGTTGTCTATGTTGAGTTCCAGACACAATAGGCCAGCCCAGATACTGTTCGAATGTGCATTTTCAAAAAAAGTATCTTCAAAGTCATTTAAAGACCTTAAGTATTTTCTTTTTATTTGTACAATGGGAGTACGGTTATTTATGTAAAACATGTTGTGATCTTTATATTTATAAAAACATTAATGAAGAGGGATCCTGGAGAAAGGTACTGAAGTTAACCATGATGCACTTTGATGTTGAGCTCATAACAATGATTTAATACAAAATCTATATAAATTTATTTTGTTGGATGTATAATTATTTTGTAACCATGTCAGGGAGACAACAGTGCCCTATATGGACTTCAAGTGTTGAGGATATGGAAGTGGTTCTAAGGTAATTTTTAGCATTTGTGAGTAAAGTCCCTGTTGCGAAGACATTCTGTATTGGGTCCAGTCAAGCATGCACTTTTTTTTATTTTTATTTTATTCTTGAGCCAGTCTGTTCCCTGTCAATCATGCCTCAAATCTTTTCTTCAGCTCAGAGACTTTCACTGCTTTCAGCTCCTCCTCTGTGCATTCAGTTGGATTGTCCTGCACACAGGGTGGGTTATTTGAGTTAAAGGATGTCCAAAGTTTGGTCTGGCTTTGTTTCTGCAACATGACACTTTGATCGGTGGCTGGAGATTGTTGTTTTGCTATTGCGAGGGAGGTTGTTCTGGTAGGTTGAAAGTCTGGGCTCATCAGGTCATTCTGCTCCCCAACATAAACACTGATCTCTGGGTCAGCCGTGTTCTGATTCTGGTTCTCCTCAACAAGTTCCGGGCTGACATCGAACCCTGTGCACAGTCCTGGTCTTGTTCCCTGTAAAGGTCCCATCTCTGTATCTTCATTGTTCAGGTTGACCTCCTGAAGCATTTCCTCTAATCGATTCATCTGTGTTTCAACAGAGTCCCCTGTTTGCTTCCCCGACCCTTCTCTCTCTGTAACGTCTTCACCCTGACCTGTCTCTACCTCCGTGTTGTTCCCTACGTCTATCTCCTGTTTCTCCACAATTTCATTCACATTCTGCTCTTGACCATCTTCCTCTTCCTGTTTATTTGAATTATTTCTAATCCTTCCTTGATCTTCCAATGTACACATGAAGGGCATCATCTCTTTGTCTGCATTCAAATTAGGATTGGGGCACAGCCAATCCAAATCCTTTGGTAGTTCTGATTCCTCTTCTGCGGTCTGTAACCCCTCTTCAAGAGTCCAGCTGTGCAAGCTTTCACTGCCACTGATGGACAGAGAAAGACTTTCCTGGCTCGGCATGGCAAGACGGTCCTGAAATTAAAGAAAAAAAACAAATAAGCAGTGAGCTGATTTCACCCAAAAAGTGCACTTTTGTGCTGCTTTACCTTAATGATGTAGTCATGGCTGTCGGGTCCAAATAAATCCAGACTGCGTGTTCCATACAGCAGTCCATGCTCACGAGTGCTCCGGGAGCTGAGAGTGTCAAAGATCTCTCCCAGGAGGTCCATTTCCTCTGGGTCACACAGCAGAGGATCATCCCCTTCTATTTCATCTCTCTCAAGCTCAGGGTCCGGCTCAGCAGCTAACCTAGCCAACGGCAGGAAACCACATAAATGTTGCGCTACGTTATGTCCAGTGGGATGACCAGTAATAACTCCGCCCCTGCGCGTAAAAACACACACACACACACACACACACACACACACACACACACACACACACACACACACACACACACACACACACACACACACACACACACACACACACACACACACACACACACACACACACACTGTGCTCACTCTTGCCAGTTGACTTGTTTGTCTGCTGCCTTCTCACTATTTCTGGGAGTCCTGTGCTTCTGTGCAGGCCGACGGGGGCGGGGCTAAGGGATGAATGGAAGTCAGGTTATAAAGCAGCAGCAGGGTTCCAAAACATTCAACACAAACATGTTGGCCAGTGATTTGGAATGATATTGATTAACCAATTTCTAACCAAAGCAATATATGAAGGAATATTTTGGCTTGGTTAGGAATGCTTCAATAGCAGCTCTCACCGTTCCAAAGTGTTGTGTGATTGGCAAACGCCATTGCAGAAATTCAGACGTGGCGCGGCGTTGTGAGACTGATTCCCCTCTCTGTAGGGTGCATTCCGGACCTTGCTCCTGCAATACATGCACAAACACACATATGCAAATGTAAAACGATTGACAGTTATAAACACCCAAGTAGTATGTTCAGCTCTGCATAAAATATGCATGACCATGCACCAACCTTCTGTAGCAGGTTCTTAAATCTGGGCTTGGTTAAGTTTTTGGCCTGCACAAGATACAAAGTGTTACCAGAACTCCTGCACAAATCCAATCCAGAAAGAATGAAGCCTGCCTCCTGTACTCTTCTCTTACCGTTATGTTGGCCTTGGACCTCATAGTGATGATGAGTGCACCGCCACCTTTCTGACACATGAACAAACCAAACTGACTATGTCACAACTAACATCAAACTGTGGTTCCATTTTCATAGCAGCAAACTTTTAACGCAAGTCTTACCTTCAGACTACCAACAAACTCTTGATAGGATTTCTTTGTCCCTATGTACATGCACAGTAAGAATAATGTTAACATGTAATCCCTCCTTTTGAATTAATTTACTTAGGTATTTAAAACTGGTTTCGGGGAAACATTAAAAGTCTGTGACATAGGACCTCTGACCCAGACGCACACAGACACACACACACACACACCTGTTACTGTTTCACAGTGTATTTGCTCTTCAAAGAGGTCATCTGGTTCTCGGCCTTCATTCAGGTGCTCCAGACGAGAATCGATAAACTGAAAGAAACATTCTGTTGAATTCTACTTATTTTAAGAACATTATTCATTTCGTATATACTCAGTTAAAAATGATTTCTCCAAGTGACATATCGTTATCGTCTATAATATAAGTTTGATAAATTTACTAAATCAAATGAATCATATAAACATTAAAGGATATGCTTCAGCAAATTACAACGATACTGTATGCAGTAACAATCCGTACACAATGTATTGACAGTATTGTTCCAGCAGAGGACAGTGTGCAGAACACCAAAGGGGTAGACGTACCTGTTTGAAAAACTGTAAATGAACTGCACTGTGCAGGAACTGCTTCATGCTAGGGCAACTGTGGTCTAAGAACAGCTCCTCACAAAACCACACTGCGCCTTCCTGTGATCAAAAACCCACACAGGATGTAGTAGCACTGTGAATACCTTTATAGTCTAGATGTTGCATAGTGTCCAGTAGACAGCGCTTTGAGTTGTACAAAAAATTGTGTAAAGCAGTCACAATGCAGTTCATGCACTGTGCAGTTCGACCTCACTCTTTGGTCATTTTGTATGTATATGAGATTTGGTTTGACCTGGTTTCGCTGAATTGCGTTCTTGTAGCTCCCAAACAGCAGAGCCTGAGCTCTGAGGAAAGCTCTGGCTACACCACAGCCGGGAAAAGCTGCATAACGTTTCAAACACACTTTCAGCTCTGACATCTGGGGACAGACAGAAATATGAACTGTGGGCTTTATTCACCTAGTGGCAATCTTGGTTCCACATTTAGGTCCACCACCCACCTAGCGTTTAGAACTAACATGGTCACTAGATGAATGAGGTCCATTGTCTTTTTCATACAAATTACCCTAGACTCACACCTTTTCAACCCTAGAGTTAGATACAAGCCCAGTAATGTGATAAATCACACACACCCACACACAAACATTCACACCGCCTACCACGGCGGAAGGTATCTTCTTCAGGTCATCAAACGGGCTTTCCAAAGTGTTTGTATCTACATTGAGAATGACAACTTCCTCCAATCCACGACACCTCACTCTCTGGGATGAAGGCAATGGATTACAGGGTATTAGCATGTTGGATGATGAAATGATCTGATGTAAAGGTTTTAACATTGAGTGTTTTTACCTCCATTAGACTGGCGTGGACCCCTATCAGGTAGGGCATTGGTGCGCTGAAAGAAGCATGCCATGGACATATTAAGTGACCCCACTGCTTCAGTTAGTGACAGACAATCAAAAATAGACAGACAGACAGACATAGACATCGAGACACACCGATGGACAGACAGATAGTTATATGGACAGACAGACAGACAGACTGACATGTAGACAGGTCGAACAATTGAAGCACACACTCATGAGACCTATGTCATCAGGGGGTCCTTCTGTGCAATGACAATGCGGCAATGGTCAACTCCTTTGCAGAAGAGGCACATACTACATATAAAGTGGTGAAACAAAGCGTGGAGGCATGGTTACCAGCAATAGTCCAGCAGGTGAGTTGGCAGGACGGGGATGAAGATGTGCTGCCAGTGCATTGGGTAGAGAACCCCCGTGAGGGCATGGACACATGCTGTCAACTGCAAACAACAACAGAGCGAAGATGCTTTGAAGTGATCTAATAGATACACAGAGCGCTGCACGCATGTGTTTGTGTGCATATGTGTGTTTGTGTGTGTGTGTGTGTGTGCATGTGTGCGTGTGTGTGTGTGTGGGGGGGGGGGGGGGGTGTCTGTGTGTGTGTGTATGTGTATGTGTGCTTTTGTGTACATTTCAATGTATCTTACAGTGCTCAGTTTGCTTGCAAATATGAGGATGCGTCTCTCAAACAGAATGCTGGCGTAGAGCTGGAGCAGATTCCGCACATCCACTGCTACCATGAGCTCGGTCAGGTTTCTCTGCAAACACAGGGCATTGTTAGGAAAAATGTCTTATGAAATAAGGAAAAGAAGAAAAACAAAGAAGTCAAAGCATCTTATCATGTTGGGAGAAAGTGTGTGGTTGAAATGTGAGTGAAGTGTCCTGACGTACACTCTCAGGGATGGAGGGAAGGCTTCTGGGGTCTGGAGCAATGAAGTACGGTACCTGGAGCAGAACAGCAGACAACCTTACATGCTTTCCTCTTCCCACAAGATCAAGTCTAAATGATATACAACTCCTTTTATTATAACTCCTTACTTGTCTTACTCGAGTTTGCAAAATGTAATATGCATTAGATGAGCCACAAAGCTTTTAGTGGGTTTAGTCTTTGTATCAGAGGTGTATATTAGTATTGGTTATATACAAATAGATGAGCCATTTTAAAATGTAAACCATGTTGGGATAGGTAAAGATATTTCCTTTGGAAAGTGTTTTGTCAGGAGACATGGGTAGATTTGGGTTCACAATAGCGGTAGTTTATAGATAGATAGAGATAATAGAGTAGCTCTGCCACTCACCCCCTTCTGCCCGCCTGTGTGTCCATCAGGGCGGGACACCTCTGTACTAACCAATAGCTGCTCTTTTACCTTTTATAATGTTGACTTGATTAAAGTAGTATCTCTATCACTTTTCTATTTTTATTATTGATGTACGTACCATCTGCAGAGTGACAGATCCAGCAGCTAATGGTACGGACTGCTTGTACAGTGTTGCCAGCAGATCATTTATCTCATTGGTCTAGTGGGAGATGCATGGTTATTTTCAATGACCTGCACTTCAACAACAACGTTTAAAAGTATAAAAAAGAAACAAAAGACGTGGATTGAAACTTACCTGCCCTTTTGTAAGGTAATCAGCCAAATTGTTTAGGAGTTTGTAAAACACCTCAAACCATGGAAGATAACTATTAATAAAAAATAAAAGATTTTGGCCTCAGTGCAACTAGTGTAAACATATGTGTACCGTATGTAAAAAAAAAAAGAATTATCTACGATTTATTTGCAGAGACAGTACACATCAATACACATTGTAGTTCACACTTCAATGTCAACGTGTCAGTGTTGGCCAAGGGGTTCATTCATATCTGCAGTCCCTGGGCAAAATCCTAATATTTATTGAATGTATCGGTGAATGACTACCTGAGCATGCAGAGGCAGGTCTGGCAAGTGCTGTTGAGGCGACAGAAGCCAAATCGCTGGCAACCTTCCAGGTCAGTCAGGACAACAGTAAAATGCTGAACAGCCACACTGTCCTGCACTCTAAGAATGGATGGATGGAGGACAGACGGATGGACAAACGAATGGACGGACAAACGGAGAGATGGATAGATAAGATATATTACAGATGGACTGACGGACGGAATTGATTGATGGATGGTCTGACAGATGTGTGGAGGAGCATATAGAAACAGGAAGATAGACAGACAGTAGGAAATAACAGGAACATAGGAAGACAAAAGATTCAACCGGTTTGTGGAAAGTAGATTTATACCCACCTCTGTATGTCATAGGGGAAGCAGAACCTGGGCAAAGTCCGAGATGAATCCTAGTGTGTGTGTGTGTGTGGGTGGGTGGGTGGGTGGGTGGGTGGAAGAGACAGAGGAATAAACAAGCTGCTTAAATAGGTCCTATCCTCCCAAAAAACATATGCATCACAAATGCCCCCCAAGCAGCAATACCCGTAGTACCTCATCGTCAAAGTTCTCTGGAAACTGAAAGATCAGACCCGGATCTGTCGGGAAGAATACAAAGCAATAGCCTATCATTCTGTATCTCGGAACAGTATTTATGTTGTGATATGTGGCATTACTGGCATTTCCGTTTAGAGTACCAGGGGTGGATACCAGTTGTGGTATGGATAACTCTACTCTGAAGAGAAATGCAATGGAGAAATTTACACGTATCCAGCCTTTAAAAGTAACACAGCTCAGTCCAAAGTATAACTATCATACCTTTATCTCTTGCAATGGGGCAAGCTGCTTCAAAAAACCAGTGGAAAGTTCGCTCTGGGTTTTGTCTGAAAAGGAAATGTATGTGTATCAACTTTGGTTAACAGGCTGTGCATCTGGCGAAGCCTGGTTTCATTCATATTTGTCATTACATTACATATATATTTGTGTACATTAGAGAATTTTGGAGTGCATAACAACTCAGTCATTGCTTCGGTGTGGGACATTTCCTGTTTGCAGTCAAAGGAGGAAGTAACATTAGAACAGCGCCAACAACTGAAATAAAAAGAGTAGCAGAGAGAACAGAAATATAGTCCAAATGGAAGGCAAAAGTGTATCTTACTTCAGCCTGGAGCCCATGATGTGAAGTCAAGTCTGTGTCTATGTCGTGACCCAGGGAGTGGAGATCCTCAGCAGGTGCGATGCATTAGAAGCATACTTCTAGTAGATGGTTAAGTAGGTTGAACCAGGCACAAGCAGAATGTGTCTGCAAATCAGCACTGAGCACCAGTGACTTCCTGATCTGTGCATATGTGTGGGGTCGATGACGTCTCCAATCCTCTCTTGGACTTTGTAAAACATGACTCTCTTTAGATGTTTCCTTTTGTTTACGACTCTGTGCAGCGGTTACTTAATAATAATTTAGACTTAAATTCTTATTAAGTCTCTGCAGCAGTGACTTAATAAGAATTTAATATCAAACATGCAAACAAACACACTTGTGATTTTATGTATGTCAATGTATATACTGCATTGACAGTTCTGAAGTCAGTAAGGTAAGTTACAGTTGCAGAGACCTAAAAAGTAATAAATTACTTTGGGTCATCATTGACATTACTCAAACTAGTTTAGTTTATAATCAAGGTGGTAGGTGCTGCCCCCTTGTGGCTGTGAGGGCCATTACTTAATATTGGATGTTTTCTTCCTATTGACATAATATGGCCAGTTTACCTGGGTAATAATAAGCACACTAAACAAAAAACAACACCAGGTGTCTTAAACTCCATCACTTTATTTGAACCAATGGCAATCGTCTTATCGCCAACTTAGTAAGAAGTCATATCTGGACCAATGAAGTATGTTGTAATGAATGGGATGACAAAGAATATATTGCCTATCAACCACAAGCACCACTTATGGTGTGTTTAATCTACCTCTAAATGACTTGACAGATCGGAAAAGCGAATGTAGTGTTGCGAGCCCTTCTCTTGACTAGCAGGCCAGTGAAGGGCAGTGGTGCATAGAGAAAGAGGAGGAAGGGATCAGGACGGGAGGAGAAAGAGGATGAGTAGGTCGAGAGGAAAAGCCGAACAGATCGGAAGAAGATGGATAGATGGATGGCTAGATGAAAACGGGACTCGGGTACAGAAGAGAAGAGATACTGGGAAGAGAACATCCACATTAGGCCACTTCCTCCTCTCCCTCCTCCTCAAACTCCCCCTCCTCTGCGGTGGCGTCCTGGTACTGCTGGTACTCGGACACCAGGTCGTTCATGTTGCTCTCCGCCTCGGTGAACTCCATCTCGTCCATGCCCTCGCCGGTGTACCAGTGGAGGAAGGCCTTGCGGCGGAACATGGCGGTGAACTGCTCGGAGATGCGCTTGAACAGCTCCTGGATGGCGGTGCTGTTGCCGATGAAGGTGGCGGACATCTTGAGGCCGCGGGGCGGGATGTCGCACACGGCCGTCTTCACGTTGTTGGGGATCCATTCCACGAAGTAGCTGCTGTTCTTGTTCTGCACGTTGAGCATCTGCTCGTCCACCTCCTTCATGGACATGCGGCCACGGAACACGGCGGCCACCGTCAGGTAGCGGCCGTGGCGCGGGTCGCACGCCGCCATCATGTTCTTGGCGTCGAACATCTGCTGCGTGAGCTCGGGCACGGACAGGGCCCTGTACTGCTGGCTCCCCCTGCTGGTGAGCGGGGCGAAGCCCGGCATGAAGAAGTGCAGGCGGGGGAAGGGCACCATGTTGACGGCCAGCTTGCGGAGATCGGCGTTGAGCTGCCCGGGAAAACGGAGGCACGTGGTGACGCCGCTCATGGTGGCCGACACCAGGTGGTTGAGATCTCCGTAGGTGGGCGTGGTCAGCTTGAGCGTGCGGAAGCAGATGTCATACAGAGCTTCGTTGTCGATGCAGTAGGTCTCGTCTGTGTTCTCGACCAGCTGGTGGACGGACAGAGTGGCGTTGTAGGGCTCCACCACCGTGTCTGACACCTGGAAAAAAACGAAAGGCGAGAGTGACATTAGCGGCACGGTCTGGTTAGGAAACAAGACGCAGTACAATAGAGCCAGACATAAATATGATTGACGGCACACCAAGGAGAGCGTACCTTGGGAGAGGGCACCACGCTGAAAGTGTTCATGATGCGGTCGGGGTACTCCTCACGGATCTTGCTGATGAGCAGGGTGCCCATGCCGGAGCCGGTGCCCCCACCCAGGGAGTGGGTGAGCTGGAAGCCCTGCAGGCAGTCGCAGCTCTCCGCCTCCTTCCTCACCACATCCATGACTGAGTCCACCAGCTCAGCTCCCTCGGTGTAGTGGCCTTTAGCCCAGTTGTTTCCTGCTCCACTCTGGCCTGGAGGCAAAGGATACTGTCAATTGCACCCTGGTGGACTGTTTGATTTCCATCTTTCAGATAACGCCCGCTCTCTATGCCTTCTTGAGAATAGAATACTACTTTTTATTTTTATACATTTAAGCAAATTCTCACAGATCTAAATAGGCCAAGATTTAACACAAATTTCCAATCCAAAATACAGGAAATAAAAGTATGTATATATACACACATACGTAATGTAATTTAGGGGGTTCATCCTTGACCTAAAATGGAACCGGGTATGCGAAGATATTTGTTTATTAAGGTGTCACCGATGATTGACTGGTTCATATTTTTGGTTCAAGATTATCATATTTGTGGCTGGTTTCCCATACATAACTTGGAGACATTATGTAATTGATGTTCTCATTCTCACAATAACCACAGATCACAAAAGCCACGGAAACTCGACAAAACAGGTTTGCTTCAACCTGCAACAAGAAACCCAACCCATTTCAAATGTTTCACAGGGCCTGAACCACTAGAACTTAAACACATATTGACATGATCGTTTTCCTTTTGTTTTGTTTATGAACTATGTGCATTGAAGCCTATTCCTCTGTATTTCTACATGAGGTTGGGCATGTCTGTTTACCAAAGACAAAGTTGTCGGGTCTGAAGATCTGTCCGAAGGGTCCGGAGCGAACGGAGTCCATGGTGCCGGGCTCCAGATCCACTAGGATGGCCCTTGGCACATACTTTCCCCCTGAAATAATACAAGTGCATTTCATTAGGACTCTCTGGGAAACAATACATAGATAGACAGTTGGCGGCACATTTTCCAGCATATTGGGCCTGCATGACTGGCTACTACCTGAGGCCTCGTTGTAGTATACACTGATTCGGTCCAGCTGCAAATCACTGTCTCCATGGTAGGAGCCTGTTGGGTCAATGCCGTGCTCATCGCTGATCACCTCCCAGAACTAGGGCAGTCCAGTGGTGAGAGGCCACATTGAACAATGAAGAAATGGACAACACAGAGGGAACTGTTAATGATTTATTTAATAAATAACCTGTTTAAAAAAAAAAAGTATGACAATCACAAAGGGTTAAAACGAACTGATATCGCATAGTGAGGAGTCCAATAAATGTAAACGGCCGTCAAATACATTGCGGATTTTCATGTGTGCACAGGCAGGCCTATATGTAGATTAGTCAAACGCATAGCCCTTTATGTAGGCTTTTAAGTTAATGGTAGGCCTAACCACACATACGGTCTCTAGTATCAGTAGGCGTATCTTACCGTTTAATATATTAAGGAAAAACGCATTTGGAGTCAGTATTTACGTTTTCCACACATTTAATTAAGCCACACCCTTTTCTGTCTTCCATTACTCTGTTACTCATCGTTCTCAAATAGGCCTACTATGTCGCATGATCAAATCTAGGCCTATGTAGCCTACCCTTGAAATGCGTTTTATTCGTTTTCTTTATTGTAGTATCTCGAATCGCACAAAGCAGGCCTACAAAGTCTACAAACCCTTGGTTTGCTTGGATATTGCGACAACTAATGGAGACGTCTCTGCTCGCCAACACCCATCCAACAGGGATGCCATTGTACGCTCTTGAATTACATAATGATCACTATGTTGAACTAGAAATGACTAGGCACATTTTAAGTAGGACTCGAAATTACATTGACTCATACCAATGACAATAAGACAACGATTCGTTGAATAAATTAAATATTATGTGACAGTAAACTGCTGTAGCATGTGCATGTTTTTTGTATTGTTCCATTTTTTTTTTTTTACCTTCGCTCCAATCTGATTTCCGCACTGTCCGGCTTGCAGGTGAACAATTTCGCGCATGTTGATATGTGTACTGACGTGGCCTACTTCAAATGTAAAACGGTGGTCAATGTAACCAACGCAGGTAGCTTATCCGTCTGTTCAGTTCCTTCTCCAGTGGTACAGTCTCCCGTCTGGGTGGCAGAGAGAATTACGTGATGTCTACTCCCCTTAAATCTGCGGTTGCGCTGTTGCTCTAATGCTGCAGCATGACGTTCAGCCAATCATAGCACGGTCTGAAAGAACTACTTAGCATATCCTAAACTAGGGAAACTCCAGTAAACTTACTTGACCCGAGTAAATAGTTTTGGGAGACATTGCAGACTTTATCTTAATGTTTTATAAGCCATCAGCTTTTTTTTTATTAAGTAGGCTTAGACAATAGGCATAACTTACTTACAGGTTTGTGTCCGTTTTGAACAATATTTAGACATTTCAGCCATTTAATAATAGTAATAGGCTACTAAATAGTATTCAGCCGGTTAAAATAAGGCAAACATAGTTGTACAATTATTCTAATTTTGGATTCACACACACACATGAAACACACCAGACCAACTGTAGTGTAGCCTTTCAACCGTATACTTTATTTATGTCCGTGCATTCAACCCACTCAGGCTGTACCTGCGCCGTTACAGTTTTACCACAGTGTGGCAGCAAAGAACTTCGGATGAAATTGAACTTGTCCCGTTGATAATTAATGGTTAATTCTTTCCCTAATTGTTCAGTCCCGGCGGGCTACAGAACGCATGGGACAACAAACACACACACACACACACACGCACACACACACACACACACACACGCACACACACACACACACACACACACACACACACACACACACACACACACACACACACACACACACACACACACACACACACACACACATGAAATACAAGTTTCAACCTCATTACAACTTGGAATTAATTTGGCTATTTTTATCGTACCATTTGAGTTCTTCATCTTTGATTAACGACTCCTTTTAAGAAAAGATGACAAGGTGTATTGCAGTGAAAGACACCAAGAATCTTCTGAAAGACAGCGAATGTGGTTTTCACTAAATGATATAGATTAGAGGTAGAATTGTTACCAAGGAGACCCATTTTTTTATGTGCCCTTGGTTTTCCAAAGGCTTCTCAACCTGAGCCAAGTCTAGCATCCTGTAGTGCATAACGCAAGCCAGTTGGCATGGCAACTGAAGCTTGTTAGGCTGCACGGTGCATGTGATAGGTCCACTACGAAGTTAGCTCAAGGGTTTTTATTTAAACCAAAATGCCACGCCGTCCACTTCTGCTACCTAGCGGTGGCCATTGTCCTTCATCTACGTCGTCCAGTCATCTCCCTCTGTCTACACACCGGCCGGCAATCTTCATTAGCACTAACTAGATCAACTCCGGATCTCCAAGCAGTCGTTGCTTGATCGTTGTTTACACTTCACAGTCAGCATCTCGTCCCTGGCCCTTCCTCTTGTTCAGATTGCCATAGTGTCAATCGCTTGCGCTAAACTGTCTTCTCCCTTTGTTCAGCCTGTCCGACTACCTGCCCGTTGCCAAACCCTCGCCTGCCTGACTAGTGACTACCCACCTGCTATCAAGCCCCTCGCCTCGTCCTCTTGTTTCCAGCCTTACTCTTTGGTTCTCCTCAGTAAAGCTCTTGTATTATTTACCTCCGTGTCAGTGTGTCTGTGTCGTGCATTTGGGTCCACTCGTTCCTCTCCCTTAACACAAAGGGGAAGAAGGAAGAGGGTACTATGGATGGATGGCTAGATGGAAACGGGACTCGTACAGAAGAGAAAATATACTGGAAAGAGAACATCCACATTAGGCCACTTTCTCCTTTCCCTCCTCCTCAAACTCCCCCTCCACTGCAGTGGAGAATCCAAGGGTTCGTTCGTGGTCGTCTGTCGCTCAGGCCCTACGTCTGTCATTTCACTGGGTGGAAATAGAGAAAACGTCTTAGCCAAGGGAAATCATCAATACAATAATCCAAAAAATGTTCAACGGGTAAAAAGCCAGGTATCCGTCATTATGAATTAATTGAACTTTTGAAGACAGCATCAAATAGTTATTTCCATGGTGTTTCTTTAAAGTGTAAAGTTATAATTATAGATAATTCTCATACCATAGAACATCACTTCACAGTTCAAGTTATTTTACAGTTAATCATACACCTGTGTGTGTGTGTGTGTGTGTGTGTGTGTGTGTGTGTGTGTGTGTGTGTGTGTGTGTGTGTGTGTGTGTGTGTGTGTGTGTGTGTGAGTGAGTGAGTGAGTGAGAGAGAAAGCAGAGAGAACAACGCAAAACAGTATTTCTATTTATTTTTTGGCTTTAGAAACACACATATTTTCCCTCTGAAACATTTAACCTTAGGCTTTGTACAACATACAAAAACACACTCTCATCTCGTGTTCAAGGCTGTTACACAATAGCTCCGGGGTGAAGTTGTGGTTGGAAATTTGATTCACAACCCGCATTTCTTCACCTGCAGCCCTATACGCGTCAGTATGCGCAGACAATGCTATTTTGCTTTAGGAATGCAAAACCACAGCACCAGCATTTCCGTTCTCATCATAGCGTGTCACAGATAAGCACCACTGCGTATCACAATTTTACACTGATGAGAAAACCATTCGCTAAGGCTCAATTTATACAGATTGCCAGCTACAAGTAAAAGAGAACAGTGCAGTGACTCCAAGCCAATGGTTTCCTTCAGCGTTCAATTATAAATTTGATTCACACTTTTATAAATCACATGGTTTTTCTCTGCCTCAATCGCTCCATTAAGTGTAGGAAGGAAATGGGTGGAACATAATCATGCTAAAGGAAATAATTTGAAGAGATTGAACACGAAATGAAATGACCCTAAAGTCAAAGGGAAATAAACATGAACTGTTTTGGGTGAGTGAGTCAATGAAATGTGATTGTTTCTAAGATTTAAGTGTAGGAGAGGGATGGGATGGATAGATTTGTTATTTTATCTCTTTGTTCCTTTATCTCTGTGTTCATGTTCCAGATGAACGGCCGAAGGGCCAGCCTAACAGCACTTACACACAGTCAGGACTTTAATGGAATTGGTAAGTCCCAATGGGAATCTAAACTCGCTCATCCACTAAATTCAATGCATAATTCCACTGATGGATGTGCATTTAAACTATGTATTTCCCTTCTTCTACCAGGACCACTGATAAACGCTTGGAGACATCAAATGTAATGCACTCCATGCCCTGGTCACATGGCACACACAGGCGCACAGGCATGCATATACATACCTGCACGTATAAACATGCACACACACACACACATACAGACACACACACATGTACACACACATGCACACACACACACACACACACACACACACACACACACACACACACACACACACACACACATGCACGCACTGGGAATGTGGTCATAATAATCGGTGTGACTGGTGAAATTATTTTGCTGTAATGGAGTATCTCTTGATAAATCTCAAAATGTTACACACGAGTAACCCCCGGGAACAGATAAATAAATGATTGAGTGAGAGGAGAGACCTCTATGGATGCTAGTGTATTCTAGTGTGTTGATACCCTTTCTTAACAGTGCATCCTAACCAGTTGACCCATGGCTTTACCGATCTTCAGCAACAAGAGGGATGAACGTCCCGCCCTACTTCTCACCCAGATATCTAGCAGTGGGAACGATATAAAATCAAAGGGTATAGCCCTTGAATATATAGTCGAGTCTGGATAATAACACATTACAACCTGTTGGAATACGACTTTTAAAATACACTGAGGATGACTCTCACAGCTTTAATTGGACTTATCTCACCTCTGTCTTTCTCAGTGTCTCTCTCTCTCTGTCTTCCTCTATCTCTCTGTCTTTCCCTCTCACCTCTGTCCCCTCTCTCTCTCTCTGTCTTTGACCCTATTGCTCTCTCTCTCTCTTGCTCTCTCTCTCTCTAAAAGGTTTTGGCTGTGGTCTTGGAGGTGACACAGAGATGGTCATTTAAAAAGACTGTTTTGTATTGTCTCTGGTTTCACTCTGTGGTGACCTAATAACATTGCCTGTGCTCGCTGCAACAAACATTCTGTTTCTTACTGAAAAATACCCCAAAAGGTACCCCATGGACCCCAAAAGGTGATGCTGTCTGATGCATCACACTGTCTGTTAGATCAATATGAGTGGCTGCAGGCCCCTCTTGCTTGATGTTTTCCAATGTAAGCAAAACACAAGCAAACTCATTGAATCCCAATCAAATGTTATTATGGAATCCCATACACACATGATACCGCTAACACGGTAGAGGCGGATGTGCATTCAGGCCCATTCATGCACACACACACACACACACACACACACACACACACAAACCACCCACACACCGTTTTTTGTCCTCGTCCACCGTCTGTTATTATGATGTGACCAGAGGCTCCACCCACTGTTTGTCTGTTCTGTGAGTCACGTCTTCACCACAATAGAGCTGGCACAGCTGTTGGAACGTCAGCTCCTTTGTTCCTGTTAGGAGGATGTACACACCGTTTACACTCTGTGTGTGTCAAAAATAGCATCTTCTCACTTTGTGTGGCACATACATCTTTTTTTAAATTTTTTATAAATACAGGCTTTGGGCCATCATGCACCGGATAGTGATGACAGACAGGAAAGTTAGAGAGACTGACCTCATTCATAAATTGCAAAACACAAACGTGAACATCATTGTCTCATGAGCGAGAAGCATAGGGCCCCAGGTGGGAATCTAGCCTGGCCCGCTACAATGTGTATTGCCTGCATGGTTAGAGGCACACCAGCATGCTGAATCACTGCAAGAGATCATTTCTAAAATTATATGTATTGATTTGGTGCTGGGCCTGTGAGTGAAAGTGGAAACAAATTACTTCATGATCTATTATTTAGAGATTCAAGCTGACTCTATGCTACCTGGGAAAAGGCATTTATTATTAAAAATGTAAATTAACCCTATTTTTCTCACTGTGACTGGTTAAGGCAGGATAAACTCAACAACAAACTCATACTTTAGCTGTTTCTAATACTGAGAACAAGCACTGTTGCTTATATGTCAGAATTAAGCAGATGTCCATCATACTGATAATTCATACAGAAAGAGGCACACTTTACATGCATAGTGTAATTACTCACCCATTACTCAGACACAAGGAAATAAACAGAAGGTGATGGTCGTGGAAGTAAAATAAAAGCAGCAGATTGCAACTATTATTTCAAATAGACCACCCGGGTGGCTTGTGCTTTCATGATGACTGGTGTGATCCAAATGGTACCCTGGTACTCGCGTCACTAGCCAGAATTGAACAGCTGATAACCAATGGATTGATCATTTCTGTGTTGAGTTGCAGTGTTACGTGCACTTTGACTCAGTCAACGTCCACAGATACAGAAGTATATTATGCGGTATGTAATACTTCTGTCTGGCTATATTCATATTTCAAAGAAATTGAAATGGAGGCGTACATAGCCTATGCTCGGTAATTCACAAGGCATACATAGCCTATGCTCGGTAATTCACAAAGCATACATAGCCTATGCTCGGTAATTCACAAGGCATACATAGCCTATGCTCGGTAATTCACAAAGCATACATAGCCTATGCTCGGTAATTCACAAGGCATACATAGCCTATGCTCAGTAAATCACAAGGCATACATAGCCTATGCTCGGTAAATCACAAGGCATACATAGCCTATGCTCAGTAAATCACAAGGCATACATAGCCTATGCTCGGTAAATCACAAGGCATACATAGCCTATGCTCAGTAAATCACAAGGCATACATAGCCTATGCTCAGTAAATCACAAGGCATACATAGCCTATGCTCAGTAAATCACAAGACGCGCATCCACTGCCATAGCTACTAAACATGTCTAATATTCATAATATTTATTCATCCACTTATAACCTCTTGATTACACTCTGTACATTAACACAAATTATGATAATAGCTCTAGTTCAGGAAATAATAATAAGGTCATTTATATTAGGAACTGACTTTCACAAACCCACACAAGTGGACATATGACAGAAATTCAATTTTGTGATGTGCTACTCTGTCTATATTTACGGCGTAGGGACATTTTGTTGTCTTAAAATAAATTTATTTTCAGAACCAATCTGTCCATGACAGGTTTTATTTTGTTGTTTGAGCACTTGAGCACATTTTGTTGTTATGGCTGTGCCTAAAATATGTTTGGAGTTATTATCTTTTCTTACATTGACAGAAAGAATACTAATTTTATCCATGTGGACATGAAGACACAACAAGGGCAACTGTTTTGCTTTCCCTTCAGCACTGCCATTAAAAATAAAAATAAATGCATATTCACTCAAAATAATACGCCGTAGTTCAAAAGTTCTGTATCAACTGTTAAACTGTTAAAGTTGTTTGACAGTTTTAACTGAAAATTGCATAACAGTTTTCACCCAGTTTCTTATGAACATAAAAGATACATGAATGATGGCTTGCGTGAAAGCTGATTGGTTACTTTCAACCAAGATCCGTTGTGACCAGCCCATGTGAGCATCATCACATGGCCTGGTGGATATATGGCTCTTTCCTTTTACTGATGACAATTATTTCCCTTGTAAAATTCTTCTACGTACAACTACAACATATCCCAGACCTGAAAGTTGCCCTTAAATTACGTTTTCAAAGTTACATCAATCAATGATCTGCCTTGTAAACTTAGATCAAGTGACTCTATTTTCTTCTTAAACTTTAGTAAAACAATCAAAAAGTATATGACATCTATGGATAATATCTCTGAATCTCTGATTTGTGAATCTTAGTCGTGGTGAAAGAATTTGTCCAGATATAATTCCTATGGGTTTTACTGAAGTGTATTTTCATCAAACATTCACGACACGTTTTCAATTGTGCTTTCTTGTGATTGTGCAGAATGTACGTAGTCTTTAACACAGCTGATCAAATCATCAAACTATACTACTAATAACATTTTATGAATAATTTGGAGAATAATAATTAATCACATAATAATAATGATTGACAGAATGTGGAAAAGTAGCATTGCGTCCTAACATTTCAGTAATATATCAGTAACGGTATTTCTGCCAACAACATATTACTTACATGCATCAAATATCCATATACATTTATCACATATTATCAGGTTAAAACAAAGAAGGTGTTACTCAATTACATATCAACGTTTGGCAGCCATGATTATCTTCTTAACTTATTTTCTTAACTACTGTCGCTGGAACTGGTTAAATGATAAACACTGAACTTTTTACACCCATTATCCTTTGCCTGTAAAGTAAAACCTTTGTTATTGTTTGCAACGTGAATCTCCAGTTTGTCAACAAGCGTCCCGGCCAGGTGAAGGGAGGCTGGTAAACGAAGGGGATGGCTCAGAGGGGAACAGGATGTCACAATGATTAGCTGAAACAATGAAAACTGAGGCACTTATCGTAGCGCTGTAGTCATATTTGCATTGTTCCCCCCAAGGTTTGGATGTAAAAGAAATGTAGGCCTTCCAATACAAATATTATGTTTAACTGCAACCAGCGCGCCCACCCACACACACGCACACACATACAACATCCTATACAGCACAGACAAAAGCATTGCTTACACTTGCAACAACAGCTTCACTTATGAAAAGGTTATGGATGTTCTGCATAAAAATGTGCTTCCCATCTAGCCAACACACACACACATACACACAAGCATGCACACATGCAAACACACACACACACACAAAAACACACACTATGAAGTGAAACCAATAAATATCTATTTTTGTCATATCCTCAAACATATTTTCCACAATAGAAATACAATCTTCATATGTTTGGAAGCAATATGACTGAAACCCTCCTCCTCTGTGGGCTACGCTCAACGTCACAACCAGAGACACCGGGTAGATGCTGTTAGTTTGTCTCCGGGCAGTGCCTCTTGTGGCTGGATCACTGGTCCCCAGGCTGTCCACAGCAGGCAGGCTGGTGGTCCTGGCCCCTCTCTTCCAGACACATCAGCTCGTGGGTGATGCTGGCGATGGTGCTGGTGGTGCTGATGGTGGTGGTGCCCCGCCCCTCGGCGTAGGCGACGACCAAGCTACGCTTCTCCCGGGGGACGGCGGTGGACACAGGGGGTCCCGTTGTGTCGGCCTTGTGGTAACACGCCACCCAGGGGCCACCGTCAGTGCTGCTGGGGGGCGGGGCTGGGGAGGTGGCTCGGTTGTTGTCTTGTTGTTGTTGTTGTTGTTGTCCTGGTTGGGGGTCTTGGAGGTTGCTCTTGGGGTGTGGTGTGTGGCTGTGGGTGTGGGTGTGGCGGTATGCCTCGTCGATGTCCTTCCCCAGCTTCCACCTCTTCCACTTCTTCAGCATCTCTGACTGCACCTGGGGATGCGGGGGGCATGAAGACAGAAGCGTGCCAATTGATTCAAGGAGGATTGCGAGTGTGTGTGTGTGTGTGTGTGTGTGTGTGTGTGTGTGTGTGTTTGGGCTCCCTGCACATTTGTGTGAGTGTGGGTGGTGTTATTTGTGTGAGGTGCAAGTGGGGGGTGGGGGTGTTGAAACGTGATAGAAATCAATTGAGGAAGTGAAAAAACGTATTTTTTGTATCCTGTAGAAAGTGGATTGGTTGGATGTCTTACTCATGGTAAACTACATTTAAGTGGACCATAACACAATTATACAACTAAAAGGAAAGTGGTGTTAAAAACCTGCAGTGATGAAATGTACATTTACTCCTGTTTGGAAAAGTGTGAGAAGGAGGCTGTGATGTTAGCTCACCTCTTTGTTGACAAAACAGTACAAGATGGCCACCAGCAGCCCCTAAGAAAGCAGAGACCATCACATTCATTCATGAAAAAACACAAGAATAATCACTCCAATACTTTACTGTAAGCTACAGTGAAAACGGTAAAAACTGTGAGCTTGAACCCTGACCTGGAAAGAGTTGAACAGGAGGTCACAGAAGAGGCGTATGAGGCGCAGCATGGAGCCCTTGGGGACGGACTCGTCGATGACGAAGGTGAAGAGGATGGCATGGATGCCCAGCAGGGGGATCAGGGTGAGAGTAGACTTTGCTAGTCTGGTCAGGAAGACAAATTGGCAAATGAATGTGCAAATGCCTGCCCAGTTCCTGCGTGCTGGGGTTGCTCTCGCTCCCTTCTGTACTTCGTCAGGGATCTGTCAATAGCCGTTTCAGTTAGTTGATTGTCTCTCAATCCGTGTGGTTTTTGAGTGTTTTTATAACTGTTTTATGGAGATCAGGACACGTATCACATTCCAGCACGCTGCTTGGGCAAATACACAGAAACAAGGTGGTCGATTTGTTTACACCCACAACCAAATGTTGTCGACCCAGGGAACCGACTTCGGGACCAATGGTTTGAGATGGAGATGAGAAGAAGGACAAAGGGATTCCGAGGTTGATTGAGATGTTGTGGTAGCCGAGCTGGATTTAAACACAGCGGAACAGCGGCAGCAAAGAGGAGAGATGCAAAGAGGAGATACAAGCCATATCTCCCTTCCATTGTGAGATCACTGGGCGCGCTGGCAGCCCTAGTGAGGATTAAGAGTGATTTTAGTGAGTGTAGTGTCATGTGTCTTAACTGAGAATTAACAACTGAGAGGAACAAATTGTTCCTGATTTCACTTCCTTACCATCGACGGCTTTCTGACTGTCCGTGTGGACAGGAATCACACCAAAAGAGGTTAAAGGAAAGGCAGTGGACTTGCCATTTTCATTAACAGATGGTGCCACCCAGGATACGTTGTGACAAAGGAGCGTATCTGAAGCCCGGACCTTGAACTATTAGCCAATGTGGCGACTGCCTGTGATGTCACTCCACATTTGGTCCTTGCAAACAGAAATGATGTGATGTGTTTATTTGTATATAGAGTGAGTAAGTGAGATCCGATCCAGTTGTCCCGGGCGGGTTTGTTTATGTCCCCCCTATGTATCCTGTTCAGTGGTCTGAACCGTTGCATATACTAAACTAAGTTGGAATTTGGGAAATAAAGTTAACAGTTTACTTCATCCTAATACCTTTGCTTGCTATTGGACTATGTTTGCCAGATTCCATCACTGTAGGATCTCTGTAGCACGCGAGTTGCGTCTTCAGTGAGTGAGTCTAGTGGCTGGTGACAGGTGACTGCCAGGAACATAGGCTAGTCCTGTGACAGATGCCTTGGAAGTAATTTGATTCAAACAAAGATCAAGTCTACCATCATCTCAACAGAACAAAAGTTAGAAAACGTAACCAGACTGTGTTTACCACCTGTCACAGAGAGGAGGATGCTGTCCAAACTCCTCTCTGTCCTTGACAATGACTCCCACCGGCTCCACAGAGTGCTGTCTGAACAGAGAAGGTTCCACGGAGCGCCACATGGAATCCTTCACTCCTGTGTCCATCAAACTCTTCAACTCCTCTCACTTCCGGAAGAGAGGGAGTCACTCCGAACTCTACTCTACCTCAGACACTGTAGTTTACTTTAGAGTAATTTACTTTACTCAGCTTCAATTACTTTAATTTTATATACAAGCATAATTTATTGAATTATGTTGGCTTTTTATGCATATTTGATCTATAATTACCATTTCTATTTATGCTGTTTTTTGTGTTTATGTTGCAAGTTGTGTTCATTCTATTCTATTTATTGATGTTTCTGACTTGAGTTGAGCAACTGTAACAAATAATTTCCTCCGGGATCAATAAAGTAATCAGTATCAGTATCTATATCAGTGAAGAGGCTACTTCATTGTGGGAGTTTGTTTGAATCGAATGTGAACTGATATTGACTGATGAAAAACTGATAAATGTATTTATTTTGTATCATTAGTATCATTTGTACACTCATTCTTGTCTGATGGTGGAAACTAGGCAATTATTCAATTTTCTTGAAAGACCTATTGAGTGCTTTGTTTCCTGTTTTACCTGAACTTGTAGTCTGTGTATCTCATCTGATGAGCCTTGAGTTTGGACATCAAGATTTGGATAATCCGGATGAAAATAAAGAAATTAATCTGGAGGGAGATTGAGGAAGGGAGGTTAACACAACGTACACAACAGAAAGGGACTGGACGTTTGGTTTCTGCTCTTACTATTCAATATTATATTACTGTAGCCCAGTTACACTTGCAGGTAATAAATGTCAGTGTCACACAAATGTGCACGTACACATACATGTGTGTCTGACACTGTAAAATATTAACACAATGAAGACTGAACAGCATGGAGCTGGGTGGGGTGATGGGATTAAGTGTTAAACAGGATAAACATTGAAAAACATGTTTCCACATATCATATCCCTATCAAAACAAAGATTATGAGCTGTTTTTCTCAGTCTTCCTTACAGTTACAAACTCTCTCTCTCTCTCTCTCTCTGCGAGTCTTGGAGTTTCTATGTAAGGCAAAATATTAATGATAAAATAATGAAAGCTGATTATGGAGTGTGTGTGGATGATGGCTGGTTTAAGCAGCCTCACCTGGCCCGAGTCAGACTGATTGGAGTCTGGGGCTGGGTGAGGCTGCACACCTGTTGTGCATTGCGCAATCAATGTGCACAGCTTGAACCAGCCATCATCACACACACACTCTCCTAGATGGCAGCATGGATCACCATCTTTGCGTATCATTGTCTGCAAACTACAATAAACTGGCTTTCAACATCACTACCCTGCATCCTTGTTCTGGAGGAGCCCAGTAAAAGCCAACTAGCTGGAGTGTGGCAGCCACCTAGGTGGTATGTAGCATGGCGTGGCGTGGAGCATGGACATTGTGAGACTGATATAAGTAACGTAATATATTGCATTTTCATATAAAATATATTATGGGATTTTTATATTTTATAATTGTACATTGTACTGGAATAAAACCTTTTTGACACACACACTACTATGAATTGTTGCCAAACTCCAGTTAAAATGTCCAACATATATTAATCAAACAACTTTGCGCACAACTATTGACTTTGTTTTACAGCCATTTCTCATGATGTATACCAATGATCTATATAAGGACAGGCCTTGGAACACAATAGGCTCAGAGACAGACAGACAGGCAGACCTACCAGATATGCAAACAGAATGGGGCAGCGAATTATCCACCAGTAGCCCATGTTGATATTCCTCTCCCAGCACCTACAACACACACACACACACACACACACACACACACACACACACACACACACACACACACACACACACACACACACACACACACACACACACACACACACACACACACACACACACACACACACACACACAATTGCTATTGGAGTTTTATCACAAGGCTTTTATGTTACAAATGATGCTCAGACACTGAATGAATAGATGAGTATGATGAGAATGATAAATGAGTATGATCAGAGGAATAAGCCCAAGGAACACCCTTGAAAACCTTAAGGAATGAATAGTAAATTACTCTACAGATGGGCCTAATGCATACATAAATACATAGAGACCCCTCATCCATTATTGAGTAAGTGGAGCAAAAACCAATAAAGAGATATGAATATATAAATAAATAAATGATTAAGTATATGCATAGATAAGTATAAAGAAATAAAGAAATGATGACCATATACAAACAAAAATAAATTATCTTTATATTTTTCATGTTGCATCGTTGATTTCTTCTCTCAGCGAGAGAGAGAGACACAGAGAGAGAGAGAGACAGATAGAGACACAGAGAGAGAGACACAGAGAGAGAGAGAGAGAGAGAGACAGAGAGACAGAGAGACAGAGACAGAGACAGAGTAAGACAATGAGTGATGCCCAACGCACACAGCACCACAGCAAGTGTTCACAACTTACTCCTCATTCTCGTACAAGTATTTTACAGTCACCCACGGCAACACAAATACGAGGGGCGCACCTGGAAACAAGAAATCACAACACATGATAAATTGTTAAATGTCACACTGTTACACATTATGCAGCAAATGAACATGCAAGTCAGTGTCAATGTGGTCACTCAGGTGGCGTTACCCCAGCCAATAGCCAGATAGATGTAGAAGTAGTTCCTCTCGCTGAACACGGTGGTAACCAGCAGGCTGTGGAGGTAGAGGCCCTCCACCAGCAGCCAGTAGTTGTTGGCCATCACACTGTACTGCATCATCACCACAGCACTGCGACACCAGACCACCGCCTGACACACACACAGCACAGGTGCACAGAATGCTATGCTTTGGTGCACAAATGCACCAAAGTGCGCACACACCCACACCCACACACACATACACACACACACAAGTATGCACGTGTACAAACACACATACACACCTACACATAGATACACACAGTGCTACTCTGATGTTACATTTACACCTCCATTATTCTGCCCTAAGCAGGGACATGTCCAGAGGAGGCAGGGGGGGACCAGGGTGGCACATGCCTCCCCTGTGTGTGTGTGTGTGTGTGTGTGTGTGTGTGTGTGTGTGTGTGTGTGTGTGTGTGTGTGTGTGTGTGTGTGTGTGTGTGTGTGTGTGTGTGTGTGTGTGTGTGTGTGTGGCTGACCGGCACGCGGGCCCATGCCTCTGGTTGGCGATGAGTGCTGCTCCGGGGGTGTGAAGCGAGGACCAAAGTGTCCAACAGAGCGTCTTTGAGCAGAATGGACGCAGCTCTCAGGATAAAGGAGGAGAAGAGGTTCATGTGAATGTTGTTCCTTATACAGTGCAGCTTCCTGGTGGGAGTGAACGAGAGGCCCTGAGTCTCTCACATTTAGATCAACGATCATCTGCCTGCAAGCGCCCTGCCCTGCCGTAAGCCTTAGACGTTGAGAGAACTTATCGATGATGGGCGTCAGTGTTGCTGAGTAGAGCGGGTTGCCATGGTGGCACACCATGTCGACGTCACCGTCGGTATGGGATGTCATGTTGAAGTCCATGAGACTCAAACAAAACAATGTTTCTAATCTGGTGCAAGTCACCATGGTAACTGGTTGCCGATTGAAAAAAATCTAACTGGCCTGTGATTGGTCGTGCTGAGAGGGGCTTGGCATCAGTGGTGGTAGGACTATTTGAGAAAGGAAACTTTAAGGAATTGATGAGCTCAGCCAGCAGGCTTTTCTTTGACGCTGATCATGGATAAGCCCATACGTTAGTAATCGGTAAGTTGGCCAGTCAGTCAGTCATTGGGTCAGTCAGTCAGTCTGTCTGTCTATCCTTCCTGAAGGTGTCTTCTGTTACCTGAATGTGATGAGTATTCCCAGGGCCAGTATGAGAGCTCCCAGAGAGAGGGAGTAGCCTACTGTGTACATGGCCCGGAACTGGCCCAGGATGCGCCCATACTGCTGCTGCAGGGCACACAGCAGACATACATCCTAACTATTGCTGGCAAATTCTAATACCATATAATTAATTAAAGGTGCTGTAGGTAAGATTAAAGAGATACAATTGAAGTGTTAATCATAAGAAATGGCATAGCCATGTGTCAGCGATCAGTGAGTGAAAGGTGCTGTGACAATGTCTGTTTAGAGTTGACTGCGCCTGCCACTGTAATATGAGACAATTTCGATTTTAGATTGCGTCCAGCTCATTTCTGACAAATCAGGGCATCTCTTCCCTAATTGGTTCGGAAATTCATCTTGCCTGTCAATCCCAGGTTTGTGAAAGGCAACACTTCTCAATGGTGAGGAAATGTACGGAGGGAAAGAGCAGAGAGGGAGGGAGCTTTCTTGGGTGGTTCCTCCTTTTTCTGCTCTCTGTCTTTACCACTAGAGAATCTTACTTACAGCCAGCAGGTTTAAAGCATATAGTGGTAGTGTCTAGCTCAACTGGTAAAGTATGGATTAGATAACACTGGATTAGATATTAAATTAGATTGAATGATTCCATTTTATTTGCCCCACTTTATAACATTTTATGTTAAACAACTCACACGAGAGCCACGTGTTTCCTCCTGGGAGTAATAAATGGATATTAGTGTATCTCACAATGACAATGACAATACCAGACGAAGATACCGCTCACCTGAGCAGGGTCATCCTCGCACTCACTGGTGTTCTTTGGTGACCATCGACCATCAGCACCGCAAGCCCTGTACACCAGACCCCGCTGAACTGTTCACACACAAATTACACAAATTACCAACCAAGCACACACACACACACACACACACACACACACACACACACACACAAACACACACACACACACGTGTGCATTTTTACTTCTGGAGATATACTACTTCAAGGACTGCTTTGTTTTATCTATTTCCTTATTTGATATACTGCTTTGTTTGATCTATTTCCTTATTTGATATGAGTATACTTTCCATTCCTGTATGTCGGTCTTCTCATAGATACTTTAGACCAGATCCTTTTTCCAATCGTATCTACCACTCCTGCTTCACACACGCCTGTGTAACTGCCAGTCAGCTCCCCGCAAGACACTTTCTGTCTGGCTACGCCTCCTAGCGATCCCTGAACTTCCTTGCTCTCACTGAGACTTGGATCACACCAGACAACACTACCACCCCAGCAGCCCTCTGCCCAGCCTACTCCTTCCCATACACAACCAGGCCTGCCGGCAGAGGGGGGAGGGCCCTGGTTTGCTTATCTCCCCGAAATGGAAGTTTTCTCATACACCCTTCCACCCTTTACTCCTTCTTCTTTTGAATTTCACATGGTGTCTGTAACTCGATCGCCCCACATCCCCTGCTCCCTTCTCCCTGCTACGGAGCCATTTTTCAAACTACTTTGTAAAAAAGATTGATGTCATACGCTCCTCATTTCCCCACCCACCTGCTGACACCATCTGTCCTATATCCACCTCTTCTTCTCCTCCTCTATCTTCATTTTCACCACTCTCTCCCAATGAGGTACTATCCCTGGTAATATCCCACTGCCCAAACACCTGCCTTCTCGACTCTATCCCCGCTCAACTTCTTCAGTCTATTGCTCCTGACCTCAAACCCTCTTAAAGGAGCGAGAGTGAACCCTGCAAATCGCTTGAGCATGCTGTCTTTATCCAACCCTTTGCATTTCTCCACTAGATCAATGTTCTCGACCCTAACAGTCTGGATTGAAGGAAGGGCGGCTCAATGGAGACTGCCCTCCTTGCGTCACAGAGAAATTTCCCACTGCTAGAACACCCTCCCTCTCCTCTGTAGTCATTCAGCTGGACCTTTCAGCTGCCTTTGACACAGTGAACCACCAGATCATCCTCTCAACCCTCCAAGTACTGGGAGTCTCAGGCTCTACACTCTCCCTATTCACATTCTTCTTCAAGGATGGCACACATAGGGTAACCTGGAACGAATCTGTGTCTGAACCTTGTAGTTTGAGTACTGGGTTCTATCAGGGTTCTGTTCTGGCTCCCATCCTTTTCTCTCTGTACACCAAGTCACTGGGTTCTGTCATGCACTCACACCGCTTTTCCTACCACAGCTGTGCAAATGACACACAACAAATTCTGTATTTTTCATGGTCTGAAACCCAGGTGGCAGTGCAAATCTCTGCATGTCTAGATGACTTCTCTCGGTGGATGTCGACACACCACCTACAATCTCAATCAGTACAAGACTGAGCTGCTCTTCCTTCCCAGGAAGGCATCTCCCATCCTTGACCTCTCTATCAATATTGACAATTCTATGGTGTCTACTGTGACAATTCGCTCCTGCAGATTCATGCCCCCCAACACTCTCCGCTCCTCCGCACCCTGTACTGGCTACCGGTGGCTGCTTGAATCCGATTCAAGTCACTGGTACTTGCCTACCGGGATGCGAACAGCTCAGGCTCATGTTACATCACGGACGTGGTCAAACCATATACCCCAGTACATCCACTACACTCCACAACTGCCAAACGGCTTTCAACTCCCTCATTACGAGGGGGCCCGAGCTGTCGCTCAGCAAAATCCTGATTGTTTCCTGTCTTTGCTCCACAATATAGGAACGAGCTCCCCACTGACATCCGTACAGCAGAAACCCTCATATTCCGTTGCTGACTGAAAACGAATTTGTTCAGATTGCATCTCAATCCATTTTTCTAATAAATTCAACAATATCTATCTCTTGTTTTTCAAATGTGGCACTTGAAGCAGTTCGCTTATTTGATTAATTGTATGTGCTCGCATGGTTCTTGCAATTTCTGGGTTGTATTTCCTTGATTTAATGCACTTAATTGTAATTTGCTTTGGATGAAAGTGTCGTAAAAATAAAAGTGAAGTAAATGTAATGTATTGTAATTGATTATCATTGTACTATTTTGCCCTCCATCAAGGGCCAACATTTTATCACACACACACACACACACACACACACACACACACACACACACACACACACACTCACTCACTCACTCACACACAGACTGGGCACAAGACAGACCTTGGCTGTACCAGGGCAGGAACCATGGGCAGGATATGTTGACAGTGGTCCCAGGGACACTATCGGGCCAGCAGGCATACTGGTCGAAGGTCCTGTTACAGACCAGCTCTGCAGGAGACAACAGCCCTTTATATCAGGGAAGCTTACAGTCACTGATGAACATGTAAGGGAATATGTACAGGGAGCCAGCCGGTCATTATTGCGAAATAAACCCATTTGGTTTATATAACTATAACTATTATATAACTATAAACTGAAAATAAATTGTATTGATTGAAAAGATTATCTGTTAGATTCTATAATTGGAACTGCGATCTGTGATTCATAGCAGCGGTCTGCTATTTTGGAATAACAGACAAAACATATAACAGACGAGATTGACAAAACATAATCGAGTATTCATAACAGCTGTGCAATAAAGATGAGTATGAGTATAAGGTATAACGTTTGATATGTTTTGTAAAAAATACGGTACCACTTTAGAATAACTGCAACTTTTATGCATTAATAAAGCAGTATTTAATAGTGGACTCCTCATTTATGAAGCATTGTTCGTACGTAAATACTCATTAATAAGCTGTTATAAATGATTACTTATTTTGAGTGAGCATATCAAAAGTGAGGACTATCTATGCCTTACTAAGCATTTATATTTAAAATGTAAAGGCTGGATTGATAAAGTAGTAGTTAGTTAGAAAGCAATTGTTAAGTCTTTTGTGTGAGGTCATCAAAAGTGAGGACTATTTAAGCCTAACTAAGCAGGCTGGAAATGCCCCAAGTAGGCTACCATTGCAGCAGTACCAAGTAAGAAGTAGTAAGAAGTAGTAAGGCATATAAGATAATTAGCTAATTGTTTATAACTACCTGAATTGATCATGAATTGCAGCAAGTGTTTATAAAGCTTTCATAACACTTTGTAAATAGTTCGTAAATCATCAACTTTACAACTGATTTTGGATTGCTTACTAATGAGTATTAATGTAGGAATAATGTTTAATAAATGCTGAATTCACTATGAATTCACTATTTACTACTACTTTATTATTGCTTCAAAGTTGCAGTTACTTTAAAGTGCTACCAAATAAAGTTCTACCTCAGTAAGGATGAGACGAGGGCTTACCGGTGGCCGGGGGTGTGGTGCTCATGTGGTCCAGACACTGGTTCCTGTAGATACCCCATCTCTCCTTCAACAGTTCCAGGGAGTTAGTGGAGGAGACCTGCAGTGTGGGTTCAAGGGTAAGCAGCTTGTTCAAAGTACTCAGGCTCCTCAGCACTTTGTCATCATCGTCATCATCATCATCGTCATCATTGTCATCATGAACCGATCATGAAGAACAACGTTCTAACACTCAATCTGGCTTAACAAGCACAAACCATCAGGTACGACACTATGGGCCCATGTTGATGGATCAGCTCATAAACAAAGAGCTGCTGGTTCAAACACTTTAAATGAATTCAATTTCAAAAGCCACAATTACTTTGTGGGCGGACGGTTGGGATCAAAGAGAAGCTGGTCAGTCCAAAGTAACTACAGTAAGTACAGTAACTGTGAATGTGTGAAAGAGAGAGAGAGAGAGAGAGAGAGAGAGAGAGAGAGAGAGAGAGAGAGAGAGAGAGAGAGAGAGAGTCACTACCTGTATGATGCTGCAGAGTGTAAGCAGGACCAATTGCACACACACCTGGGACATCCCACAGGTGGGAGGGGAGGGGACCTGGGGTGATGCAGAGGGGCGGGTATCAGGTCATCAGAGGGTTTCAGCCCCGTCTCACTGTGTGGCCTACAAGCAATAGGGTGGTGCCAAATGATAGAGAGAGGGAGAGAGAGAGAGAGAGAGAGAGAGAGAGAGAGAGAGGAGGAAAGACTATTTAATGGCAATTAAATTGTAAACACATATTAAACTTATACACACACACACACACACACACACACACACAAACACTCCAACGTAACTCGATGAGATACATTGGAGGCAATCAATTGATTGCCTTGACCTACTTTATATATTCAGCAACTTGTACAATTGTCTCAGTGCTCGGCCCTACACCGTCTCATTCCCTCATTCATTGTTACTGTAAACATGGTGCATTATGCAGGTTTGAACACCACCGTGATTCAGTGTTTGTAACTTATACCCATAACGTTAGGTATGTTTCATGTTCACGTCTGTTTGCATGTTTGTGTTTGTTTGTGACATTGTGTCTGTGTGTGAATGGGCGGGGTTTTCCTCTAGATGAGGGCTCTTCCCATGGTATACATTGCCATTTTCTGCAGCGATGTTGGAGAACATAAAGAAATCTGAAACGTTTCTGCAAAAAACACCTTTACCATGGAAACATTTTTGGCTAAAACGTTTCAAATCCCATTTTGTTCCAGTGCCGTCTGTTCCAGAACATCTTCACTTCTTTGTGTCCATACGCGTGTGTGTGTGTGTGTGTGTGTGTGTGTGTGTGTGTGTGTGTGTGTGTGTGTGTGTGTGTGTGTGTGTGTGTGTGTGTGTGTGTGTGTGTGCGTGCGTGCGTGCGTGCGTGCGTGCGTGCGTGCGTGCGTGTGTGACATATTTTATCACATCACACAGATTACAAGAATGTGCAGTAGCAACCACTGGGAAGCTAATGATTATGGCTTGGTGTGGAAGATCAATTTAATCTCCTGGTGTTGAGAAGCCATATCCTTTCCATCCTCATACAGTAATTTGTTCTCCTCTTCTCCTCAGCATAGGGGAAAAAGAGGAGAGAAATTTTAATAAACACATAATCACACAGCTTTCTTTATGTAAATGTCTTTGTCTCCTACGTACACACAACTTCAAACAACTCACAACAAACACATACACTGTTGTGTGTGTGTGTGTGTGTGTGTGTGTTTGCATGTGTGTGTATTTGGAGGAGGACGATTTTACCCGAACAAGCCATAGCTGAGATCATGATTAGCACTGTTTTCACGGATGCAGTGCAATCTCTCTATTCAACCAACTATATGAATCCATGTGAGGTGACACCCCAGCAGCCCGTGGTTCTCCTGGGGTCCCTAGCTATTTATGGAAGCTCACTCTTACTCACGATATCAACGCTTAACCTCAAGAGGCTCACAATAAACACATTGGTCAAGTAGTAGTTAAAGTAGTTAGGCAAACAATCTAGTGTGAGGAGTAAGCCCCTCCCTCTGCTCTGCCTTTTCCTCCCTCTCACAGAATGTTTGCCTCCCACAAAGAGAGATTTCTCCTTGCCTACATATTTAGTTGTGCATAAATAATAGGTGTGTCATTAAGAACCAGAATGCAGTGCTAATTATCACTGAACTGAACCTAACCTAACGCTAGTGAGCTCAACTACCTTTGACCTGACGCTAGTGAGCTCAACTACCTTTGACCTGACGCTAGTGAGCTCAACTACCTTTGACCTGACGCTAGTGAGCTCAACTACCTTTAACCTGACGCTAGTGAGCTCACCTACCTTTAACCTGACGCTAGTGAGCTCAACTAACTTTGACCTGACGCTAGTGAGCTCACCTACCTTTGACCTGACGCTAGTGAGCTCACCTATCTTTAACCTGATGCTAGTGAGCTCACCCACCTTTAACCTGACGCTAGTGAGCTCAACTACCTTTGACCTGACGCTAGTGAGCTCACCTACCTTTGACCTGACGCTAGTGATCTCACCTACCTTTAACCTGACGCTAGTGAGCTCACCCACCTTTAACCTGACGCTAGTGAGATCAACTACCTTTAACCTGACGCTAGTGAGCTCAACTAACTTTGACCTGACGCTAGTGAGCTCACCTATCTTTAACCTGACACTAGTGTGCTCACCTACATTTAACCTGACGCTGATGCGCCAATCTACCTTAAACATGATGCTAGTGTGCTAACCACGTAGTTAACGTAATGTCCCTCCCCCTCCCTGTCGCCATGGTAATGGACAGAGTGAACGCACCCGCGCTCCATTCCAATCAGGCAGGGGGGAACCATCCGACGCGTCAGTGGACCTGCCGGCAGCATGTGTGTGTGTGTGTGTGTGTGTGTGTGTGTGTGTGTGTGTGTGTGTGTGTGTGTGTGTGTGTGTGTGTGCGCGCGCGCAATGGCTAGTTCTTGTGTAGTGTAAATCTAGTGTGTTGCAGAATCTCCTGTGGGAGTAAGTAAATCAATACATTTTCCCTTATTTGTTTGTTAATTCCCTGTCTGCCCTTTTGAGTTACAATTATACAGGTTGAGTTGCGTCCCTGTCTGTTTTGAGTTGTACAATAAATCTGTTTATTATTACATTCACCCATTCGCCTCCGCTCCTCCTTGGTCGCCTGGTACATAATTATTGTTACTACCTTAGATCTTCCTGGCCTATTATCAGGAACGTAACAGGGTCAATAACTATCAAGTCCTTTGTGATTATCATCAGGGTTGTGCACAATGAATCCTGATTTCCCCAGAGAATCCTGATTTTGAAATATGAGCCAACAATGGAATAACAAATGTGGCATAATGATGATAAATAATTAAAATGTCTGAAGCTGAACTCATAAAGTTGGAGAATGAAAAGAGGAGATGGTGAGAAAATGACAAATGATGTATGAATGGCTCTTACTCACTACAGAGCAGGCTTTATGCAGGTTTTATTGTCATCCCCATCTCCTTTAAATTGTATCACCCACTTCATTACCCTCCATGTAGATGAACCATTTTGAAATGTGAATTCAATTAATTTGTCTAAACTCTACATCTCAAATAATGATTTTTAAACACAAATAATTCCTCTAGATGGAAATCCAAATCAGTCACCCTGCTTGCCACCATTATTTTTCCTATCTGACCAATTACGCACGATGCATGTTTCTCCCTCCCCCCAGCATCCCCCCATTGGTGTCATAATGGAATTTCAATCAATAAAAGCAATGCATGTGATATAGGCTGATAATCACGCTGGGGTATTAAGATGATGTGGCGATAGCAGAGAGATGAGTGTGCTTAGCTGTAATAGAGCTAATGAAGTCAGGGATGACAGCTGTAATTATGTTATCTCCGCTTCAATGAAGCGCCCTGGCACACATTGTGAGGCAAGAAGCACACATGCAGAATAACTGCTGCTTTCGTAATAGCCTACTTTGTCTATTTATTTTCAATCCTTTTAATATTTTCTTTCTTTCGTTCATTCTTTCTTTATTTTGTCTTTCTTTCTTACTTTTTTAAAATCTTTTATTCTTTAAAATCTTTAAATATTTTTCATTTTAATTTGTTGCAATATTTTCCGTCATCACCTACTCCTTTTACAGTGCTGATTTTCTTATTCAGATTTCACTGGTGGACAGCTGAACACCCTCAGATTCTGGTGTGTGTGTGTGTTTGTGTGTGTGTGTGTGTGTGAGTGAGTGTGATTGTGACTCACAGAAATGACAACAATCGGGTATATTTATCATAGTCATCTTGGACACTGTATATGTTGTGGGACATGGCGAATTTAACAGCATATTTACATTTCTCAGCATGCAGTCCTCTTATTGCATCCATAGGGGTTAACTACATTGACATTCATAACCATAATTATCGCTGTTATTTGTATTGATCATTCATCTCGCTACAAGCCAATGTTTACTTGCACTGCGGTACGTGAATATAGGTTGCTTTTGATAACATGTCAGTGTGCAGTTGTGTCACAACAGTTTCATTTTGGATACCAACTTTCTCTGAAAGAGTGAAAGGTTACTTTTAGTTATCGAACAGGGAAACAACCCCAAAACCTAACATCTCCAAAACATGGATGTATTAAAGAATGCACCATTTGCTACACTATTTTACACTTGGATTAAAAAGTGTGTGAAACTCAATTCTAATTGAAACTTCTAAATACATAAGATATTTTTACAAAAGGCCGAAGCATAAGCTCGTCTTCACTGGCTATATGAGGCGCGTCCCAAGAGAGGGTTAAGCTCCTCGGACACTTAAACATATGTAACGCCAGGGTGTGTGTGGATGTGTGGAGGTCCGACTTGCCAGTGGTGGATGTTGGTGGTGCATCAGAGAGAGGGTTAAGCTTATAGGCCACTTATATATAACGCAGTGTCAGTGAAGATGTGTGAAGCTTCCTCTGGCCAGCAGTTTATTTTGATGTCCGAGGGAGGTTTAAGCTTCTTGTTTAACGTTAAGGTGTGTCGCACATATACACAACATCGCCCATTTTAACGCGCATACATAACAACGTTCTAAAAGAGTATCACAGTGGGTCATAGACATGGGGCTAACATGCCCCCCTCCTTCCTTAGGAATATTATATCCCATTACCACCAAGTCTGTTCCGCTAGATGCCACTCAATTCTACACACTACATATTTAAACACTGTTTTGGCAGCATAAATAACATCTTACTGTTCCCTTATTACAAGACACCAGTGTGCAGAATAATAAACTCCACGGATCATGGGATGTTCACAACATGGAATAGGGGAAATTTTTCCAGGTGAGCATTCTGCCCCTGGTGTACATTTCAGTCTCAAAGACACTTACTTCCTTTCCCTCACACGAGAGACATCTGGTCTGGCAAAAAATATATGACGTTCCCACTGTACAACTGGCAGATGCTTTATGGAATGTAGTAAATGACCATTAATCACAATCCAGAATGGCTTTGTGTCTTTGTATGTCTTCGGGTAGTAGATTTAGTGTGTGTGTGTGTGTGTGTGTGTGTGTGTGTGTGTGTGTGTGTGTGTGTGTGTGTGTGTGTGTGTGTGTGTGTGTGTGTGTGTGTGTGTGTGTGTTTCAGGGGAGAGAGATGGCAAGAGAAGCTGAGAACATATGATGAGGATGCTAAGCCAGTACATACCATTCCAACAATTTCTCATTCTTTAGTCCCAATTCCTTGCTAATAAAACGGCAAAAAAAATAGCTAGGCCACTATGTTTCAGTGGTCAGTCAACACAGTGTTGTTTTGAAACATTTACAGACACATTTTTACAGTTCAAATACATGCTTACAGAACCCTGCCTCCAGCTACATGATTGATCAAAACAAATATAAAGCTATGGAAAGTGAAATACCCTGTTCACCCATATCTGGGTTCACAGGTTTTAGATATTAATCTAAAGTCTGATTTGTGAAACTACCCAAATGCCAAGATCAATATTTTAACATTCAGTCACTTAGCAGATATTTAAATACAAAGTTACTAACGGTGACTGTTTTTTAGATACAGGTCATTACGGCGGGGTTAGACATCTTTCTTCAGGTAGACTGTGGGTCACATTGGGTTTTTGAACCAGAACCTTTAGGATGAGAGTCTAACACCATAACCTCTGAACTATCTGTCCTCCAAACAGAGATAACATGACTTTTAATTAGATGTATCATCTTAGAAAAATGACTCAGACAGGACCATGGCAATTTGGTGAGCCTTTCTCCAAACACCCCAAAGAACAACACACATGTACACAAACAACAAAACCTTACCCAGGACCCATGTGTTGTTAAAGGGTTCTTCCAATTAAGTGCAAAGCCATGATACACTAGTTGTTGTTGAAGGCTGCGAATGGGTCAAGGGAATTTTCAAATGCCTCTCCAAAATGTTTCAATTAATGGGCAAAGGGGAGTCTTTGCTTTTCCCATTAGTGAGCCTCACTCCTCCAGGGTTAATTCTAAAGCCTGCTGAATAGATGAGAGTTGAATGACACATCATGTTTGTTTCTACCTCAAACTACTCTGTGGGTCTTTCAACACAGGCGGCCGTAGCCAGGGTGAGATGAGAGATGTTTACCTTTGTTAACCACCAGAGATGAGCAATATAGTCAAGTTACCGCCCCGAAGAGGGGGGTTTACATGCCAGCTGAACACCAGGCATCGTCGAGGAAACGAGGACGGCCAAGGTGCGTGTTCAGGAGCTAAAGTAACAGCTGCTAGCGCTAGAACATCTAACAGGTAACAGTGATTAAAGAGATTGCAAAAGGGGGGGGGGGGGGGGGTGTTAAAGAGGCTTGTATTAAATAAAACAATTTGAGAGGCCGTAAAATATACGCCACGTGGTGGACGCTTGGCACCCTCTGTCGTTAAAACCCTTTCTGAAGATAAGACACGTTTAAGGTGTCGTCCACAAGACACACATGTACCGTATTATCCGTGCACAGCCCATGGGATATTTATGCATTTGTTTCAGAAAGGGGTAAAGGCCATTGCATGACATCAGAGCTATTGGCTTACTTGTGTCTTAGAAAAGTCAAAGTCCCCTAGAAGCCCAGCAGAGCCCCAAACTGCTGACGGGCTAAACCTGTTCCCGAAACATATTAAGAGGATTCCAGACCCATCGGTGCCAGAAGCAAAGCACATATGGTTGATGTGTGTTTGTGTGTGTGTGTGTGTGTGTGTGTGTCTCTGTGTGTGTGTGTGTGTCTGTG